>OW679197.1:160052455-160443985 GCA_940337035.1 Agriotes lineatus
GGGGAAAGCGATCGAAAAACTTCTGAACGCAAACGATGGATCCCCAACCCATCCCTATACAAGAACTGGTTCCTTCTCAAGTGTAGACCATACCTTGTATTATGCACGGCTTGCTACCAATGTAACTTGAGAAGTTTTTCAATTCCTCGATGGTAGAGACCACTTTCCGATATCGATCACCCTAAGACAACCCCCCCCCCCCAAGCACCTAATCCACATCAAATGGAACACTATAAAAAAGACAACTGGAAACTCTTTAAACTTTTATCACTAACGTGTCCAGATATCTCAACCACTGATGATATCGATACAGTAATAGAAAACTTACCAAAGAAAATAACATACGCAGCAATATGGTATAAACATAATCAAAGGAAACGAAAAAGGGTTCCCTGCTGGGGCGAAGAATGTCAAAAGGCAATTTTAGATAACAAAAAAGTGCTATATATATACTGAAAAGACAAAAGTACTTTAAATGTAATACACTTAAAAAGAAGAAGAACCATTGCAGGCAGAACCATTCTAAACAGTAAAAAATTGTGAAGGCAAAATTATTTATTTATTTATCTAACAGAGTTGTGGCCAATCAACAGACATAAGTCCAATTACTGATTGACCAAGAAAAAATACATTTAGAATGTGTAGGTTGCCAAAAAATTGACTGCATTTGTAGGCATTTATATTTTAAAATGATTTTCGTAGTATTAATTTGTAGGCAAGACTATCAAAACTATAATGCAATCAACCTCTCGACCCCTTTTGCGTAACTAACAAAATTATTAAAAATAAACACTAAAATTAAGAATGAGTACAGTGAGACTCTCGGCACTTAAGAAAGGAAGTCACTATCTAGCAGAAAATTCAACGCTACAGATACTTTTAAATGTTGAAATTGACAAAGAAAAATACTCAATGTCGTTTAAATATTCATTATAGCTTCGAGTTAGTCTTATTAGAGGTGAAAAGTTATGAGTATTAAGACGCGAAATTTTCGGTCGAAAACCAAGAGAATTGCGCAAATGACGTTGAGGAACATTAAAATTAATAAGACTGATTTAAGTGGTTGGAATTATAATGAGTATTAACAAGTTTGTACAGGCATGAAAAGTCCAACAAGATTCTTCGATCTTTTAATCTACACATGTTTAAACTATTTAAACTGTTGGAATAATTGGTGTAGGCAATGTTAGCTCGATTACAAATAAATTTCTTGAACTTGTGCTGCACAGATTCGATTCTTTGGATATAAGGGTGACCATACTACGCTGGCGTACTCCAGAATAGAACGAACGTGCGTAAAATACAACAACCTCACAGTTTCAATATCCACGAAATTCTTTGTTACTCTCAAAATAAAACCAAGCATTTTATATGCTCTTGCAACTGTCGAGTTAACATGTGCAGTAAATTTTAATTTATTACCAAGCAGTACTCCGGCATCTCTTACAGTTGTAACATTTTTCAAACTTATGTTGTTTATAAAATAACTTAATTGTACTATATTTTTGTTTATTGTGATCGTATAAAAGTACATTTGCCAAGATTAAGAAATAGTTTATTTTTAAGACACCAGGCGCTGAGTTGATCGAGATCGTTCTGAAGAAGCTTGATGTCAGAAATGGAATCAATGCTTCGATACAGTTTTAGATCGTCCGCGTATAATAGGTAGTTGCTCGTAAACTTATTCAATAGATCATTAATGAATATTAGAAACAATGTAGGGCCTAAATGAGATCCTTGTGGTACTCCTGAAGTGAGCATCTTCAAGTTTGACTTAACACCATTAATAACAACTTGTTTTTGCCTATTTGATAAATAAGAGATGAGCCAATTAATAGCAGGATTATATATACCGGGTGGTACTATTGCCAGCATGACTTAATTTTTGAATTAGGTAGTATGTTGTGGTTAACTTTGTCAAACGCCTTTGAGAAATCTGTATATAGTTTGTCAATCTGTGTTTTTCTATTTAAATCATCGCCAAGATCATTAACACAACATAAAAGGTTAGTAGTAGTGGATCTATTTGCGATAAATCCCTGTTGTTGCTCAGATATGACAGGTGATATGTGCTGCAGGAGATGCTCATTAACTGATGCTTCAAAACATATTCCAAATATTGAAGGCTTTGATATTGTACTGTAATTGCTAACGCAGGACTTATCACCAGACTTGTAAATTGGTGTAATATAAGCTAATTCCCACACACTAGGAAAACACATTATGTCTCTACAATCAACGTAAATAACAAAATTAAAAGTATATAAGGTCAATACACTGTCTTCCATACTGAAACTTTAATAACAAATACACGCATTTTTACATCTCTACTGATCGCAGATATTTTGTTAGATACATTCGTACAAAACTCAAGTAACCAAAACTACACACAAACGTTTATTAATTTAAAAAATGGATGCAGAGAAGAAACCAGTAAAAATTATTTAATCTGCAGAAAACCTCATGCTTTACCTATTCAGA
The DNA here is from genome assembly GCA_940337035.1 of Agriotes lineatus. NCBI lineage: Eukaryota > Metazoa > Arthropoda > Insecta > Coleoptera > Elateridae > Agriotes > Agriotes lineatus. The sequence continues at coordinate 160,054,937 of OW679197.1, forward strand.
ACTAATAGAAACTATTCAAGATAAGAAAATTAACACTAGTCCGGAGCCTGATAGTGTTTTGTACGAAATTATAAAGCACCTCCCGAAAGAAAGCTTGAACCATATCTTAAACCACTATAATCATATATAGCGTAATAATGTATATCCTCACAAATGGAGAGAATCTGTAACAATCCCAATGCTAAAATCCGATCCACGAAACTATTGACCTATTTCTTTGTGTAATTGCTTAAGCAAAATACTTTAAAAAAATGGTCAACAAACAACTGCTATGCCACATGGAAACGGAAAATACATTAAACAAAGCACAGTATGGCTTTAGAAAAGGAAGAACAACTACATATGCAATTTTGTACTTTGAATCAAAAATAGAACAATAATAGTAATTCACGTATTTAGAGGGGTAACCCAGTCTTAACATTCCAGCATATTTTTACCACTCGAGCGAGCGTAGCGAAGCAAGAGTGGTAATTTATGCGAGCAATGTTAAGACAGTTACTCATCGAAATGCGTTCATTAGTTTATTGTTCATTGAGGCAATAATGTTGCATCAATAATAATTACTAAAAACTGCTAAATCGAAATCGGACTAACATGAATACGTGTGATGTTGCTATAGTTCCTGTCGAAAACAAAATAAAAATCTTAAAATGGAAACTCAAAACGAGTTCCTTGTTATCCCGGATGAAATTAAAAGGATTGCCGCTTCCACCACGGAGGAAATTGTCCCTTCGAGTGAATGCATGTTAAATGTATCTTAACAATCGAGGATGCGATTGTGTTAAACACTGTTTAACATTTCAATGAACAATAAACAACTTTACAGGGTAACATGCTACAATATGTAATTCATTTCTTAAAGGATCGCAAATTTCGTGTAAGAATAAATGGGTGTGTGTCTGAAACCAAATATCAAGAAAATGGCGTACGTCAGGGTGAAATTCTAAGCGTGACATTATACGTTATAGTAATGAATAAAATAACAAACTTTATCCCTAAATTAACAAAAACTGCTTTATTTGCTGGCGATATAGTAATATTCCTCAAAAAGGAAAAAAGCGAACATCCTTACACACAAATACAAAATACCATCAATAGAAAAATGGAGCGATAACACCGGCAGCAAAACAAAGGCAATTCATTTTTACAAACTTCGGAAAAAACGACCAAGATCCTACTCTACAACCAAAAGGAACTAACATTGAATATGTGGACAATCTAAAATTCATGTGATTCTCACCTATTATATATATATATATATATATATATATATATATATATATATATTTCATAGGTCCCGGGTGGTGTAGCTTAAACAAGCGTCCACGTTCGATCAGCAGAGTTAAGCAATGCTCTCTCTGGTCAGAACTTGGATGGAAGTTCCATGGCTGTATCTCTCGGCGCCTCGTGATACGGCTGTCACGGAAATAGTTGGTCCCGGCGGTCATAACAACTACAGCTAACGGCTGTTGGCTGAGTGCGAAATAAATAAATAAAAATAAATAAATATTGAAACGGAAAGCAGAATGCCTCCAAAAACTTAATATTCTCAAAGCTTTGGCGCATAGAAATTGGGGATCAAAACGAGAAACATACATAAATATTGCGATGGTCTTTAGCCCTCAAATCGGCTCTGATTGCAGTACAAGCAAATGACAAATTATATCATTAAAGCACAGAGTTGTAATAATGCAAGCATCTGAGAAAATTCACATAAATTGCCAAATCATATTAACACTGGTATAATTCGCCAATGAAATTGATTGTAATTGAATAAGCACAGAAATATGGAAGCTCAAATTCCGTGTATTGAGTTTAGCAATATAATTTTAATCGTAATGTAATAGATTTGTACAAACTAAAAGTCGAATCTAAATTAAATTCAGAACTGGCACAAAAAGTTCAAGTTAGACACAGCTTAAAAATGGAAGCGTAGAAAGTAAAGTCATTATAGAATGGGTAGCAAATGAACATTTTTAAATAAAAGGTGAGAACAAGAATGACTAGAAGAATAAGGCAAAGAACATAGAAAAGCCAGGCAAGTCATTTATGACATGAAAATACAAGACTTGGGGATTTGAAGAGGTTGAAATAGCAAGAAATTAGATGGAATTCAAATAAACAAGAAATTAGACAATGTTGGTGGATTAAAAACTTAGTCAGTGTAGTGATAAACAATGGGCATTTAAGTGTTATAAAAATCAAGTGAGTGGCACATTAAAAAACATTGAGAAATGAACAATTTCAAAAGACAATAATTTTAGTACATAAGAGTTTGTAAATAACTGATAAAATTTGTTAAATTAGATTATAAGTTATGTTTTTGTACCTGGTTGATTTCCTACAATTCAAATCTGTAGACAGTGTTTTGTCAATAACAACGAGGGAGAGCAATTGTTCGAAATAAATTGGTGAAAGTGCTTGGTTTTTGCTCTATCTTTAATTACCAAAATTTCATAGAAAGCATAAATGTATAAAAAAATAAATAGCACCATCGTAATCAGCGAATTCGAGTGTATCAGCACAATTGGAGGCAAGAGATTCCAGGTATTTGAGTTTTTGGCGTTCCGAGGCGACGACGGCAGCCACGGCTTGGAGGCGATTTACCGCAGCATCAATCTGCAGCATCGTGGGAAGGCATAGGGTGTCGGGATTCTTCCGGCAGCTCCACACATCAGGCCAGAACATAACCCAGCATCACGAGCAGCCCGGGGAGCAAGATTACAGCCAGATTCACCATCAAAAGGGGGTCCCGAATCTACGAAAGTGAGGTTAGTGAATTGTCCAATTTTGATCTGCCCGATCGGTGTGAAAATTTGAGCATACATTAATTACGACCTGGAGAACACGAAAATCGTAACAGTTCCCGTGGATGGCGAGGTATTTTCCCAGGATTTTCAATTAAAATCGTCAATTGGAGGCACCAAGAAACAAATGCGAATACGGCGTCCTTTTTAAGAATGCACCAATAGCTAACGATCTGGAAAAACAAAAGATTGCCTAGAAGACGCTTGAAGGCAATTATTCAAAATCTTACCATCAAAATTTGTTCATTTAATTGTTGATAAATCAATTTCACACGCGAGCTGAAAATAACTAGAACTTGTTGTGATAGATTTGACGTACCAACGGCGCATCACGCCTACATCTTTAGTTCACCTGTTACGTTCCAGAGGCTTACCATAAAATTTTAACTAGGATTGAGGAACCCGGACCTGAGATTTTGAGTTTTATTTTCATGTCTCTGTATGTAAATGAGCTAGCAAAACTAGTAAATCAGATGAATGGATTAGAAAAAGGGCAAACTACCATAAGAGTAATTCTCAATTTTGGCGTACCCAACGAAATAAATTAATTAGTTAGTTTGATTTAGCAAGTGGTAGAACTAAATCAAATATTGTGTGGTGACTCTACTTATTTATTACATTATTACAAACATACAATTATTATACGTACAGGGTCATTGCAATATATACAACTCCACAATTAGAACAAAACCAGACTACGGATGCATTGCATACACTGTTGCAAAACGATCCATACTAAAAATACTAGATCCAGTACAAAATATGGCAATGAGAATTTCAACAGAAGCCTATAGAACAATCCCGAAGCAGGAGAACCTTGGGGCGTGGCCATACGACGCACACGGATTACGCTGCACTTGAACGACCAATCAGCGTTACTTCACTCCTTGCGCCTGACACAGAGTACTAAAAATAACCCCAACCCGACCTTCAGTTATTAGTACGACTTTCACTCTGATGATGCAAGCTGCAAGGTCTTGTGAAACGTTATTGAATATGGGTGCACAAACAGCGACAAGACCAAATCTGCCTAAGTATCATCGTCCTCAAGGTACTCAAACAACACGTGTCAGCAAAGACTTACTAGAGTTCACAAGTTGTAAAGCACATTAAGCTAGAGAATGCTGCGACGCCTAACTGTGTGTGAAGTCGGTTCACCTTTCACCGATAATATATCAAGCTCACAATTTTTGTTTCACTGTTGACTGCGTCTCCATTTCTAGCATTTCTGAGATCCCATGCACATAATGCAGAAACACCTGTTTTTATTCCAAATGTTAAACTCTTCTTCTTCTTCTTCTTCCTCTTATTGTAGGCCAGTGGCCTGTTATAACCACAAAGTGGTTCTATGAGCCCTCTTTGCCCTTAGGCCGGGTAGGTGGCTAGCCTTGCCCGTCGAAATTGAGGAAGAGTTCCCTTATTAGGGGTTAACGACTACCACAGATGTTAGCCTGGTAGCCGGGGAGCGTACGATTTTTAAAATCCATCTATAGCATCTACCGGGAATCGAACCCGGGCCGGCCGCCTGAGAGGCGAGCATTTGCTCGCTGCGCCATCCGCATGTTAAACTCTTGTGTAGAAATTCATAATAGTAAAACGATAGTGTACTACATTATTTGAAACCAATTACAAATAACGTAGATTTATTTATTTATTGTTTTTTGTTCCGAAGTAAATATTGTCCTAACTCTGAAAAAAGTGGAATAATAAGTATGAACATATATAATTTTTAAGTAGATACTTGGGTATTACAATTAATTATGTCAACTGAAAATTGGCCTAATATACCTACTTCACTTTGCCGATCGGTATAAATCCAATTAAATATCAATTATAGTTTCTTTTAATCAGTTTTGTGTGTTAAACTAGCAGTCCTATTATCAGGTAGTCAACTACTGAATACTAATTGGTAATGGCAAAACCAAACAGGAAATCTCAATCCATACCAGCAATTACTACCGTACAATGTCGAACCACAGCAAAAAGAACAAAGGGGTTTTTACTTCAGCACATTGTTTCAGATGCACTATAAAATTTTATGAGTAACCTGGAATTGCGTAGTTGAATATTAATCAGGTAGAGTCCATGCTCCAACGATCTTACATATTTCTACCGCTTTTAAGAGAGCAATAGTTTAATAAACGCAAAATGCAAGCTGCTTCTTTTTGTAATAAATAAAGTTGTTTTTCTCATAAGTCACATTACTTAATAATAACAAAAATATACTTTCCATGGAAATGTGGATTATACACGTCTTTAAAGAGTAAAAACCTGATTTTTCAAATGACCCCCCCTGCAATTTTTCTACCTTCTTCTCTATGTTTTGTTAACAACAGCCTATAGCAAAAATGCATACTTTCCGAGATTTTACGAACACAACCATTTTCATAAAGTATGCCGTGAAAATCTGACATATTCTTGCATTTCTTCTATTGGAAATTAATTTTACTTACGAAAATCTGTAGTATACCTATTTTGAAAAACTGTAGTAAGGAACAGTTTTGTTGTCCCGTGTTTTTAACTGAATTGAATCTTTCAGAGTGCTTTCTTTTTTATAATACTCAACGTTTTTCAATTGGCCGTTACGTTACTTTGTTCCCTTTTTTATAGTAATAGTCAAGTGCTACACGAGCCTAAAAAATATATCCAACCATATGCATAAAAATGTATAAATCTGCCTTCGAGTCAATCGTACTTTTACTCACTACACTGGAATTGAGAAATGTTACCATTAGAATCAATTTGCCATGCCAAAAATTTAATATGAAAATTGTATTTATGCCGAAACCTTACTTCATCGGAGATTTACTACGATATTTAGCTATAAAAACTGTTGTCATGGTCGAAAAGCGCTACGCTTCGACATATTATTTTTACCGTTCATTGCGCGCTAGTCTGGTGGGTCCCATCCTAGCACCTTCTTTGTTTACATTTTGAGGTTGCTGAGCTAGCCTGGTGACTTTTAGTGCTTGCGAAACGAACTATCGATCTATCCTTTTGTTACTATTTTTTGTAAGGTATACATGACATTGCACTTCTTCTAAAACGCGTTCGCAATTGCTAGCGCTTTTCGCTAAGAATATTTTAGGATTGTCCACGTTTATATTTGTTACGGATGCGTATATTGCGTTTTGTATAAATCTGTGAGCCGACTTCTGCATTATTTAGTATATGTATTTATCTATTCTTATGTTTATCCTAGTAATTAGGCGCTCGCGTTCCAAATTTTACAGCCAACCTTTCCGAATTTGCCAAAATTGAGCTGTTAGTCTATTTCCGCTTATTCTTCAAAACCATTGTTAGGGCTCCGTTGCATGGAAAGCTTTTGTTGCTGTTTTTCGCTTACACCGCTTTTTCTTGGTGCAATCTTTCATCATCCTGGGAGTATTTATGGACACCGTCCAAGGTAAATACGGATCTGAGTGCATTGCTCAATTTACAGCTTAAATTCTGGAGCTAATCTTGGATCATGCTTGAATTTTTGTACCTAGATATTGTCTGTGTAATTACTGAACGAAATGTCTACCTAACGTGGTTGTATTGTATGAACTTCCTCGTTGCTTGGCTTTATAGCGTCACTGTGTTTCAATAAGTATTTTCTAATTCAGCTGACAGCGAGGTACCACGACGGGTAATTGTAATTGTTTGTATAACTTTTGTGTCCACTTACTTAGGCAATATATTGCAATTCAAACAGTACTGCTTTAAATTTCCTGTAATTACTTATAGCTTTCGCTAGGAGCGCTGGCTCCAATTGCAAATTCGGCGAGTTTTGCAATCAACTGCTGCACTCTAATTACTGCTCCTAATATAATTCTGTTGATACTATTTCTGGTTTTATGTATGGCTAGTGCAAGTGAATTATGTGACAAACCTTTCTGAGTCTATTTCAGGTCGTAACGAATTAAGCTATGCAAATTTCAATGAGTTGTAGGTTCTTATAAGCTAACAGACATACCAATTGTATTGAAAGACTATTTGGTGCCCCCTCTTTATTTGAATTCCCTTTGCTAATTTATAGAAGAACCTCACGCAGTCTTTACTGGAGCTGGTCGGTCCTCCAGCATGTCCATAGATCCAGAAATTTTGTTTGGTATAATTTGAAGCTTCTTTTTAGTATTTGAGTGAAATTTTTGTTTGGAACTTGAGTCTAAATTGTTTGCCGTTCGTGGCATTGCATTTCAAGACTTTTATCAGTATCACATGGTACATAACTTACATCATCTATCACAATTATTTTTCCATCAAGCATCACTGTATAAAGTTTTACTTCTAGTTTACGGTCCTTTCCTCGTGCTTTTTATGTATTTTGATGCAGCTATTTGCGCATTTGCTTTGATAGGCTACCCCTTTTTAAGCCTCCGAACGAATGAGTGTGGAATTCGAACACGAATTAAAAGCTTGGTGAATGACCTCTTAGTATGTTTTTAACCCATGCTCGCATTTAAGCACTTGTATCTTATCAATAAGTCCTGGTACTCTGTCAACAATTGTATAAATAGTACGTCGAGATTCTTCTTCGTTGTTGAAATAATAAAATTTAATTTTTTGATAACTCGCAAAGGTGAGTAGTCACTGGACTACTCCCTACAAGTGACATTTGTAAATGTCAAATAAAAACTGTATTTTAAAAATATGTAAATTTTATAGTTCCTTGAAGGTTCGGCCTGTACGTCAGAACGCTTTTATCGTTATGAAATTATGAGTCATAGTTTTACCTAAGAATAAAGATGCAGAAGACTCAGAGTCTCAAATAATATAAATTGGGCTGAAGCCCCATGTTGTTTGAAAATTTCAATAAATATACTAAAATACCTTTAACCTGGAAAACGAAAATTTTATAACATGGTTAAGGCCGCCATCACATTTAAAAATATATGGCAATGTTAGGTAGATAATCTGATCTACTACAAAAAAAAATTGAAATGTAGGGTTCTTTAGTTAACCCTATTGTAATTGTCTCTAGCTTATGAGGTTAAATTAAAAGATTTGTGCGTCAGAAATGTTGCCTACATTCGCATCCTTTTTTCATCGCATTGAGTATTGATAAGCATTAGGCTCGTGTAAAATTTTTAACAGCATAGGCCCACCCTCAGCCACTTTGAAATATGCGTGAATCTCAACCCTCGATACTTATGCTCGCGGAAATCCGACAGGTTGGTGTTAGCGTGCAAGTTCGCGGTAAAGCTCCTGCATTTTTAACATGTATTTCATTTACTCCCTCGCGGAATTTTTGGGAATTACGTAGAACTTAAAGGCCGAGGATTGATTGCTCGCCATTAGCGCTTTGTCGCGCCGCCCCAGCGGACATGAAGTCGTTACGGCCGCACTAATCTTTTTCTAAAATAAGATTTCATATTAGGGGCGGCGGAGCGGATGCTATCATTTGCTGACTTCGCAATCAAAATTTTGCGGCGAACTAAATCTAGGTTACTTGATAGATTGCTATATTATTGGAAGCAGATATTGAGCAATCCATTTGAGGAACGATAACATCGCTTATCTTTACTAAGTGCTCCGTTGATTTATTTGTTGTTGTTTCTGACGTAGCTGGTATTACTTATAGCCTCCACACATGTCAGTTTCAACCGGAGGTAATTTCACATTAGCTGCTTTTGCGGGCTTTCTGAAAAATAGGAGCTCTGATACGTAACCTTAAGAAGTCGTCTGGATGGATTGAATTGTTTCGTTTCGAACCCGAATAATTAATCTTTCAAAGTCTTTAGAATTCATAATAATCAATTTACTTTTTAAAATGTAGCAAATTCCTTTTATTTAAGTATGTAATTACTCGTTTATGTGCCACATCTTTAGTTAAAATTGTACAGACTTTAGTAGTTAGCAGTTGGTTTTTCCTGGGACTTATTTCCTAGGATTAATACATAAGGCTAAGCTGCAGTTAATCTTTGTTACTTTTTATTCGTTTTGCATGTATCTATCGTTTCCATGTAAATTATTATACATGTATTGGATATTTTGAGGTATTCTGAAATGTATCTGGATAATCACACTAAATATATGTACACAATATTCAACGAATAACTTCAATTTAAAATTGCAACATTCCAGCGCCTCCACCAAATGCTAGGTAAGTTATTGTATCGAGCAACTTGTATTTGTTCTGAAATACTTTATTTCCTGCAATTGTCTACAAATGCAATTAAAAGTAATATCTTGAAAAAGTGGTAGATTGGGGGTAATTCCAAATTATGTGAAAATATAAAGCAAAAACTTCATTATGGACTATAGATAACTAATAAAAAGATTAAGAATACAGAAACTATCTACACAACCATACCTGAAAGATTTCCATTTAAGAAAATAGCTACAATTATATCGGCCAACGTCTCTACCAAATATTGTTTTTGCAATTCAGTTTAGAAAGCAACTAGAAATTAGCTGCTACAAATATTCGATGGTTTAATTTATACTAAAAGTTTTTACACGCAACACTTTATTTAGGAAAGTTACCAACTTTTATACTCGCATATATCGTTATTAATTCCAACATGAATTAACAACCAACACGAACATTTACCATTGGTAGTACATAATCCGTTACCACTATGTTGTTTCCGTGCGGAAGTTACAACTGTTTTGCTGCGATATTCTAGACATTCCTTCTAGTTAATATTAGAGTCGCAAAATAGACCGCTGGCGTTTAGATTTTCTTTTTTTTTCAATTAGAAGTATAAGTATTATATAGCTTTTAAGTTTTATTTTAGTATTTGGCACATGACTAGTAAGTTAATGTAAGATGTATTTTTTTGTATTTTTGTGTTGTAGCAGTATTTTAGGTTTAGCTCCTAACCTAGACTTTACATTTGGATATGTTTGAAATAATTCTAATCCCACTTGCGGTACCAATTGAAACATTTCTAAGCTCGACATTATAAGCCTATTGTAATATATCTCATATCTTCTATCTCAAGCCACACTTCAACTACACTTGTAGTATCAAATGAAATAGAACTTTTGAATAGGACCTACTATAGAGAAATACCATCATTTACGTAAGTACATTTATGTACCTACCTTATTGCTTAATAAGATCGGTAGTAATTGACGTAGTTTATAAATCAATTAGACATTTGGAATTATGTCATGTATTTAATATTGTTATGCCACGACCAGTCAGTTTTATGAGCAGTGATATTCCAAACTCTCAGCTGAATGGGTTAACCTTCAACTAATAACTTTCTTTATCTATTTAATACTGAATTTTTAAAAATATAATAATTATTTGATTTTATTAATCGCAAAATCCCTGGTACTTCATAAACTTATTTTGTATAAGAATCAGTTTGTTAGCATGCAATAGCAGTTTGATCTGACATTACAGAATAAAATGCGGATTGTCAAAAATAATTTAATCAATTGTTAGTATTTCCAAACTTGATTAAATTAAATATAAAATGCTAAATGTTATCCCACTTTAAAAATGTTCAAATGTCAAAGTATAATTGTCGAAAATTTAGAAAAATAATCAATATTCTATAATTATAATTTCTTATTAATTTGCAAGAAATTGACACTAACCTTCTGATGTTTGTTCTATGTACCTGGACTTCCTATTTCAACTTTTAACTGGATAAATCCTAATCGGCGAACCGCTCTTGGTTGTTCCCGACTAACGCCTAAGCTCGTTGTAGCTCTTTGAAATTCTGTTGTTTGAATGAACAGATATACACAATACCCCTCACTTTCACTGATTCTACTATCTTCATAGTATATTAGTACTTGAATTCAAATTACTTTGAATTATATATTTTTATAATAATTGTGATTTGAAAGCACATTTGATAGTAGAAAATACTGTATTATTACTACGTATCAAATAGGCAATTATTATTCTCTCACAATTAAGTGGAATTTAACCCTTAACGTGAATATTTCTCTTAGATTTTGAATTCAAGTTATTTACCTTTCATTACTAATAACAATCTTGTGATTGCCTTTACTAACCCACCAGTCTTTCATACAACTGTTATATCACATATAATCCCCCCCCCCCCCCCGATCCCCAATTTTTCATATAAAAGATCTTCAATGAGCTTTTATGGTAAAATTGTTAGTTGTTTTTTAAGATATTTACATTCAAGAATAAAAAAATTTTCACAAATTAAAGCCTATATTGTAAGTGGTAACTAAGTAAAACACTATTTACATCATTATTCAAATCGCAGCATGACATAATTCTCTTCCAGTTTACTTCATTATTTAAATTAATATGAGATACTATAACCTTATTTACGTGATTATTATTATTATTATATTGATAGTATCTCTTTAATAATAAAAATATTTTGTGTATATTTATACTCGTATCTATTTTCTCCAGGATAATTTAATACCTAGTCATTTTCACCTACTTATTTTACTACTTCATTTTGTAAAAACTTAATATTCTTTATCGTTGTTGACGTTTTCTTCAACCTTGTGTTGTAATACCCATTTATATCTTGATCTTCTTGGAATTTATTTTGTAAATTACCTATAATTTTTCATATTTGGTTTTAATTGTCCTAACTTCTTCTTTGATATCATCGATCATTTCATCTTTTTCTAGAACTTTATCGATTAATAGACATACTTCAGAATGTTTATTCTTTAGTTTTATGTTAGTTTCTTTTAACTGATTTTCGAGATATTCAATACGATCTTTTAAGTACATCGTTTTACTTATTTAGAAAATAGAGTTTTTCGAAATTGTCAAAATCCTAAAAGTGCAATTTTTTGGAAAAGATTTCAATAATATTGTTTTAGAATGTGTTATCTTTAGCTAACTAAACAATCTCAAGGCCAGAAAATCCCCAATTTTTTAAAATTTTGCAAAAAATTTATTTTCCAATTTTTAAAATATTTCTCAAAATTTCACATACCAAGACTTAACATTAAAATTCAAATATTTTTTGTGAAGATTTTAAAGATTTATGATTGGAATAATAATGTACTATGTTAATTACTTCTTTAGATTTTTTTATTATTTACCGAAAAGTTGTACTTATGTTTGCATAATTTATACGTTTTTTATGCAAGGCGCTCTTTAGGAGAAATATTTTCCATTTCTAATTAATACCTATTTAAGTGGCTTCTAGAAACTCTAATCTAGCCCGTTTAATGAAGTACTGTTACAAAAATCCTGTAAATGTTCTTTTACAATTGTCTAAACGAGGAGATTTTTCTTTATCTAATTTACATGTTCCTTTTGTTATACTGTTACGATCTCAGTTGATATAACTTCATTCGGTCGATCGACACTGAATAAGTTCTTTATGTATTTCTCCCATATTGCCAATCTTTGGTTAATGTCAATAATGGAATTCCCTTCGTCATCTACTATACAGATTGGTGGTGGATAATGTGAACATAGGCAGTCACATGGGTTAGAATACAGTTTATGGGCTTTGTATGCGTTAAACAGAAATAGACATATATTATTTAAATTCTAGTTTCCCACAATTCAGTGTTTTCTAAAAACAAAACCCCTTGATTCTGCGAATACTAGATGTTATGGTACATAGTCTATTTCTGTCTAACGTATACAAAGCCCATAAAGTATACTCTAACACATTTGATTAGCTATGTTCATATTTTCCGCCACCAATGTGTATATTATCTTTTCTCTTGCATTATTTTTTTCTTAACTGTGTTATTTGCTTTAATGCGTTTCTCGGTGATATCATTCGCTGCTTTCTTAGACTATTTCTATATTGCAAATGTTTCACTATTGTTTTTATTTTGTATTGTTTAGATTCTGTTTCCAATTCTTGTTTCATTTACTGCGCAACTGTTTGATTTCATGACTTTTATAGTTCCATACTTGTACGGATAGTCCTCTTTAAATTTGCTTTATGGTTGCTTCGACTGTTACCGCAAGTTGGTTGTGGTCTAATTTCACATCCACTCTGGAATAGGTCTTGAGTGCAGTTATAATTACTGCTGCTGAATCTCGTAAACTGAAACAAAATCAATCTGAATTCTCATTGTCACGTCATAAGGTGATAATTATGTGAATGTGAGCGCAAATTAAGTAATATTTGCATATGGATCACATAACGAATCTGTACTTATAAATAAGAAATAAGACAGAAGGTACCTGAAAGTATGGTTAAAAGCGTGAACTAAAAAGAATAATTAAAATGTGTGGAAAGGAAACAAACGTCTAAATTATTCACGTTTAGAAAATTATAACAGAATTTAGTATTAAGTGAATATTAAATAAATGACATGTCCGTTACTTACTAATAAAAAGGAGTTAAAAATAGCAGTGCAAATATATGTCTAATAACTAAAATTTGTATATTGGGGCTGGTTTTTTCATATGTTCATTTAATGAAACCTAGTAATCAAGTTAAATAGTGTTTAATTGAGTTAAGGGTTGTAAACATAATGTCAGGAGATATAAATTAATACATCAGCTATAAGTAATAAATGTGGTTCGTCGTTGAATGCAAACGAGTGTCATTGGTGTTCGTCTGCAAATGTATGGCGCCGCTGGTTGTTAATGTAGTCTGACTACGACGTTTGCAAATTCCTGGATCAGTTATAGTAACTATATAAAGAATAAAAAAGTCGAGAAGTCGACAATAGTGCTGTTTCAGCCATCTCGAGTCGGTAGGTAATCCTGAGTTTGGAGTTCGTTGCGTTTATTGGTTTTCAGACTGCCTAGCCCAGCGGTGGAACTGGAAGTAGTTTCTGGAAAAAAGAACATCTGATGCGGCGTTGACGTGGTAAACGAGTACATAGGTACATTCACATGCAAATTAATAAGCACATAAAGGTAAGAGTTGCCTGATTAAACAGATTATAAATGGTTGTTTTCTCGATGGTTAAGTGCAAGTAAAGTTAATTCAAAGCATAAATACTTGTTTACCAAAAATAATGCAAGAATATCATAAACAAGTTTTCATTGGATCAATGGCAACTTAATAATCATTATTATTTTACCCAAATGTTAAAACCCAACCCTGATTTGAGTAATTCATGTTCTACCGAGCTGAGTTATTAAAATAAGGATGTAGCTATTAAACTAAAGGGTAGTAGAATATTTTGCTATTTCATGAATTTTTTACGTAATATTTATACACGCAATTTCTGAGTAGCTACAAAAAGAAAATGTGATATAAAAGTATTTTTATACGGTAATTCCTAGCTTAACTTTTAGGGCGCCCAACATGGGGGTAAATTAAAAGACGTAGTTAAATAAATGTAATATCATTATGAGGCAAATTTAATATCGTACTAAAACGAGTAAATGCAATTTTGTGTCACACTAAAGAAGGGAAAAATAAATAAATCAGTGTTTTTCTATAAGAATCTACAACTTTTATGTACCAAATTTATAAAAACCATCGGTTTTTAAGATAAAGTATGGCTGACAAAATGATAACAAAAAACATAAGAAAAGAGAAGAGCAAAAGTAGCTGCAAAAATATGAATTAATATAGATCAAAAGTTTATTCGTCCATTCATTGTAATACCATAAAATGATTTTTACGAAACAAGCATACATATTTCTACCATAGCTGTAAGACTAATAGTTACAAAATTAAAAGCCATTACCGTCAAGCTCACGATATCTTCAGCACTTCAAACTGTGAGATACTGCAACTTAGCTGCCTTCCGAACCTGATTTCACCGTTTATCTTCCCAGAATTACTTAGACGACTTATAACTATTCCATTTATTAATGCTATTACACTACTAGACTGTACATTAATCGCCAAATAGGGGTGGTCTTTATAGTTTTAAAAACATATATTTAAATCTTTAAATTCCGACCCTACTTGCGAATCCTGCAATTTTTAAAGTGCCTGGCCAGTCAGTGGTCAGTAAACAGTAAACTATTACTATTTAAAGCCATCCTGAAGCCCGTATGGACAATATGGACATAGGGGATTGAGCTGTGGGGTTGTAGCAAACTCCCAAATACCAAAATCCAACAAACGTTCCAATCAAAGATATTGCGGTCAATAGCCAACGCCGAGTGGTACATCAGTAACCATACCCTCCACAACGACTTTGGAATTCTATACGTGGACGCAGTAATTAGAACCTCAGCCAACAGAAGCCGAGACCGCACCTTAAGTCATAAAAATCGACTCATAGCCGAACTCTACAACCAACAATTAGTGAACAGAAGATTAAAACGCCAATGGCCTGAAGATCTGATAGCATAGTTTATGGTGTCCCATCAATTGATGTTGCCCAACTCAAGCCACCAGCAAACAGCACCTTCCTATTTACTTATTACTCTGTATATTTAAATAACAAAAACTGTATATGTAAAAGGGTAAGATAGCACAAAAACGAGCTTTTAAATCAAAAACGAATAGTACGTTGAATATTTTATCCATAGATACAAAGAAACAATTTATTAATATCTATATATGGAGTACAGCTCTCTACGAGTGGTAATCTTCAAAATAACGAGTGAAGCTCCAGGGCCTGGAAATTTGATGGTGAAGAAGGGCGTTGGAGATCAGCTGGACGGAGAGGATATGAAAAATACTACGACAGGTAAAAGATAAAAGAAAACTTTAAAGACAGATAATAAAAATAAAAAATGAGTTTAAGGCTTATTCAACACTACTATTGAAAGATAAGTAAAATACAAGAAAGCTCCAGGGCACCCCAGGCTACGGTGTATACATTTTAAGTTATGGAAGACACAAACGGCAGAACCTACGCATGGTGTCAGATAGGTAAAAACTTAATTCAACAATGCAGGTTGAAGACCTTTTTACCTATCTGAAGTCATGTTGACACAACACTGACAAAATAAAGAATTTAAGTATTTTTAACTGTATTTAATATATTGTATCTGTCCGCGTGTCATAATGATAGCATTATGAGCGTCAGTTTGAACGTCATACTGACGTATGATGTGGAACTAAATACTATAATGAAATCATTATAGTATTTAGCACCATAATGAAATTATTATGCTACTTTTCTAGTGACTCAGGCTGCTTACTCTATTTTGCCTTTTTATGTTTAGGCCTCTTGGTAGCTCAGGCCAGAAGTCTGCTGAAGACAGTATCCAAAGGACGAACTCCAAATAAAATCGTCTATTACCTACTAATTTTATATATAATTTAAATGTATGCCATGAGTTGTAAACGATAAAATGAAATTGGTAATTATCTGGGTAGTTCCACGCCTGCTTTTGCGACAACTCACACGACCCGGAAACATAAAACGACTGCCTACGATGATGGCTGGGAGTTACTCTGCAGTCAAACAAAAATTAGTTATAACTACTACAAAACATTAAGTGTGTAGGTGGATTTGCGGGCGTTTGTCTTACTGCGGCGCCCCAAAGACTCCCTCATCCAAGTTTTAAACGCCTTCTCGAACGCTACACATATATCGAAATGCGAGCGCAGAATTTTTGCGTATTTGCTTGCATCGGTTTTTCAATTCGTTGATGGCTGGGCTCTCGTTATGGAATATACTTACAGGTTAGCAGCATTTGCTCGATCGGCCATACAACGGCGTCAAGGGCTGGTTGTAGATTTCGTTCAAGATGTCTGTTGTATATAGGCGTTTTTGTGAAAGATATATCGCACGATCGGCGAGACAGAGGCACCAAAGATTATCTGAGTTTGTGTTAGAGAGGAGAGCTAGATTCAAGAGCTTTCGGGAAAGTTATTCGCATGCACACGATCGGTGACACAGCGGTACCACGGGTTATCTACAGGGTTTTCGGGAAAGTTTATTGCGTTCGCAAGATCGGCAAAACAGCGGCATCCTAAACATTTGAAAGAGGTTACGGCCTGTACTGACCGGTGCTACAGCGTATTTTGAGAGGGTTTCCAAGCCTTCGCTCACCGCAGCTTGCACTCTGGAACTAGGGCTTCTTCACCTGGAAGAAGCGGGATTCAAAATCTGCCTTTCCGGCCGCATTTTAAAATTTTTATACGGTCTGTGTCGTGAACGCAAGTTGCATCGCACCGCGCATCGCGGAATTCCTACCAGAATTTTGCAACAAGGACCAATACCTGAAGATGTAACAGATGGCGATATGTAAATTACAAGTGTTTAAATTTTTTTGAAATTTCTTTTGCATAGAAGCAAACGATATACTCTAATAAATTCATTACTAATGTTGCTAACAAAATGGCTAACATTTTATACTTCCTGTTTCTGTTTTAAATGTAATTTTATTTTTTAAATTCGCTAACTTTATTAATTTTTGCGATCAAATAAACTTTTATACACGATTCGATTTATAACTAATCATTATAGTACACGCCGTCTTATTACACGCGGCTGACGCGACGTCTGATAATGTTCACAACTTGTACCATAGTGATACGCCCTACAACCCTTGTAACATAAATAACTATTACGTGTTACCTGGAAACATTAATTTAAATTTATCAATGTATTCTGCTTCTGTAACTACCCTCAGATCAAGCAATCACTGCTTTTTTATGTTTTGCTCCGGCTTTTGGAATTATGCCATGTAAGTTATCATAATTATGTTAAGTTCTAACATTTTTTTTTAAATAAATCGTCAACTTTAAGTTAAAAATTAGCTTTTTACGTGACCACCCCGAACTGAAATCGTGCTAATATACTGAGATCTGAGTGTTTATTTATTCCCAAACTTTTAATATCTCCTAATGTTTGCAAGTTTTTTATAGCACATTAGGCTACTTCTCACGCTCTAGCTGCCATGTTACACGACGAAGCCGTCGGTACGACATGAGTTTGAGCCAAAAGTACTCAATTGTCAGTCACCCGATAAAACGACACAAATCAGGAAATTCTCGGATCAATTGCCCCAATTACGTTACGATAAGTTGTAACAAAGGTTGCCGGTTCACTCAGCGGTGAAGGGAAGTTTTTTACGACCTTAATTAGAGCTACGGTCTGATAAACTAAATAAATATGGTAAATTGCAGATGCTACCACTTTGCAAAATCGGGACCAACACAGGTGTGCCCATCCAAAAGTAGAAGCAATGACCCGACCTTTCTGGTTCAACCTTGGCAGCGCTTGGGCGATGATCCACGTCGGACCTGCGTCGGACTTACCATACTTACAGCTGTCTGAATCCCTTTACAGAGAAAACACAACAAAACACTAGCAAACGTTCTAAAACCACTAAAGAAAAGCACCACTGATTGAAAATGAACTACCTATATTAACCTGGAAATATGTATATGAACAATAAACATCAAATGAAAGGTTCGATAAAGATTAGTGTGGTTAATTGGGCAACGCTTAATCTAAATACAGGTGGTACATTTGACAACAAACAATCTAACTGACTTAAAACCTGTAACAACTTTAATCTAACAACGTTAAGTACAAACATTAAAACATGGCGGTAAACACCCAAAATTAACTTAAAGGCAGTAATTGCTATGGAAAATCTTAACTTTAAAATATCAACAGCGCTACGCAAACTGGCGACACTTTAAAAATCACTTCACTGCATATTGGGCGCTTTAAAACTATTACAAAAGACACAATACTTTTGTAGGGGTTCGATTGCTACGATGATAATGTCCAACGGAGCTGCAGGTCAGGCTGAACAGACTGCCCAAAAGTACCTGAAGAAAGTGCGGAAAGCGGCATAGGGTACGATGTGTCAAGCGGGTCCGGACGGTTTTAAATCCCCAGAGGGTAGAACGAAGAACGTAACGGTAGGCAAGGGTTGCGGTACGGTACACGTAGCTTCATTAACAACGATTAGCACAAAAGAGGTCCCCATTTAATGATCCGCCTAAGACGTCAATTCGGAGCACTACACATATTTTAGATGACCAAAGTGTGATCGGAAACACCCATTCAGTTTCACTAATTTCGACATTGGCCGGCGAAGACCCCAAAGGCTTTCGCCGTAGTTGGACGAAGCTTCACACTTGCTGTCCTGTTGGAGTTAGGCGGTAGAATCCTGAAGCCAAAGAAACGCGTCCCTGAGTTACTTAATTTGTTCTCTGTCTAACACATATAAACGTAATAATTGCGTCAGGTTGTGAAAAATCTGCACCCAAAGCGGGGGAACTCCCGACAAACGAAACAGGCCGGCGCCGTGGAGCCGAAAAGCAATTAAGATGCAAGAAGCCAAATTAAGTCATTTATACGACAAGCAAACACATGTGAGTTTAAATATAAAACGTTGCCCAAGATATGAAATGGAATGGGCCGGAAAACGCCAGTGTTTGAAAGGAACGAAATTAAGTTTTAAAACATAGCTATACTATAAATTTGGACATAGGTGAAGCGGGAAAAGTACTAATATTTGCAATATCTCCCATCCCAATTTTCTTCCTCTGGGTCAGAGTTTGCCTCTTTTCTTCTAGCTGTTCCCATACTAAATTAGTTTTTATTTCTCGACGGTGCCTGTTAGCCTGTGATACATTTCCACGGTTTCTCATATGTAATCATTTTCGGTCTAGTAACGCCGAAATTCTATGTTGTGTTTAATTTACTCGATGACTAATTTTCCGACCCATATGTTTGCAGTTTTTAACAATAATTGTATTATACATTTTTTTAATGTTTTGTTTTTGTTTTACTCCATCGAACGAAATGTAGTTTCCGTGTTGTTATTTTACTTTTATTTGTTTTTCTATCGCATCCTCATTATCGTGGTTATGCTAATTAAAACTGCAGGGTATTTGCATTCTAGTGTGCATTTAATGGTTTCATAGCTTATTTTTATATATTTTTCTTCTTCTCCAGTAACCATACCTACATTGTTTTTAAAAATGTAATACTGCTATATTCCGCACATTAAGTTATAAGCTATAATTCACGTCGGCCACTTCTGAAAGAGCTGAACCAGCGTATCGAGTTCACCTTAAACTACCTGAACCCACAATGTCACAATGTCCAAAGATAGACTAAAAAAGATAGTATTGATTTCCTGATAGCTAATCAGCCACGGTTGCAAATTGCGGTTAGCGCACTCAGACGGGAATTCGCTTAAAGTTTAGATCGGTTAAGGGGTCGGTTCGTAGATATTCCAAACATATGCGTCGTAAATATTGTATATAAAATGGGAGCGTGTTTGAAGCTATCATTTATCGCAAACCTTCCGTTTTTATCTACCGCATCTTGAACTTCTTTATTCCACCAGTTGTTGTGCATATTTGTCTCCAACTGTTTCTTGTAGACCGTGTTTGGCTCTTTGTGCTACTCTAATTTTCTATAAAAATACCCTTCACTCATTAGTAGACGCTTCTAGATTATATTTTGTCCATTTGTTGTGTTTTCTGGTGTATTATATGTGTCTCTTAATTTCATTGTAATAAACGTGTTTTCGTATTACTTCGAACTTTTGATTTGTTTAAATAATAAATCAACATTATGTATAATGACTTCAAATGGATTATATCGTTCTGAAAAGTGTATAAAATACGGTTGTTCAACGTGGTTAAATAAGCAGGCTGCATTATTATAGAGGAAACAAAAGTGGATTTGTCTATGTCATTCGCTCTCAAAGCGTCGCGTTTTTACCATTACCACTTTATAAATGCAAATAATTAAAAAGTGCCAAATTCAATAATGCCGATATCGGATTACAAATTGCTGCAAAACGTTACGTATACGCTGTGTCACGCTAAATAGCATAATTCCTCTCCTTCATTTAATATTCGAATCGTTTGCATGTGCGGCTGTGATGGGTTCGTTAGCGGAGTGACATCATTTGCTTCGTTTCAAATAACTATAAATCATAGCAACATTTATGAAACGCCGAACAGTTACCTGATAAGCCTGCAATTGCCGCTAATAATAAATGCGCTTTATCGGCTGCACCAAATAAATGCATCTCTTCGATTGGTTTTATTAACTCCTCGTTAAAATTTAAGCCCGACATAAAGCGCAATCAGGCGCTCATTCAACAACTACCATTCGTAATTACGAGTATCTAGAAAAACTGTATTAAATACTGAGCCCGCAGGCTTGGCGAAGTCCTTTGATGCCTTGTTCGATGAAAATGGCCAGGCCATTCCTAAATCTGATATTATCCTTCGGGCGGATCTGAAATGCATTCATTTATTCAATCCGCAATTGCAAGTCAAATTGATTTAACCGGATCTATAAATCCTCCTCGCGGTTGTAGCTTTTGCCACTGATATCGGCTCAAATTGCCGCGAAGAGCGTTACCGGCTTTATCTGCAGGATCTCTTAGTGCAAGCAAAAATTGAGCGATTACTGAGGTCTGCACCGGCCAGAAATTAGATCGAAACAGAGATATTTTCTTGGGGTGGAGATCGGTTAATCAGAGATCCAAGCACGTTTGCGGAGCCAATTTTATCGAAAGTTAAATTTTTCACGGAAGTTGCGAAATTACAGCTTATTTGAATAAAACCAGATAAGCACAATATAAATAAAATTTCCCCGAGGTTTTTCTTAATTAAGGTTGGGAAAATACATTTAAAGATTTACAGAATGGCATCAACCGTCAGCTCTATTGTTCGCGTATTCGTTCGCTTTTTATTAGGGGAGACCTAATTTGAAATCTTTAATGTAATTAACATCGCCTTTCGAATATTCAGCAGAATAATACCGAACGAACAGAACGTGCGCCTTCGGCTTCTCAGTAATTCGTACCTGGATCCGTGCCGAAGTTCGCTAGTGAAAAGGAATTGTAGAATTTCATAAATTATTGCAGCTTCATTCACTGCGATTTGCGCTGTAACTTAATTGGCGTGGTTAATTATGGCTAATATAACAGCAGAACTCGGTTACATTTGCATATTTATGTTAGTCCTTGCAGTACAGTTATTAGAGACCTAAGCAATACGTTTAAGAAATTATACAGAATAACTGACACTCTTTAGCATCACCCCCAATTTCACTTCCTATTCTTCTTACACTTATTCACATATGCTGAAAAAGATCCCAGTCGAAATGATAATGGTACAACGTTTTGAAAATTAAATTTAAACAATAGAATAAGTCTACTTCGTAAAAAGTTAGCTCGAAAAAAATCTTTTTGATGTTCTATGTTCTAATCCAAGCTACAAAGAGTAGTTTTTATTATTACTGCCAAATATTGCGGATGCTTTCCAAACTGTAAATGTTTACCGTTTTGTAGAGAATGTCGACAGATAAATAACGAATACGTCAGTTACATTACAGAGCGAAAGACGAGGCAAACTTTTGTAGTTACGCCATTATCTACCGTGTCACTTCTTGTATGGGCGTCTATTATAGAATACGCCACTAGACGGTCATACTAAGGGGTTGACTTCAGTATATGCTAATATGATAACTATTTTTTATAAAGCAATATCGCTACTAAGTCAATTTCATAGATGAGTTAAGACTTTACACAATGACTGGCCACGCGTTCTGACGTTGTAACTGGATAGTTTGTGACATCTTGGTATTTACTAATCACCTTGATAGATTTAACCCAAACGGTATTTGTTACATTGTAATATTTAGGTTAAGACAAATTATGTATAAAACATGCATACCGTGTTTCGCCATCCAAATTGTGCGGAGCAAACCAGCCGATGCAGTCGTTGCGACTATTTATAGAATCAAAGCAAGTTGTGTGCGGGTGGAGGCGCGAGGAGTTAATCGCTCACCAGTAGGCGGCTAATGTGGTTCGTCTAAAGAAAAAGGATACCAAGCGAAACATTAAAGTGCAATAGTGTGTTGGCCTGCATTAAGAGCAGCCGAAGTCTCATTATTCTTAAGCCCAAATACAGCCTCGAGAGCAGATAACTATCTTGGAGTCAACACCGAGGTACCGATAATTCTTCATAACCGGAAGCCGCTTTTTTAGCTTCAAAGAATCATTCGATCTTGTTAACGTACGAGGCCATTTAGATCAACTATAACGCAAGGTTAGTTCCTATAATTAATTCTCACGATTGAATACCTGGTCCAGGAAACTGGGAAAACTAGAAGCGTAATTAGTAAATTACGCCAAGTTGCATCACCCTTGGTGCGCCTCAGTACGTAGCGTTTACATTACTCTGCTGACACATCGCGGCAGCTAATTTTAAGCGCCCGAAGGCAGAGCCGTATTAAGTGAATTTGTGCGCGAGAGTACGCCTTGTTCGCACGAGTTGTTTTTTGACTTAGCTTTGCGCATTGACAATCACACTCTTATATAAGGTGTATCTAAGCAAGTAGATTCAGCTTTAAACTTGTAGGTATTGTTGATAGCGTATAAAACATTTCTATATTACCATAGTATATATTTTTTATGTATTCTAATGCATGTATGTTCTTTTACAGAGTATTTGTTTTTAATGTAATCTGTTTGGTTTTTATTCGTAACCAGATTTTCAATTATAATTACAGAATTATAGGTGATAACAAGCAGGCGGTAACGAGCTATATCGACATACTTTTAGCCATACTGAGGTAAGAGCAGGTCTTGTGCTTCTACGACTGGGTTAACTAGCAAACAAAGAGCAATCTAAATACATAGTAAATTAGAGTATAGGGCACTGGAAAACGCCGCCTTACAGGTTAGGGTGCCCAACGATAGGGCTAAATAAAGGTACCATCAGGTGGAAGATCTCGTTCTGTTCTTGGTCTCCTGGGATAAATGTTCACCAGCGATGCTGATCCATGTAACTGTAATCTTTTATTGTTCGTCCGGTATGAGATGGTACGATTATGGGCACCATACTTAAATACATTTTTTGCTGACCCCTGGCGTAATTACGTAAAATTTGAAGAAGACGTGCTTTACGCCTTAGTATTTAAATGATTGTCCGTTGTGTCCGCTTAGCTACGTCATTGAACACGAAACCCTCTTAATCACCCATTAGGCGGTTTATGAAAGATCACTATCGGCTAAAACAGGGGTTCCCCTGTAGTCGAACTGCAACTGATATCAAATTGGTTTACACCAATCTCTTGACTACAAACCACACATAAAAAAATATTTAACACACAAAGAAGTCAAAGAATATAGTAGTAAATCCCCAAATAATCTACGTGCGATATACCTGGGAGCTGTGCCCATATAAATTATAAACACCTATAGAAATATTAATAAAAACGTATCCAAATAACGTCGATATTTTTCTCTAAAAAACAAACAATTAAAAATGTTTAAATACGGTCTTAGCTTAACGCCGACCCTGATCGCGCTTGCATAAGCACAAACCGGGCGCGAATTACATATCTTTGAAATCGCTGACGAAACACATTCTTTCGCGCTCGCAAAAACTTATTGCAGTTGAACGCAACTAAAATGCACGTTGACCCGAAAACATTTTACCTGGAAATGGCTGCTGTTTACCCTTGAATTCAGCACGTTTTAGATTGACTCATTGACCCCGGACTTAATAAAGCATGGTACGGGAATTTCCCAGTGGCAGGCAGATGTCTAATTTGTAAATGCGGACTAAAATTGTATAAAACGTTAGCATTTTTAAGAAAACAGTATGGTCTATCACTATTACCGCTATTATCTCTAAATTCATACCAAGTTCATTATCTATTATTCTTCTCCACGTGCGAAGGAAGGCATTGTAGGGTCACTAGGACTATATCGAGGGAACCAAAGAAGACTGGTTCAGTCTGCAGGAAAGAACAACTTATCATCACCAAAATTTGGTATAAAATCTCGCTTGAAAACTACATACATGGAAATCGCTAGCAGTCAGACCTGGCGAGAAATCAAAAAAGGTAGATGTTAATCAATGACAGATACAGGGACCTAATTATATCGATCAATACCTATTCAGGCTCTGATGTCCTTCGGACTAAGCTTTAACGGGTCCTTCCGAAGCAAGTTCCAATTAAGTACTACCCTGCAACGCTTCGTAATGGAGAATCAAAATACGGAGCAAACACTGCACTAACTACTGGGTTCCAAACAATCCGATCGCTTAACGACAGAAGAACGCTGTTAAGAGTGCACTGAGAAGTATCTACTATCAACACCTAAAGAAATAAACGGAGCGGCAAAAGAAAAACACTTGATTAACATATGTTACAAGTTAAGAAAAGTACCAGACTATTCACCACAGCATCAGGATGAAGATCAAGAAAGCCAGGTAAGATTAAATGAGGAACTTAAAAAAAACAAATGACGGGCACGCTGTCTTAAACGCCCACAAAAATATCAGCAACAGACAAAGAGTGACCGGAAACATCATTGGCAATCGTGGTAATGTAATTTGTAGCTTGAGGTAAGTTTTAAGGACAATCAGCTCACCACGAGACAAAAATTTGACAAAGTTGACTGACCAGAAATTAGAGTCACAGAGGTAAGGCGTTCTATTACACTTTGCAAAAATGGCAAAACACTGGGACCCAATGACATTACTATAGGATCCTTGAAGATCATGGGGGACCACTGCGTCAAGATTCTTATTAAGTTATATAATAAGATATATGGTACAGGAATTATAGCTGAGGAAGGAACCCACTGCGAAAACCTGTCAAGGCATCAGGAGCATCAGTTCCATGAATCATGAGTCGACGATATTTCTCAAGGTAATTCATAGCCTCATATACTGTCATAGGACCCTCGCTTAAATTGGGGTTTTAAATAAAATATAAAATTTATAATTAGGGCAACGGATACTACACTTTACGAAATAAAAGTTTCAATTGAAGATTACCTGTCAAACTCAGGGCAAATTAAAAGAATATAGTAATAATTGCCAAAAATAGATGGTTTATTGCTTTTTCCTTATTTCATTTATTTGCAATAAATTAGGGCTTGCTCCACTGAACATGAAACAATTCATATCTCAGGGGGTCGGTTCAAAAAATTAAGTAGAAAACTTTGTATGACAAATAATTCATTGTATGACAATTACTTTCTGATATTAGGGCAAATATACTGTTCCCAACTAACAGTTAAATAACCTCTAAATTTAGTGCAGTAAACAAGATGATCCGTCAGTGCAAAAATAGCGTAAAATTGAATTTGAAATAAAAATCAAAATGGCAGGAATGCATCAGGTAAATACACTCAATTCTGTGACGTAGCAACGGCTAACTTCGTTTTGTTTATAGTGTGATGTAAACCCACGCGTGATTCGCTTTTGTTCAATTTCCGGCAAAAACCTGCAACTGCCGCCTCAATTCCCACTTTTTAGGAGCGCCAGCTAAATTATTCGAAGCTCGATAATTCTGGGACTCTGGAAACACGTTGAACTTCTAGGCAAAGATTTATTCTTGACGAACCCTAGTTTCTACGAGGCTGCTGCTCCTAGTTTTTATGGAATCCTACATTTTTTTAATAGGTGCTCCGCTGTTGGTTGGCACACTGGAAGGATGCCACGGCAAATACCCGCTTGGATATGGCTTGCTAATTCTAATTCTTTTACCCAGGGATAGCTGTAGGCCTCCTCTCCATGTAGCACAAAAAGATCTGCCTTCCGATGTGTGAAACTGCCTTAAACTAGTTACTGAAGTTGGCTCACACGCAACGACGCACCAGGTAAAAGTTTGCTGACCTAATTGCACTATCTTCGGAGCTCCTACACTTGGGAAACATTGATGCGCGGCAACTTGGTGAATAACTTTACACTAAACTAGCTTTAGAAATGATTTATTATTCACAATTTAACACAGTAAATGTGGAGCTCTATTTGCCACGCATGAAAAATTTAAGCTTGTTTGATTCCTTATAACAATTGACTGTCTCGTAAATAAGCAACTAGATTTACAATTATTTAAAAGAAATTAGGTTTGACTACATGTTTGAACTTATGGACTGCAGTGTTGATGTCATGTCTTTGCATTTTCACTAAATTGTCCTTTTCTTGGGATAAGAGTCGCCACACTTTGCTTTACTTTTAATTTTCACTTTGGCTTATAATACACTGATACACTTGAGTTCATTCAGCATTTCACTAATGGTCTTTCGATCGGTTGCTCTATTGCAATTATTGCTTTGCTAGCGCTTTTTTCGTTTACCTTTCAGTTAATTTGCCGTTTGCTGTGTTATAAACCTTTAATACATAACGCTCATACAATTTGTGTACTTAACAAATCATTCTGTATCAATTTATTCACATTATGCTTGACGTTACTAAGCTCAAATCCTCCAGTTACAAATTAAGTTGCCTTGGTCCCTCCGTACACTTATCATACCTGAAACTGTGAACGTAACCCTTCTGAAAACTGCCTTATCTCATGCTAACCTTTATCCCTAAATTATTTATTACTGCTCCTCACATCAAGTGCATTTATTAATGTAAAGCACTGATTCTCTAGCAATAAATAAAATATTCAATTCTGTTATCATGTTGACCTTATTTATTCTGTTACTTACGCAATCAGAATTGCTGTAGGCATTAAACCGTTACAATACAGCAAGTGCGAGAGGAACATCGGCGAAAAGAAATTAAACTTTCATAGTGGTCTAGGTTCCCGGGAGACCTTGTTTTCTACACAAATGCTTACTCAGTGGAGCAGGGACGTTAGCTGTGACTCTACGTACAGTGCGCGACACTTGATTACTCTCAACCAGTAATTTAGTCTGATTTTCTTAAATGGTAAAATTTTTCAATAATTAGTTACATGTATGATTAAATTATACATTTTAACAATATTCGTTCAACATTTCATTTATTTCTTTTCTATCATAAGATTGTGGGAATTTTCTAAAGAAAGTATTACAATTCAAAGTGCGACACATGATTACTCTCATCAACTTTTTAAGATCAGAGGTACCTAGGTAGAATCAAGAAACAAAATCATTTTAAGTGACAATGGATTGACAGTTGTGTAATAATAATTTCAACAACGTAAAAGGGTTTGATATTAGTATGGGACGTGGAAGAACATTATCGTTGGAAGAAAGAGGACGCATTCAAGCTTTTCGACAGGAGAATTATTCAAATAGAGAAATTGCAAGAAAAATCGGACGAAGCACATGTGTAATTAACGCTTATGTAAAAGATATGGAAAACTATGGCAGGAATCGACGAGGACGCACTTCAACTGCAACAACGCCAAGGGAACGTCGGGTAATACTTAGACTTGCATCCAATTCTTCGTCTACAGCTAGGCAAATTAAGGAGCGGAGTGGAAGTAATGCGTCCGTACGAACGATTCAAAGAGTATTAAAAAAGTGTCCCCACTTAAGAAGAAAGAAACTATGCAAGAAACCGTTACTTCTCGCACGCCATCGACAGGAACGTTTAGAATTTCCACGTAATCATCGTAACTGGACAGAAGAACGGAAGGAAGTCGTTTTCAGCGATGAGAAAAAGTTTAATTTAGATGGCCCTGACGGATTTCAATATTACTTTCATGACATAAGAATGGAAGAAAGGTTTTTGGTACGCCATCATAGCCGGGCAGGATCGGTAATAATTTGGGCGGCCATTTCAAGTCAAGGGAGAGTTGGTTTGGAGTTTCTGAAGGTCGGCAAACTGCTCAAAAGTATTTGGAGCTACTTCAAAGGCAACTTAATAACATAAAAGTTTTATTTCCTGATCATAACTGGATATTTCAACAAGACAATGCACCAATTCACACTGCCCAAGTAATCCGAAGATGGTTCAATGAAAATAATATTTCAGTTTTAGAATGGCCTGCAATTTTCCCGGATTTAAATATCATAGAAAACTTATGGGGTTGGTTGGTAAAATGTGTTTATACGGAAGGAAGGCAGTTTAACAACAGAGAACAACTAATGGCTGCCATTACAGCCGCCTGGGAAGAGGTCCCTATGAACCTGATACAAAATTTGTTCAGTTCGTTGCCTCATCGAATGTTAGCAGTAATCGAAAAGCAGGGTGGCCATACTAAATATTAAAATTAGGATTTAGGTTCAACTGTAATTGTGTAGCTTAATTCTAAGAGTGAGAGTAATCATGTGTCGCACTTTGAATTGTAATATTTCCTTTAGAAAATTCCCACAATATTATGATAGAAAAGAAATAAATGAAATGTTGAACGAGTATTGTTAAAATGTATAATTTAATCATACATGTAACTAATTATTGAAAAATTTGACCATTTAAGAAAATCAGACTAAATTACTGGTTGAGAGTAATCAAGTGTCGCGCACTGTATGTTTCGTGGATTACGACAAAGTCTTTCACCGCTGCCAACGCGAGAAAATGATAAGTGCACTTAGGAATACCAGCATAGATGAGACGAACAAAAAAGTTATCATAAGCTTGTACTGAAACAGCTATCGCAGCCCGTTGAAAAGATATGTAAAACAAGGTTGCCTGTTATCACCATTGCTTTTTAACCTGTACTCGGAAAATATTCAGAGAAGCACTATAGGAAATTCAGCACAGCACCAAGGTCAACGGAGAAGTCATCATTGACATCCTATACCTCAGGAACTATGTCTTCTCAACTCTACTATACGGCGCCAATCTTGAACCACATCTGAAGATACGGAGAACAGAGTACAAACTTTCGAGATGTGGACCTACTGTCGTCTACTTACTATCCCGTAGGTGAGTCAGGTCACCAACTGGAAAGTTCTTCGGAGAATATGTTCCAACGGGAGCTGCTAAACACTATCAGACAGAGGACACTCCAATATTTGGCCGGCGTTACCTAAGCAGAACATTTTCGCATCACTGTTAACATCGTTTATACAGAATAGATAAGGCAGTGGAGGAAGAAGATTATTCTTCTTAAGTATCTATACTGCCACTTCTTCTATTATTTCACGCATAATGGTTAACGAACAGGTTCAACTAAATCTACTTATTTGTTATCGTACAGTCTGTTTTTCGGAACTAACTTTTAGTCTCATTGCATTACCTTCTTGTTCTAATATGATCGAGATCGCTTGGAAATCATTTTCAGTTTTACCTGTTACTACTAAGTAATCGGTGCATCTAATATTTTTTAAAAGCTCCTCTTTGACGGTACTAATTAAGGTCTTTCTTACAGTGCTGCATTGCTTATACGTAAGTTCAGTCATCTACTGCTACGATCGCTCTCTGATTGCAGATCTTATCTATATGATCTGGACCTATATTCTTCAGCCTTATAATAAATTCCGAATGGTTTACCTTGTCAAAATCTTTCAGCAAGTGCGCCGTTATGCGCAAACATTTCCAGAATTCTAACTGAAAATTATTTAGAAATTATTCGCATTTGATTTGGAAAACTCAATAGTACTATCATCTGTACTATTTATTATAGCCATTTGCTAAAAATACTGTTAAGTAGTTTTAGTAAAGTATATATATCTTGATTTTCTACAGGTTTTATTGGCCGGAAAAAATTCCAGCTATTCGTCTTGCTTTTCCAAATTTGGCATTTTTAGCAGACAGTTTAGTTTCAGTATAACGAAACTGTAGATTTTCAAATAGTGGTTGTCACGTTTAGGTAGCGCTTCTACAATTTTCGCAATTCTGTGGGTGCGTCTATGTCTCCGATATCTGTAGTACAGCTTTTGAATTGCGCGTTCTCTATCCCCGTCTACTTGCTCTTTGGAATAGCCCCGATAGCGACATGAATTTTGACTTTTGATTCTCAGCGCGGCTATTGTCTTTCTGACGCAGTGATGGTGACTTTGGTTTAACGCTATTAAAAATTGTCCAGTGGTTCTTGCAGACATGCAAGTTAAGGTTTTTATTTTTTGGCCCTCGCCGATTGTGCGGACGATGCAGCCCTGGCAGTTGTATTGAGAGCTATTTTCTCACACGAAGTTGGCTGATTTGAAAGCGTTTTGCCAGTTGTTATTTACAGGTGGCCCAAATTCATTTGGGGTAAGCCTTTTGAAGCTGTTTGCTTCGTATTTTAGCAAAATCATCCATAATTTATCTTAGTTTTTTCTCTTTCTTTAATAGCTTCTCCGGAGCCTGAACTATGAAGCATTTGTTTTTAAACTGTTGTGTTTTATATTTGTATGCAGATTGTTGGTGTTGCTATACTATATTGTTGGTGCTTGTTATACTGCTTAGCAAATTTATAGGCCCTAGGGCTATAAAAGCCATTTTAGGGCTAATAAACAAAATTATGATTGTTAAATTAAATAAATATATTTAAAACTCTTCAACGAAAGAAAATCGAAGTTAAATTTAAATAACGTTTTTCGATTGTATTTACTTTATCCGTTAAAAATAATTGCTAACGTAACGCACCGAATTTGAGATCTAAAAATAGATTAAAGTATTATAAAAATAAAATGAATAGTAACACTGTAGAAGTCTTCATTAACGCAGTGCTTTTGTTGTAACAGTACAGTACTTATAGTCTTGTTGTGTTTCGAACTTCAACTTCCCAAATTATATCAAAACAAGGCGTTTCGTACGCCTTCATATTTAAATAATTATTTGCTCTTTTTTGTTTACCTTTAAAATTCTCCAGTTGTCGTTCCCAACGATTACTTTTTTCCAAAAAAACAGAAAGCTGGTCTGTACTCGTGCTGTTGTCGGGCTGAAACTGACTTCAAACAATGCTGTTTTGATAGTTGCATTTTTTCTATACCGTATAAAGTTTTACCAACAAGCACAGTGTCCTGAGCATATGCGAACAATCTAAAAGTCTATCCAAGAAGCATACCCACAGAAGTTTAACCTATGTCTTGTGTTTGCCATTCCATACCTAGTATACAAGCTTTTGTTACATAATTTATTATTTTTTGTAGCAGCCGCACTCTTGCATTATGATTCACATACTTTGGTTGTTAATGCCATCGTAGACGCGTCGGAAGTCTATAAGTCTCTCCCACGTTGCCTTATATCAGATATAGAGCTGTCCTACACTGATATTCTCATTTGCAAAGAGTATCACTCTCTTTAATATGATATATGAGATCGTATTATCGTATTACTAGCAACCAGTGAGACAAATGTCTCATTTAATAAAACAAAAAAGACCGTTTTCCAAATAGAACGTGTATTAAATAAAAACAATAATATTTTTTACAAGTTCGGTTCCTGACCTGACATGACCATTCCAAACATATAACTTTAAAAACTTTTTTCTCTATCTCTTACGGTTTGGCTCCTGAAACAGCGTCCCGGACGGACCAGCGTCCCGGACGGATGGAAATCACGTGATTTCTCGAAAACCGGAAGTGTCACGTGACTGAAATTTGGTTCCTGACCTGACATGACCATTCCAAACATATAACTTTAAAAACTTTTTTCTCTATCTCTTACGGTTTGGCTGCTGAAACAGCGTCCCGGACGGACCAGCGTCCCGGACGGACCAGCATCCCGGACGGACCAGCGTCCCGGACGGACGGAAATCACGTGATTTCTCGAAAACCGGAAGTGTCACGTGACTGAAATTCGGTTCCTGACCTGACATGACCATTGCAAACATATAACTTTAATAACTGTTTCTCTATCTCTTACGGTTTGGCTGCTGAAACAGCGTCCCGGACGGACCAGCGTCCCGGACAGACAAATTTATTTGATAAAGGATAATTATACTACGTACTTGATATTAGTGCAATGCCTCTAAAATGTTGGTACACTGTTCTATACGCCTTCTTATGGATCGGTAGTATCAATGCTTCAATATATTCCAGGCGACTTTCTACTTTTTTACCTCTTTATTCCTTCTTCGTCGAATGTATGTTTCAAAACATCTGTTTCATCTGTCAAATATACTTCGTCACTCTATAAGTCGGCACATTTTGGATACAGCTTCTCCGTTTTCGATCAACTTCCACATATTCTCTTTGGTTTCTGGTTCCTCCATCTCTTGCATTGATTTTCCGTAGGCGCATATCAATTGATTCCAAACATATTACACAGTTTGCATTTAATTTTCTTAGCGCACAATTCCTCACTGGCAGGTATAAATGATATTAAGGAATCTTTCGTTTGTTTTCTTAGTAGAAGTGCACCACATTCGTCTTTCCGATTGCCTTAGCGCTTCGACTATATTATTTGCAGCTCAGCTGCAATCCATTGCAAATTAGGGGAATAGCTACAATCACCAAATGGAAGTTAACGCCACCACAAAAGATCCTGCTGTTAGACAATGAATGTCTGCTTAACTAGTAGAATATCATATGTTAAATAACTCTATTGATTTGTGGCTCTCATACTACATAAATAGGGCACGTAGTTAAAGACGTCCTAGACAACTGGTCTTCGTCTGACACCCCTAATCTCAGACCAAACTTCTACATATACTGGATACCGTTTTTAGTTTAGTCTTAGATCTCACTTAACTTAGTCTACCTAAAATAAATTGACCGAGCTTGAGTACAAAGAATTTTACTGTTATTCGCCTTATTGCGCATAAGCTTTCTTAAAATTTAAACCTTGTATTGCCTTCTGTTTACTATTAATAATAATAATAATAAATAGCTTTATGTTCTAAAGTACTATATAGCAGGTAGCGCTAAATTTTAGAATTTCTCTTATATTAACTAGCATCGTATCTCGTAACTGGAATGAACCCTCTGTATATGATCTAATTTTAATTCTAGTAATTTCCCGTTACTTAAATTGCCCATTTCGGTGTATCGATTTTAGCCTAGATTTCTCCACCGTCCAGTGCATAAAAAATTTCCCCTCGAGAGCCGCCTTTAATGTGGAGGGTTGGCACAAAATTGGGAACAAAAAACAATGCCTTTTACTGGTTCAGTTTATGATATACGGAAATATATTGCGCTTAATGTAAAGCGTGCTCGAACACAGATGAGCGCAATATGGCTGTAACTACTCCCAACTACGTGAATTACATTTATATCTTTACATCTGCAGGTGTAATTTGAAGCATCGATTTTCCATTTTATACTTTAGTGCCGCCGGCACCCGTAATCACGAAAGCAGGTGTAAGAGAACGGGACGTAACCTAGAAAAATTGCGGATATATTTTGCGCGCTTTGTTTTGGCTGAATTAAAAGAACAGGTAGTCGTAAAATATTCAAGAGGACAATTATTGTGCCCATTCTTCGGAGCATTCCGTTTCGTAAGTGCTTAATCGAGTCCAGAGCCTGTCTTCTATGGTTTAATTAGAGCTGACAATTATTTATGCAGTTTTTTCTTTATTTTAATGTAATTTAATCCCTTGTGCTTGAATCGGATTTTGTGGCATAATTGAGTTGACGCTGAAACAAGCTAAACAAGCTGAAAATACAAAAGCAACATTTGCTTAACGCAAATGTGATATTGTTATGGGTTACAAGAAACCACGCATTTTATCCTGTAAAATAAGTGATTTTATAATAACAAAGGCAGACATTTATTATTCATGGAAATGGAACAAATGAACTTTTTGCGAAATATACAAATAACTGCTTTAATTATTAGACGCGCCGCCTACACTGAATTGGGATGCAACAAGTCTGACGACGATTTATATTCATACGGTTAGTAAATATACCCCAATAATATTGGTTGAAAATAATGAATAGGTTCTATAGCTACAAAAAAAAACAAACGTTTACGCGGACTTAGAAAACACGTATAATTTAATGTCGATAATATATTACTATATTATTAGCAAATTTTAATATTAACACAGAATATGTGCGAGTCCAAAGAAAGACGGTATATGAACCACATCACAATTTAGTAAAAGCAAGAGTAAGGTTCTATATCAGAAATGCACCAAATAATCTGCTGGTGTAGTTAACACAGAATGCAAAACCTATAAAAATATAACTTAGACAGTCTTGAGGACGAGTCGAAAAGTTTCTTGTATAAGATGAAGCTGGCGGGAAAGTTCAGTGAAATACATGAATATTGTTACGTATTAGTTTTGATTTAAGGTACAATTAAATTGCAAGTTCAGGAAATATCTCGAGTGGCCCGCAATTCCAGACTGTATGTTAGGTTGCTACCCTGATTTTTATTTTTGGTATTTTGAAAATTTATCAGCTTTCGCGGATTCTACTAAATTTTCAAAATATATTGCTAGTATGATTTCCGGCGGTGATTTTATGGAAATGATCTGGTGAGATTTGTTCCTTCTGGTGCTGTAAATGTGATGCGTGATGTGATGTGATTCTTATCAGCATTAGGAAATTGTATGTTAGGTTGCTGAAATGAAGCTTGTAGGATAAAAAAATATTTTTGTGAAATCACCTATGCTTGGCCAACTTCCAACTTTGGTGCGTTTCTATCGTTCCGTTTTGAACATCGATTTCGATGTTGTGATATTTTAAGCCTTTCTCGTACCCTCTAGTGGCTCGTTAGTGCCACCCTCGGCATATATCCCCTCCTGGACTCTGTACAAGACGTGAAATACCAACCTGAAGGTCGTTCTGTACCCCTCAATGCATGTGGCTGCTTCCGAGACTTAGTTCACACGGCTTCTCCCTCGTGCGATAGCTGGAGAAAAGCCTACTTCACTCTACTTTGCACATTTGCTTGGACGGCCTCTTAGCAGAAACACTCAAGCCCACCATCCTGCATAGTTTCTCCAAGGACGCTTCTCTGCTATACATCTACAGGTACCTTACTTTCGTCGTGTAAAGCTCGCGTGTTTTGAGTCTTATGAGTTCTCAAACTGAAACTACCAATCCCTGTAGTTTCTGTGATACTAGAAGCGTCTCTACTTACGGTTACGCTGGCTAATTTCTAGCCGATGGTACAGAGAATTAAGGAGCTGACTTTGAACGTTTGAGTTGTAGTAAATTAGTTTAGTTCTTATATTATATACTATAGTATGAGCAAAACGTAACTCCATCAAACATATCTTTGGAATTTTGAAGTAATGTGTATTATAACACCAGAAAATTATATTTATTTCTTGTTGATTTATGTCAACGACGTTATTGACGCTTAAATTAAAAAATGCAGTCTGGTACGGAAACTTACTAAATTTAATAAACAGAGAGTTTAAATTATATCAGAGAGCATTTAAAACAAAATTAATAAATAAAATTAGCATAACGTTTGTGTTAATGGAGACACAACTAAATTAAATATAAGGTTGTTTTTAGGCGGACATATCCTCACTTCAGTCTGTAAACAAATTAAAAGTTGGGAAACATTTTACAGATTATACTTACACATTTACAAGAGATGCTGAAAATGCCTTCCTTCTTCTTGCAAGCATAGCCCCACACGGCGTTTTATATATACGAAGACACTTTTCAATAATTCTGGTGTTATTGCATTACATGCCTCGATGATCCTTTCTTTTAGTTCGAAAATCGTATGAACAGGTGTTTTAAATACTGAGTTTTTTAGAAGTTGCAATAAAAAGGAATCCAAAAGGGCGAGATCACAAAATCTGGGTGACCAAAGATCATTTGAAATTAATCGGTCATCAAAGAAGATATTCCAACGTGGTTCCAGCTACATGAGGTGTTGCGTTATCTTGTTGGAAGTATCTTTGTCGAATTTCATCGTCATGTAGCTGATTCACAAATTTTTCAAGAATGTTATTTCGATATTTTTCGGCGTTTATTATATTTTTAATGAATATTGGTCCGATGATTCTCCGGCGAAAGCACTCTACCCAAACGCCTATTTCAGGGCAATGCAAAGAAGCTTCATGTAAAAAATATGGATTATCAGCGCTCCATAAGCGCATTACTTGTGAATTATTGTAGCCATTTAAGTTAAACCACGACTCATAAAAAAAGACAAAGTTAAATCCAGAACATCATTATTTAAATGTTGCAAAAATCCATTCTAGTATAAAATTCCCTTATTATAATCTGGAGCTAAGAGCTCTTGATACATTTGTAGTCTGTATGGGTGCATATTTAAATCTTTTTTTATAATTGTACGGCAAGTACTCAAATTCCCTTCGTGAGCAAACCTCCAGATTGATGTGGTGGGTTTGTTTTGCATTTGATTGTGGACATCTGCAATTTCCCACAGTTCCCACATGTGGTCTACCAGTTCTTGCTCTGTCTGCTACACTACCAGTTTTCTTAAAAGCAACTACAGTACGTCGTACTTCATAAAAAAAGTCCGTTGCTAATATTTCAACGTTAGGAAATCTTTCTCTAAATTCATTTAAACAAGCATGTGCAGGGTACTGCCAATTATCATTGGCCAACCATTGTCCATTTTAAAAACATGCTTTTCTTATAAATATTTTATGTTCTGGTAATATTTTTTAAAATTAATTATTCAGAAATTATTGACAAAAGCTATTACATAATAATAACAAATGTCAAATGACAGCTTTTAACTTTCTGGTGTTATAATACCCATGACTTCAAAATTCCAAGGTATCTTTGATGTAGTTACTTTCCGCTCATACTATAGTTTCCACATGTTCCTCGACGTTTAGAATTAATATCTAAGCGAGGGACTACTGGAGCAGACTGGAAACTGTTTATTACCTCTGAAACACACCATTTAAAAGTGTGCAATAGACCTTTGGGATTTCGAACCTTTAAGCGATTTGATGCGTCTCCCGATATCCGCTATGCTGAACTTTTTTATGTTACTTACATAGCTGAGTTGCGTCAGCGCAAGACTGGATTGCTAGGAAAAAAACGTGCAGCTTGTATTTTCACCCCGTTCATTATAATAACAACCATGTTAGCTTTAACTATACTTAAAACTAAATTAAACTTATAATTCTATTTCGAAATAAGTATAACATTTCGCAGATGCGTTTTTACCTCCTATTGAGCATGGTGCAGAGATGTATATACTGTAAATATACATTCAAGTTACATCAATTTCTGAAATTCTCTTTTATTTATTGTTTTTTATGAAGCAGCTATGTGGTTTAGCGATTTCCACTGATACCTGTAGGTTTTCTGTTTTGGACCGTCTCGAACCAGTGGCACTTCTGGATAACCCACCCCAACCCTGCTCAGGAACTAGTTCGAGAAATTTTCTACACCACGACACAATTCCTGGGTCACCGTGTTGTAAAGCAATACCGATTATTTCATTTTGGTAGCAAAAGAGGTGCACCAAAGTAAATAGATACATGGGAAGCACACAACTAAGAGTAGCCTGGGGAATCTTGCTAATTAGGTTAGGCGCAGCAAAGTTATATAATTAAACCCCACATATTGAAGACTCCAATCTTGAAGAAACATCAACGAATTCGCAAGAAAATGGTGAACTGGACATAAGTACCTACCTTTGTCTTCAGCTATCAATTTTGCAACGGAATGATAAAATAAACACAAAATAACATTTAAAGCTCTATAATAAACACACCAGGTTACACGATTCTTGTCTAGCATACTTTGTAAAATTTTTCCCATATGATATCACGCAAATACAAGCTATGAAGTGATTTACTTTAAATATATAAACAACGGCCTGTAAGGCATTAAAACTTTCTGTAATAGGCTAGTAATTCTTAAGTACAGCAGTACGCAAATTTAAACGATAAGAAGATCAATATAAACCAAAATACAAGTATGCAATCGCCTTTAACCTGGTGTACGGTAAATATAGAATATTCCAGAGGGCGGCATCATCACCAGGTCATAGAAAGGTAAGCCTAACTGTCGAGAAAGCGCTTGGGGCGTAAGATGCAGCAAAAAATAGTAGTCGGCGTTGAAATGTAGCCAGCTTTCTCCGAGAAACCTTGCAGACGTATGATATTTTGATCCGATCGATAGTCAGAGGCCGACGATAGAGTCGGTACGGTAAGAAACTACAAAACCCCAAAGGTTTATATGCACAGCGAAAGCGGTAAATTCGAATAAATCCAGCACCTTACGGCTGGTAATATTATGCTTACAAAAATCACACCCTTAAGATCACATCAACGTCATAACCTGCGGCAACCTTCACCCCGGCGAACTTCGTCATCGCATAGCCAGAAAGTCCGCATAGGCACGTAAAACTGTCGCACAAAGAGCGTTTCTCTGTCTCCGAGGTCACAGCTTAACTGCTGTGTTGAGGGCAAAAAATTCAGAATACAAGAAACGATCAACCTCCAACATGATGAGCCTGAGCGGACAGAATTAAATTCAACCACGGCAGCCTAGGATACGATGAAATTTTGCCAAGGGCTACGTAATTGGAAATAACATAACCAACAACAAAAAAAAGCAAAATTATTTTACTGATTTGTTAAAAATGAACAGGGATTTCGAAATGGAAAGATTAGACCAAAAATACATGTATGAAATAGTAGTCCCAAAACATTGTCGTGTATAAACAATTTGAAAACTCCCGGCCCCGGAGCTATTGATATTGAACTAATAAAGCCTTGACCTTTTGTACTATCTGAAAATGTCATAAGGGTTGTTTAATAAGTGCCTACGAAAACATAAAATTCCATCAGAATGAAAAACATCTGTCCTAATTAAATGTGATAGAACAAAATCTGAAAACAGTAGTAGTCTAAGTATTACGAATTTAATTCAACTTTACGTAAAAAGATTCGGAAGAATAGAACAGAGAGCGAAATTGACGGATTAGAGCAAAAAACTGAGTTTTTGAGAAGGTGGCATTAACATGTGTCTAACCATGCATGTGTTGACCACACGCTGTTATCTTTGTTTTTTATATGCTTAGCGTCGTACTACAGTTTTGCATTAGAAACTTAGCATTTCATTTAATGCTTCTTTTAGATCTTCAGTTTCTTGTTTTCTATTTCGGCTATTTCTACTTCTTTGTCTATTTTTTTATCGAAACTTCTGATATTTCCGTCTTTTAGCTCCTCAGTGCTCCACCCAGGTGTTCTTCTTTTTGAGAATTTTGAATCTAAGCGTTGTTTTCGTCATAATCTCGCCTTCTATGACCGCGCCTGAGTAACTTCAGCTGTCTCTTATTTGGCTTCTGAATTTTGGTTTTGTTAGGATATAATCAACCTTCTTCTACTGGCTGACATGGACCAAACATAACTCCTTTTTACACGGTGCTCAAACAGAGTGTTGGCAATTACTAGCTCGTGCTTTGTGCAGAATTCTACTAATCTTTCTCATCTATCGTTTCTTTTTCTAATTCTATAACTATCCGTAACCATGCCTTTAGTTGTCTTTTTGACACTGCAGTCCAGTTTCCTTCGTGCATTTCTTATCATTGTATTTATACATTCATGTATTTCTGTTATTTCATTATTTTCAGAAGTCACCCTGCTGCGGT
Organism: Agriotes lineatus; assembly: GCA_940337035.1. Taxonomy (NCBI): domain Eukaryota; kingdom Metazoa; phylum Arthropoda; class Insecta; order Coleoptera; family Elateridae; genus Agriotes; species Agriotes lineatus. The sequence continues at coordinate 160,094,625 of OW679197.1, forward strand.
CATCGGTGCTCTTTAATCGCTTCATTTCCATGCTCATGCCATGCGCTGGCCGCGACGATCGCGATAGGCATAATTCTTTTAGGCGCAGATTTTTGTCTTTGGAAGAGCTTTGGTGGATTTTTATTGAGGCTGCTGTTAGTTTTGGTTGTTGGTGAAATGCAAGCCTTCACGTTTACGTGTTTCTGATGCCCCAAGCTCACGAGAAGGAAGCTTATTCCTACGCCTTGTGCGGATTCGGAATGCGACCACGAATCATCACATATGGCCTGGATTTTATCCATGGTGAGTGTTCTAGACGCCCTAAGACTCCCTGTAGTTCTGTATGTTATCGCTGGACTTCTGTTTTGCCTTCACAGCAAGTAGTGCCAGGCATTTAACGCCCGGTTTCGATTGCTAGAGAGCCAAGCAAATTTTGGACCAAAAAGCCGTTCTGAGGCTGCATTTGATTGTTCTTCGTGTCCACGGCAACCGCTGCAGACGATTGCGGGCCGACGTTTTGTTAAACATTTCGGACCCGCTTCCCTTTTGGTTCAGGTGCCTAATTAGGGCACAAGAAAGGACCCGATACGGAGGTTTTCCTCCTGCTAACCTCGCCGTCGCGGTGCAGATTGCGCTGAGACACCAGTCCGACAGTACTAATGTATTGGTCAAACGCTTTGGAACCGCGTTTGCGTTTCCTCCGAAACCGAGCCCCAAAACATTTGCTGGCTAAGTGGCCTGCTAGATCTCCATTTTAATGTGAGCAATACAATTATTGTATTATTGCGGAACTGTATGCAAAATTTTGAGTTTTAGTTGTATGTAATTTATTAAATTATAGTAACCTGCGATTCTGATTTGTGCGAACTATTGTGATAATTATGTATGCTTTTGTACTGTGGTATTTTCTAGAATTATATGATCTTTATGCCAGAAAAAAGGTTTGAATTTAGTTACGGTTATTTATTTTGTTTGGAGCTCTCCTTCAGGAATTGTATTTGTGCATTAGGTATTGAGTTTACAAATTCTCGCTGGAACACCGGGGTGCATTCACCGTTATAAGAAAAATGTGTTGGTGCGCTGGGCATTTAATTCTTGTTGTTCCACCAATTAATCTCTTAAAGATCTGCACGCCTTCTACGACTGAGCTGGCGGCGGGCTTTTGCACCCGGGTGTACCTTGTTTTTAATTTCTTTGGAAGATTGCCAAAAAGTAGTAATTAGCTAACAAAGCGTCCTTACATTTTATATTTCAATAATTCTATTACTTTTATTTCTTTGTTTACTGTAAAATCCTTCTTTAGTTGTTCTCTCCTGAAGATCCGATCGGGGCACTATTTTAACTACCTACAGAATATTTAACTCTTGCATACGGTGGTTGCATGACGTCCATATTCATTATGTAGAGAAATCCTTTCAACTTCACTAATGTTGTGGTTATTTCACCATTACTCCATATACAGAACCTCGTTTGTGCAAAACGGGTTGTAACGAAGCCAAATATCAGGTTGACATTTGGCTGGAAGAGGTTGTAACCTGCGGTCACCATCTCTTACATTCCAATTTTAATGGTGTAGCTAAATGCAGCTGTCAGTAAGCATTATAATGATGTACCCCACTATTCAAAATCAGAAAGTCGTTACTTAGCTACTTAGAAACCTGACGTAGAGATCTCGTGTCGTTTTACCACAAAAATTCTTGGTTTAACCCGCTTTTACCCAAACCCTACCTGCAAGTCAATAGGTCAAGCCCGCACAAGAGTCGACAAATAAGGCATCGTATGCTACTGAAAGCAAATTCCTGATTCCTTGGTGTGACATAGTTCTAGCTACGTTGTAGGGATTCACAACCGAGGGCCGCTCTCAGTATAGCAATTGTCGCATACATAGTAGCCAGCTGTTTACTGACCTCCAAGGTTCCTATAAGATCAACATACTGAGTGCATGGCGTTTTATTTAGATACTTGACTTTCCTTATTGGTAATCTACTGCTAATCACTTTCTTTTATTTAAATAGTTCACTGATGTAAAAGCATCAACTATGATAGATTTTAATGTATGTTACACTAAAACCAAAATTCCATTTTGTTAGTTGAGTTTTCCAATCCAGAGTTTCATTCAAACTTTTTTTTCACGTAGGAATTTTAAGAGCGATCAGCTAATAATTGAAATTAATTGTAGATTTCTCTATTATTAGACGAAATGCTTATACGTATGGGATTTGCAACTATATAGGTAAACAAGTTATTGTTCTATCATATAGTTTCTCTTTTAAGCTTGTTTGCGTATATAGAAATTGGGGAGCATTCTAAAATTATTAGTGAAAACCTAATCGTACCAAATTTAATCAATAATTGTGGACTATATCATATAGTTGTTTTATTGGCATCAAAACTCTCATTTGAATATGAACCACCTAAAGGTTTGTATGCTTACAGGGGGTACAACTCCAAGTACAAAGTATTAAATTTATGCGTGACATTTAGGTAACCCTGTATATTTAGAACTCTTTTTTTTCTTTCGTAGTTAGTAGAATATTTAAAAATTGCTTCAATATTTCTATATAAGATGTAAAAACGTGAAAAAGTGCGATGTAATTAAAGCGGTTATGCATGGGATATACTGAATTTCTGGCGAGAGCACTGGCAGTTTTCAGGTTATGAGAACCATTTAATACCACCTTCTTCGAACTACCCCAGTTAGTAGTATACGCGAACAAGTCGCCTATAGCAAAACTATATAAAGTACGTAAATGTATTGGCAGCTGGAACAGTTTCCTCCCTAGTTGCTAATCTCACCCGAACTAAAATAGAAATCAATTGCACAGGATAAAACAGGTGCGGCAGTTATGAGGTCGTCTTGTGGAATCAGTTATAGATAATTCACGAGCAATATATGAGGTCCAGTTAATGAAGTTGCTGCTTATGGCTTTAATCACGTTATCGTTCTAGTGGAAATAAATGTCATCCCCGAGTCTGTTTATTTCTTTTTTATGGCAAAACCTATCGACTTTATTTATTTAGTATCTTAATAACTGCCGTTCCAGAGATTCGGGAATAGGTTTTGGTCATTTTAATCTCTTACCCGACTCGGCTAATATCCTTAGAAGGTTTTTTGATCCTTTAATAGTTTCTCGTTTCTTCTTTCGTCCGGTAATATTTTCTTTGTGTCGTGCCTTATAGGGCACGCTGTGGATTGTTATCGGTTAGTTGCCGCTGTTAATTTGGACTCGGAAGTTTGTGACTTGCCTGCGGGAATCTACACGTTAGCTGAATAATGCCTGCTAACATGAGTTAAGGAAACTTGGGCAACACTTTCAAAAAACTATTTACCTCGTATTAAACTCGTAGACTATTACACTTCGCACTGTTTTAAATGGATCATTCTCAATCGTGTTGCTAATATACAAGCAATTAAAAATTTTATTTGATTACCATTTAAACTAGAATTCTATTAAAAGCCAAACTTATTTGAAGAGCTGCAGTATTGTTTTGGGTGCATTATAAATTATTTGCTATAAATACCCTATAGCCACAATGAAATTACCATTAGCCTAAATCCAAACACCAGGGTTTATGAAATTATTCTGGAATTGATGCTAAAGGCTGTGCATCATAGAATTAACCACAAAACTCATGAACAAACTAATGCACGCATAAACAAAGGCCCTTAATTTTTACCTTTTTTTGAATTTAATAATACACTGTGAATTGAGACCCGCTGTGGTCACAAATAAACAGGAATAATTGATAACGCAGCTATTAGGCCCATTAAAAAGCAAGAATCCTTTGAAATGTATGCGCAAACCAAACAACACAAGCTGCTGTTTCCCGAATCGAGGATTAAAACTACCCTCAATCAAAACTAATCGTACAGAAACAATTCCACTAAACGGTGCAATAAAAATATTATTGAAAACCAAATTTGTTTGTCTTTCGGATATGCACAAATAAAGCCACTTTCGAAAAAATGCCAGTATTTCTGTTTCATAAAGCAGGTTAATGTGCTCCGTGACAATAAAACATGCTCGTGGTTATGGTTGATATAAATGTGCCAACAGAGAACCATACTTCTAAGCACTAAAATTGCAGGCGACTGCAGAATCGCCTGCAGCTATTTTCGATACTGCAGGAAATAGTATTGGGCTCTAGAAATAGTGGTGGATTGCAGACTTGCAAACTACTTGCACTACAAAATAGCACATATTGCAGCCAGTCTGTACGTAGATAAATATTTCAAGTGTATTTTGACAATTCTGTAAAACCAATTGTAGTTAGTTATACTCGAGGATAAAAACACCCACATTGTTGAGTCCAGCACTTTAAAACTTCTCTTCTGTTTACACCTTAATTGAAGAGTATCTGATCTAAAATTCCTTAACTAGATGAATCGCCCTATGTATTGTAATGATACTAAATTATGACCTATAATTATAATTATTAATCAAAAATGAAAAACGAGTTCTGAACATATTGATTCTTATTTAATGCGAATTAAATAATTCTAAAATTTAAATCTTAAAAATAAAGTGAATTTTACGTGCAATATTGATCCCGTATCTATGCCTACACTGCGAGTTTGCAGACACAAAGGACTGCGAGGTTATCGGGCTGTGTTGAGCCTGAAAGAAGTGCCGCTTCTACGAGAACAAGCATCGACGAAGTTCCAGCTATGTAGGTATTGCCAAGGGCCACCTCACCTCACTCTGAGAACCTATGTGAACGAGAAGGAACCTACAGAAAGGTGGTCAACCTTGTTGGAAAAACAACGCAAATTAATAATCGTAAGAATCATTTACTATTTCATTATTTGTAAAACACAATAGTGTTTTGCTGAAGTGATGTTACAAAATGCCTCTAATTTAAAATAGATAAACTGGGGATCTGTATTACCGACACACCATATTTAAATGTCTGATTTAAATTTGAAAATAAGCTTAAAGCATTATAATTTATGCATGGCCTTACCGAGGGTCAACTGTAATAACAACAAAAATAATAATATTAGGGTTTTATTTTTCATTCCAACTTAATATAATCTAATAATCATAAAAATGAAAAACACAAAACGGGAATGCAGTACATACATATCCAAAAAATTAAATAAGTGGAAGATAACGCTGAAATAGAAAATACGATAGTAGAATAGATGCACCTTGATTGTGATAGCTGTCAATCAAATTTTGATTCGCGGTGTAATTCGCGGTTTTATTCGCGGTTTTCGCGGTTTTATTCGCGGATTTCGCGGTTTTAATTTTAATTCGCGGATTGACCCAATTAATTTCGCGGTTTGATCTAATTAATTTCGCGGTTTGATCTAATTAATTTTCACATGTGCTACTGATTAAATTACGCATTAGCTTCCGATTAAAATTACGCGTCGGACTTAGGCGGCCATCTTGGATTTCTGGCGCGAATATTTGAATTTGAAATTTTTTTTCAGATTTTTTCTAACTCCCAGTTTTTGAATTTAAACTTCGCGGTGTGTCGTCCATCTTTGTTTTCTGCGTGCGCACTTCGCACTGTAGTCGTTTTTAATTTTGAATTTTCGCGGAAATATTTTGAATTTCAAACTGGTAGATCTCTCTCTCTCTCTCTCTTCTGCTCATCAGGCGTTGGCTGTCTCTCTCATGTATTGCAGAATGGCTGTTTATATTTAAAAAAATCTCAGCCCGACCGGGATTTGAACCCCTTACGTTCGTGTTCACAAATCAACTACAACCTCTAGTGACACAGAGCCACGGAGATTGAACAAATTTTAATGTGAATAGCGGAAAGCCATTTCATTACTGTGACGCTACGAGTCTGTGTTTTAAACAACTTATTTTTTCGAAAATTTAAATTTTAAGAACTGAAATGTGCAGCTTGATGTGATTAAAGGTAGATGCAATTTTTAAAAAATTGATTTTGCCCGTGATTTCACCAGAATTAATTATTTTAGTCCCTTATATAAATACGCGTATTCTGTCCGTTAAGAATGGTTTATCGCCTAGTATATAGCTGGAAATTTCCTATCGAGTTGTTGATCAATTAAATTAATCGTTTTAGTGTTTATTAAATTATTTATAAGACAGGCGAAAATTTTAAAAGCTATACGGAAAAGAGGCAAGTTCTATCGTAAAATATACGGGTTACAAATTTGAGTTTAGCGGTTATTATCCATTTTCATATTTGAAATGCCAGAACATGACGAATTTTCGGTTGTATAAAGAGGTTTTCGCGCTAGTATTTGAATGGGTTAAATTACGCGATTTTTCTAAGTTCCCTTTTTAAAACAGGTCGGTGCCTGTGTTTTGTTTGGTTTTAAAGGTTTGAACATTTTGTACCACTTAGCTGTTCTGACATTACACTTCCATATTCATAGTATAAATAAATTTTAAATGTTATTTTCGACTGAGTTTTAGCCGCTTATAAATTACAACAGCTAGTTTAAAAATTAAATGGGCGATAAGAGCTAAAGGCAGATCGTAGTATAAAACGAGTTACAAATTTTTTTTTTAGTATATTCCTGAAATACTGATAATACGTATTGCTTGAATAAGAAAGAGATAAACATAAAATGCGTAATTATTCGCAATGGAATTTGCTATGATATCACCGACTCTGCAGAACTTTCTATTTCGTCATCCTCAAATGGCCTAACAGATCGTTGCCTGTCGGTCACAATTATATATATCAGCAATAAGATAACATGAACAAGAAGATACACGTAAAGAAAGAGATAAACATAGTAGCAAGTATTGGAGAAGGCTTGACTAATTTTAATTATGACATTTGCCAACTAAACATGCCTACTAATATAATTTTTTGTATGGCTTTCTTTCTCTTACTCATATAGGTAAGAAAGGGTGGTGCGTTGCTTTCAGCTACCGTGTTCCGAAGATGTCCGAGTCTTATTGTATAAGAATGGTTGTCCCCCATAAATTTGAATAAAAACAGACAATTTCGTTGAAAAAAAAATAGCTTTTCAATATCGTTTGCAAATAAGACAAGGGATACTTGTAAAAATATAAGTCAAACCATTTTTTCTTGTAAAAAATTTACGAAAAGACGTATGTGTTGGCGACAAATTAAAATAAATTTGAATAAAAGCACGCAAAATTACGAAAATACGTAGAAAATTTATAAAAATCGGCATCTTGTCACATTAAATTCTGCAAAAACGACAAAAAACAATATTTTTATACAACTTTCATTGAAAAAATAGTAAAATTTTACGAAAATACGTCTGTGTTGACGACCAATGAAAATAAATTTGAATAAAAATACGCAAAAATTACGAAAAGACGTATGTGTTGATCCCCAAAGTAACAAAAATTTCAATAAAAACGCACAATTTCGTTGAAAATCTTTACAAAGCGACTTTATAGTACCGAAAAAATGATGTAAAAAAGGTTTAAGAGTTATTTCTAAGCATAATTTTGCAAACGTTTAACAAATAAACCGTAATTTTTTAAAGTACATCACACAATTATGAAATCGTAGTTCAATTTATATGAATTTTCGATACTTTGTATGTGAAAAATAGCTTCAGTTACTAATATTTGAATAAAAACATGCAATTTCCAAAGCATTTCGTTTAAAATTTTAGAAAATCGACAGCATCTCCCATGAAAATTTATAAAAATCGGCATCTTGTCATATTAAATTCTGCAAAAACGACAAAAAACAATATTTTTATACAACTTTCATTGAAAAATAGTAAAATTTTACGAAAATACGTCTGTGTTGACGACAAATGAAAATAAATTTGAATAGAAACACGCATAAATTACGAAAAGACGTATGTGTTGACCCCCAAAGTAACAAAAATTTGAATAAAATCACGCAATCATACAGCATCTCACATAAATTTTCACAAAAATCGACATCATGTCACATAAATTATACAAAAACTGTCATCATATCACTTAAAATTATACAAAAAACGACATTTTCATTCAACACACGATGAAAATTGAACAAAAATCACGCAGTCATACAGCATCTCACATAAATTTTCACAAAAATCGACATCATGTCATATAAATTATACAAAAACTGTCATCATGTCACTTGAAATTATACAAAAAACGACATTTTTACTAAACACACGACGAAAATTGAACAAAAATCACACAATTACACGCCATCTCACATAAATTTTTACAAAAATTGACATCATGTTACATAAACTATGCATAATTTTGCAAATGTTTTACACTTTTTATAAAATGCATCACTCAAAATTAAAAGAAATAGCAATTTTCGTTGAAAAAATCTTTTACCACAAGCATTTCGATAAACAAAATTCAAAAGTTCTTGTACTTTTGGTGGAAATATATGTATGTTGATCACAAATTAACATAAACTTGAATAAAACACACAATTTCGTTGAAAAATTTGCAAATGTTTTACACTTTTCTATAAAATGTATCGCCCAAAATTAAAATAAATCACAATTTTTTAAATTATATCACGCCATTATGAAATCGTAGATTGATTTTTTGAAATTTTACACTTTGTAACTGTAAAATAACTGCAAATACTAATATTTTAGCTTTAGACTTTGTAATTATTGCAGATTCGAGAAAAAAAACAAAAGCAGAGTAGAAATAAAAAACACAAACACTTTGTAATAAACAAATATATTGTTCTTATTTCGTATAATACTTAATAATATAAATATAAATGTACAGCAGAATGTCTTATTTTCTAAAAATTCGCTAGCAATTTACAAAACTGTAGTTTGAGGTGCACGACATTTCAAATTAAAAAGGTTGCAAGTAATAAAATCAGAATTTCATTGTGTAATTTTAAAGTTTAAGATGCATCCAATCTAGAATTCCTTTCGTTTTTGGTGTTGATGACATCTGCCTTAGAGGCGTTTTTTCTAACGGCCCTTTTTTGGAGGCGTTTCCTTATCGGCGTTCTTCTGACTGAACCTTTTTGATGTGGACTTGGATGAGTAGCTGGTGTTTTTAATTTATATTCTAAATCGGACTCGCAGTTATCAGTTTCCATTTCGGTTTTTCCTGTAGTACCAGTCGGGGTTGGCTTCTTTTGCTGTTTAGGTTTAGCTAGCAGCACATTAGCAACGTTAAGGTCTTTGATGTAATCAGCAAACTGTAGGCGTCCGGGTGGATTAATAGTTTTTCGAGGCCGCAGAGTGTCGTGAATTAAATCGACTATGTTAGACGCCGGTAAAATTTCACCCTTTATAGTAACGGTACCCCTTGTGATCCCAGCTCACATCGCTTGAGGTACTCAAAATGCGTAGGAAAACTTCAGCTTTTTTCTTAAAAGTTTTGGGAAGTGTAGATAAAATAACGGTATTTGATAGGCTGTCACTGGTTGTTTCAATAGGTATTTTGATTGGCTGCCTCGCCTGGTTTGTGAAATGAAGGAATCGTTGTAACACTTGATTGTACTGGATCCATTTATCGTGATCAGTTAATTTGGACTTTAAAACTTTTTGCATTTCGTCATCAAGCTGTGATAATATATTTTGCTCCGCATCATCGCCAGACTTAAGACGTTGGACAAATTCCGGCGATACAATTAACATCTTCCGCTCTTTGTCCATTTTAGTCGAAAAGGAGCTCAGTCGTTTGTTCTGGTAGAGCCGTCGTGAATAAACTAGCTTAAAATCAAGACTTTCATAATAAATATATAAAAAAAAAATATGACAGGTACGGGAATCGAACCCGTATTCTCTCTCGAGATCAGAGCTTGAATCTGACGCCTTAACCATTCGGCCAACCTGCCTCCCTATATAAACGAGCACTCTCTGCATAATTAAGAAAACATATAGTTTAAAAAGCCTTCTACATGCAATTTCATACAATATTTCATATAAATTAAGCCATGTACAAATTTCTAAATCGGTTTTGATATATATTTTATCGAAAGACTTGACCCTCAGCTGCCGTTTTATTATTTGTCGTGATGCGTCATCGCTGAATTTTACAAGTGCCAACCTGTCTGCGATGTGACGCACGCAGTGTTTCCATACCTTTTTATTTTAAAATTTTATAAAACCAAAGGTCCAAACTGCTGCCGCACTAACACGTTTTAAACCATACAGGCATAAACATCCATTCTGCGAATGCAAGCGAGAGAGAGAGAGAGAGAGAGAGAGAGAGAGAGCAGCTTCGATGAGGAACTCGGGAGGTTTACCAGTTTGAAATTCAAATATTCGCACGAAAATTCAAAAGTAGCCTCAGGCGGTATTCACGAAAACATAGCATTTGCTTTCGCACGCACGACCTTCAACGTCTGATGAAAATAGCGTGACATCACAAAGAAGATGTTAACCGAGCAATATTTTAAAAACTCCACTCATCTGTTTGCCCCCCCCCCCGTTTATTTAAATTGTAATATAAAAACGCCTTACTGTAACTCATAAAATAGCCGAACGTTTGTGAGTTCTTAACTTGATTGCATTTTCCGTTTAAATAATTACACGTTCAAAGTAATTACAATAAACAGCGTTTGAAAAGTTATAGGCAAAGCAGTTTCTCGGCTATAGATAAATGGATGGCTTATAATACAAGGGCCAAATGTGCTACGCATTTTATGTTTATCTCTTTCTTATTCAAGCAATACGTGTTATCAGTATTTCTGGAATATATTAAAATAAAATTTGTAACTCATTTTATATTTACGAGCTGCCTCTTATCGCCCATTTAATTTTTAAACTAGCGGTTGTAATTTATAAGCGTCTTATAAATTATTTATTTCTGTCTTTGAACATTTACTGTAATTTTTGACGTGAAATATCAGATCGAGGCCTTGTTTAGAAATTGTACGCATATTAAAAACACACAAAAATCAAACAGCTACAAAGGAGACATTAAAAAATGTAACTTTATATTGTTTTTTAAAATCACAGAGCTATAATATTATTTTAAAATTTCGATTAAAATTTACAGCCCGCTCAAATTGTCGCGTTTTATAAAACACAAGTCAGTTTTTTAGAATACAAAGCCGTTTTAACATTAATTCCAATATCTTGGACGCTTTGGCACAACGTTTATTTAAAATAAAATAGATTTTCTATACCGTCTGCAATTGTAAAACACATTTATTAAATAGAGACCGCTTGATCCTGAGCGTTATAAAACATTTGAGTGATTCAGTTCATTTATTTAATTTCTATTATAAAAAGTCTAAACTCCAGCAGACGCAATCCCCCGGTAACAATGCATTTTGGCTATTAAAATTTACAGCCCGCTATGCAATGACGTCAAAACTTTGAAAGAGAAAGCTAGAATAGTCAGAATGCGTGTATTTATATAAAGGACTAAAATAATTATTTTGCCTTTTAAAAATATTACTATGGTTCTAAAATATGCACAATGCAGTTCATCTGTTATTAATTATAATTTTCAGGAAATAAATAATTTTATAATATGACAGCATAGCGGTACTCAAGCGGAATGGCACACTGCTCAAATCCTATATATTCAACAGACCTCGATAGCTCAACGGTAGGGTCCTGAGGCTGTTGGCCAGAAAACTAGGGTTTGAATCCCACTTGGGCCCGACGCAAATAGCTTTTTTTTAAATATAAATAGTCCTTCTGTGAATGCACGAGAGAGACAGCCAAGGGGGCAGAAGAGTGAGATAGATCTAGCAGTTTGAAATTCAAATATTTTCCGCGAAAATTAAAAAAACGATAGCCGTGAGAAGTGCGCACGCAGAAAACAAAGATGGACGACACACCGCGAAGTTTAAATTCAAAAACTGGGACTTAGAAAAAAAATCTGATAAAAAATTTAAAATTCAAATATTCGTGCCAGAAATCCAAGATGGCCGCCTAAGTCCGACGCGTAATTTTAATCGGAAGCTAATGCGTAATTTAATCAGTAGCACATGTGAAAATTAATTAGATCAAACCGCGAAATTAATTAGATCAAACCGCGAAATTAATTGGGTCAATCCGCGAATTAAAATTAAAACCGCGAAATCCGGGAATAAAACCGCGAATTACACTGCGAATCAAAATTTGATTGACAGCTATCAAAAACAAGGTGCATCTATTCTACTTACGATGATGATCAGATGGCTTCCTATAAGAGGGAAACCCCTGCTCTACCCCACTACCGTAAAAAAAAGTAGTGGATATAGCGAGAACATTTTTATGTTGTGTTCGCAAGTAACGCGAATGCGAAAGAAATATATACCACTTACATTAAAAAATCGTATTTAAAATTAAAATTAAATAAAAATCAAAACTGAGTACCATAACGTAAACGAGCACACAGAACTGACAATTTCTAAAATAAAATACGCAGAGCTAATTATAAAACGTAATATAATTGCACAGTAAATAATTTACGAGTACAAAAACATTTGTCATTATAAACAAAACTTAGTGATAGTGGGGCTAATTATTATAAAAGGTCATACATAAAATAAATATATTCTAAGTGGGGCTGATAATAAAAGCTAATATCACTTCAGTACGTATGAAAGGAAAGTTATTGCAAATTCTTCTATTCTTCTGTTTACAACAAAAACTACAGTGTGAAAATAAATAGATTCATCATTAACCTATTTATATTTGATAACCACTAAAAACTCTCAGGGATAAATAAACCAAGTTTACTAATTTTCGTTGGAGTATATATTTTTTAAGTCGTTTAATTGCTTAATCCTAGGCTTTGACAAAATATTTGCTGTGTAATTACGGGCAACCTGAACTTTTAACAAAAATTGATCGTCACCAGTTTGAAATCATCTTCACACACAAAGCAATAAAAATCGTAAATACTGTTTTATATCTCGTGCCCTCACCCCAGAGAGTAATAAATTCCTCTAACGGTTTTTGTTCATCTCTATTTGACATCCGCTTGCTTCCCCTTCCGACTATTTGTTGGTGATTCAATTTTAGCGCCGCTTTATCAAATAGCATGCTGTATTCCGCTAACTCATATAAATGTTTAAATGAAAATTTAAAGAAGTAAGGTAAGAGCAAAAAAATTATAAAAACAACAGAAAAGCTGAATTTCCATTGCGGCATTAGCAATGAGTTAAAGATTCTTTTAATTTTCTATGACTAAATAAATTTAAAAAAAATATATTTCACCAGTGAAAGGATGTATTAAGTTTTCACGTTAGTTCATAGTGTTCAGCTTATCCTTAAGTGATGCCAGAATCTTTAAAATTTTGGTCAAGAATTTGAAGTCTTTTGATGTTTTGTTTCCGAAGACTGTTTTATGCGGTCACTGACGTGGTGGATGTAGGGAAAAAATACTATTGCTGCTGGATGATTGGTTCTCGGTGGTTTATGTGGTTGTGGATGAAGATGGCGAACTGTATATCCATAAAAATGTACAGCAACGCTTATAATTGGTTTAACGGCTGTTGGCTGAGTACCAAAAATAAAATAAAAATAAAACACGCAACTATTTCTTCTAAACACGTTTCGAATATGATTCAATTCATTATGAATGTTTCCGGGTACAAATATATTGATATCACGGTGTACAAGCAAAGTTTTTATGTTGAATGGTGATGGCAATCGGTATGTAGTGTAAGTCAGCGTGACCGTGAACCGTTGCTTTATATCTCCATGATAAAGGCGATGTTTGCACTTTGACTATTGAGATTGTTTTAAAAGAAATGTTAAATGATAACGGTATCACCAACATATTGAACACAGACCTCGAGTTTCACTGCCAAAGATTTAATTTCTAAACACCGCCTCACGCTCTCTTCATTCAATCGCGATGAGTCTGGGCTCTAATTTTCGCCTTCTTTTCAATCAAGAAAAGTTTCACATCTGGAGTACTTGACACATTGAGTTGCCGTAGTCTTTTGTTCCACCCCTAATAAAGCCCCTGATAAAAATGAGTGAAACGTTGAGATTTTCTGTCTCAACAATCACACCATCCAACACTGGCAATCATTGCTAGATTTACGAGAAAAGGTCTTAAGATCAAATTCTGCTCATGTTATAGTATTCTTTATTCCCTTCTCCATTTAGTTTGTGTTAAATGTATACCTTCTCTTCAGCCCTTACTATATTTTCGATATAAGGTTTTCCCTCCACTATTCTCTACTGTGAGGTAATTTGTACCAGTTTACTTTCTCTACCTGATATCGGAGTCCTTCTAATTTCTCTTATCCTTCTATTGATTTTGCATTATTATTATGTTCAGGAGTAAACGTCTACAAGCTGAAGAAGAAGAAGATGCAAAGTCGATAACCCAATCTTATCCAAAGACTCGTAGCATACCCTGTACGAGAATTTGTCTAACTGCTACCTTGACTAGGGTTGCCCGAACTGATAAGGACTGGAGGCCTTCTTGGTCCGTGTTTTTGCATTAGCAGATGGATTCGCCAATGAAATACCACGTTGGCAATATATCTTACTGTATTGTAGTTGCCTGAGCCACCCCTAACATGAGGTAGCGAAACCCATGATCTCCGTCTTTACCACCGTTGTGATCAGTATGCGAGGACACAGGGTCTTTCGGTTTGCTCTCTCTCGGGCCAAAAGAAACTAGAAGCTATGGTAATCTAGACCGTTTATCTCCCTGAATGGGATTATCCTAACAGGAGCTTCTACCGCTAAAATGTAGGTACATTCCCTAATTGTATCCATCTAGCTCCATTTTCTATTCCTAATTCGTAGCTTACCTACGCACATTTATATGCTTTGATGATGATCTTATCGACATTTTAATTTGGAACTTATGCTTCTTTAGTATCTCACAGATGTAGGTTTAACATAGCTCTTTTCGTTTCCTTTTGGTTATTGTTTTTAACCTTGAAAATGATGGTGCAATTTAGGAATTACACTAAGTTTACACATTTGGCAATATATTCCAAAATTTCCTCAACATTGCGTTTCCATCAAAATTGAACATTTTTTATTCATTGATTAAAATTATGTGAGCTTTTTCCTTACCTTTAGGTCAGCCTCTATATTTTACTTCAAAAATTGTTCGCTATAAAAGTGTGCTTGGCGCCCGTCACTAGCCACAGTGAAGACGGCGTGTTTCCTTTATTAATGAGATGTCCAAATTATCTGGGCGCCAACAAGTTTAATTATTCCCAAGTACACTTATATAGGTAGATGAAAACTTATAAACTTTGCTATATATATACAGCACAATACAACCCTTGAAACTATAAAGTTTGAATGAAAGAATCAATTCTTTATATAGATTAATTGATACTTCTAGTTTTGATTAGTTTACTCTCGCTGTATTGATGAGAACAACTATCGACTTCTAATTCCTATCTAAGCATAGTTCGTATCATAAAACGGGGTACCCTACTTAAGCTTACGTCAGTTTGACTTTCTAACTACTATATTTGACGTTAATACTAACTCACAGGTATATACTAGCTAGTGTACAATTAAGGGGTTATAAACTGTTCGTAGTTTTTGAGAATATGCGAAATATCACATGATTATCTTTACTTTACTTATCTGGCAATTTGTTACGCTTGTGGAATCGAAGAATAGCTTCTCATGAGTTTAATCAGCCTGCAACACCGTTCAAGAGGTTGATCTGCTCTCCTAACTGCTACAATGGCAGTCGCTAAACGTCAGCTGTCATTTGACCGCAAGCAATCGCAAGAGAGACTACGGAGTAGTGAAATTCTTATGATGTTCAAACTAATGGGTTTCCGTCGTCTCGAACTTGTTGCTATAATATCCAATTACGAAAATAGAATCGGGTAGATCCAAACGCAACTGTACATACCCTGCACTAACAAGCAAAAAACTATGCAACGCTTTCCGTGGTTCCCTAATCAGTCAACATGACTTGAAGCTAAATCCGTTGAGAAATGGTACCCGCTCTCAAAATCTACCTCAATCACGCTTCGTTAGTATCCACATATTATTAACGAAGAACGAGAAATCCGGAGTTAACCACATTTTTACCACGAAAAACCTTTTATGCAGAGCAAATTTTTTCTTAAGTCGCCAATTTGATAACAAAAACTGTTATTATTTTTCTATCCTCTTTTCTTTCTTAAAAACCCTTGCAACTCGGATATTAATTTCTATACGTTTCGACTGCGTTTTTTCCAATTGATCGTTTATTCACGGTCATATTATAACTTAAACTACTAACGTTAATACCATAAGCTTTTAACACGTAACAATTAATACAAAAACCCTTTTAAGAAATTGTGTTCACATACCAAAAAGCCATAAACGTTCTGTCTATCTTTTTAATACAATCGCTACAGGACGTTGGCGATATGTCTCATCTTTATTTAATGAAAATTGCCGATCTGTCTTTAGAATATGTTTCATCGAGGCGGCTTCTCATGCAAATAGCCTATTTATTTTCTTGTGGTGAGTTTCTATAAAATTAGTTATTAAGATTATGCTTTCTGCTCATATGCTGAATTACTTCAACTCATAGATAGATGTTGCAACACTGTCTAGTTAAGTCAAATCACAAAACAACTCGATCAAGTCTTCTATTTTGTTAACAATTTTACAACACCAAATCATGTAAACAAGGATACCTCAATTTTCAATTCTTTTAATTTAGTAACTTTCACTAATGCTTATTACCTTGTTTCCGGATTGATAAAGGAGAAGAAATGGTGAAGATTGCTGCTAGATGTCGATACCTTCTTATGCAATCCTAGATATTCTTTTAACTTTTACGTTTTTATTTACATACTCCACGAAGTAACATGCTAATAAATTGAAATCAAAATAATAACAAAATGCGGAAGCCAAAGAGGGGCCTGCAGAAACATAGTACAATAAAATCCGTTATGAGTAAACGAAACGCTCCAGATTCTATTACTTACCGTGATACACGCCGCACAATCGCTCAGGATAGTCGAAACATGACGAAAGGAAACGATACACAGCGAAATAAACACTCAAAAATCAACTGATAGTGGCAGATATTAACGATGTATTTATTTAATTCCAGACTTTAATGCACCAATAGTTATTTATGATACAAGTAAAGCATGAGAAATTTTATACATGAGGAGAAAACTCCGCCCTTCATTGTAAGCTAATTTCCCCGTATAGCGAACAGTATCTGAATGTTTATTACAAATGCAAAATAAGTAAATAGAGGAAAACATTCCTTGCCGATTATGCGAAGCACAGAGCCCTAGTTAAAATGAACATATCTTCATATTCCAGAGCTATTAATTAAATCGCGATGAACTTCTCATTTCTGTTAGGTAACCAGGCCTTATCGAATAAAGCAATCATAATGAAGGTAGAGATTATAACGTCCAACAACTGCAGTAAACTCTCTCTGATATGCACACACTGGCTAACCAAGGGTGTCAACATCCCACAAGACCGACTCTCCCAAGTGCTTGCTAGCGAAGAGTGTTGTAGACGGGCCAAAATAAATCCGGTAGGACAAAGCAGCGGAGCCCCATTCCCAGCGTGCGATGTGCAATAGAACAGGTAAAAGGCCCCAAAAACAGCTCAATCGGCATCGCAGATTACTTTAAGAGTATTGAAGATTACTTTAAGGTTACTGGAATATTACTTGAAGATCTAAAATAAATCCAGTGAAACACTAAACCTCGTCATAATAGGGCGATAAACTGTTCCGTAACTGAGATTTCATGCGGTCAAAATCTAAGTCGCTTCTTAAATGCTGCCAAATCCTGGATTAACCAGAAAGGTTCCAGCGGGTCACAAAACCATTGCACTGATTCCGCATCTCATTGCTGACCGCTTTGGAAGATAAGTCCGCTTTAAAAGCATACATAAAAAAAACAAAAGCAATAGACGCTTTACGGCGTCAGAAGCAAACTGGGAACTAAAAGTATCAAAATGAAAACTAAAACTAGTTCTACCTTGAAGCTACTTACTGGAAGTTTTTAGAAGAAGAAAAATATTAATCGTAAATGAAAAGTTACTAGAGTGAAATGTCTAAGGTTATTCAAAATTCTTAAATTTAAAATAGAAGTATAAGCAACTCAACTGATCCAATAATTATGTAACAAATGACTTCCGGGATTCGACGATGTCATTATTGAGATTAAAAATCCCTCAATTATAACGCTGTCTAATCCCAGAAGTCGTTCGTTACATACAGAAAATGGCCGTAAAAGCCTCCGGAATCAACACCTAATAATAAGAAGTACTAGAATAATAAATAAAAGAAATCTGTAAAGGGCTTTACTCAGAACTTCTCTCACAAGTGGACGTTGTGACAATAAACAATTTTAAAAGTCAAAGGAAAATAGGGGTAGAAATATCTTCACGTTCATAATAATACTGAAACTATAAAAGAAAATACTTGCAAATTAAATCAATTTAAAATAAAAAAGCGTTTCCGGCGATGGGATTCGAACTACAGCGCATGCGAACGCAAATTTAAATTTCATCGTCTGATCCCCCAGCCCATCGAAGGCTTCTCCCGGATTTGCGATGCGCGGCTGTATTTAACAGAACAAAGTTATTGAAAATTTTGACTCTACTACGACATTAGCCTCTTTGCCGGGCCCAATTTTCATCAAGTGTAAAGCCTGACCTCTTTGCAAGTTATTACTTGTATCTATTTCTCAAATAAGGCAAAAATTAACATTTTTTAAGGTGTTCACCCTGTAGCTATTTATTCTAAATTTTCTCGGTTTCATTCCAGGGGGACATAATATGCATGCAAAATATCGTTTTTCTCCTAGAAATATTTTTTGCATTATACCGCCAACAGACAGACAGATAGACAGACAGAATTTTAAAGACCTGTTTTTTGATCTGAAAAAGCTCGGAAAGGAGATTTTTTTGCGATTACTATACTAACTTCGTCTTCCAGAGTGTAGAAGTAATAGATAAAGGTATTTTAGGACCGTTTTTCTTTTTTGTCCATACATCAGTCTCGAACGTTCAATAGTATAGTATTAAAAATAGTTATGCAACTAATGTGACTAATATAAAAAACGTTTGATAAATCCTACTTTTTTATTAAAAAAATCTGGAACGTGATTTATTTTAATGCTCCGCCTTCTGTTTTAAATTAATGCATTCTTTTTTGTTTTAGGTAAGTAGATCTGTACAAGCCATTGCCACACATCGTAGTCTGCTGAAGTGCTTATTGATCAAGGTAAAAATATTAACTATACAATTTTTGTATAAATGCCATTGGTTTTTCCAAACCTCACCTTTTTAAATTATTCACTTTATTTATAGTACAACTGGACTAAATTGTTGTAGCATTTTATTTTGCTGGTTTTTGACTTTTAATATTTGTGCACCATAAGATACTAAACTGCAAGTTGTTATGTGCAATGTGCATACATCAAGTGTGACACATATTGAGTTTTAAATTTGTAGCAATCGCGTTTTTCTTATAAATTTTCCAGTTCTTGGAAAGTTTTTCTATTGACATAGGGTCGTTGTAACAGGTTGCTGCTACAAACTTAAATAACAATATGTCAAATATAGCCTAAACATAAACATGCAAAAATCACGATCTATTACTTATGTAAGGCCAAGGGCCACAAACGATTTACAGCTAATAATTTTATCATGAAAGCTGTTGTTAACTACCAGTTAAAAGCAACTGACCATCTCTACATTACCGAACTAGAGCCGGAGCTCGAGTGCCATAAAAGCAGAGATCACAGTTGGTGTCGTAGAGAACAGTGGTTTTCGTTCCTATGTCACGCTTACTCCACGTTCCTAAACAAATAGCGATGTTACGAGTACTACATGTTTCGGAAGATGTCGCTGATAAATCATGTCCCACCTTTAGTAACGGTTTCCTAAAATATCGATGTGGCAAGTCACGGTATGTGGTATCACACCTTACTTCTAGCAGGGTCACTGCTTGTTTCCGAACAAATCACGACGCTCCGTCTTTTGTCACATGTACCTGTTTCCAAAAGATCGATGTGGCAAGTCACGGTGTGCGATATCACGACTCATCTCTAGTCACGGTCGCTACTTGTTTCGGAACAAATGTCTCCGACAAATTACGCCCCACCTTTAGTCATGATTCTTACAGTTTCCAAAAGAATCGTAGGAAGAAGTCACGGTATGTGATATCTTGCCTCACCTTTAATCAGCGTTACCACCAGTTTACAAAAATATTTATGTGAAAAGTCGCGGATTGCGATATCACGCCCCACATTAGTCACGGTCATAACTTCTTTTCGAACAAATCACTATATACCACATATTGTTACATCTGTACCTGTTTCCAAAAGGATCGATGTGGCAAGTCACGGTTTGCGATATCACGACTCATCTCTAGTCACGGTCGCTACTTGTTTCCCAACAAATGTCTCAGACAAATCACGCCCCACCTTTAGTCATGATTCTTACAGTTTCCACAAGAATCGATGGAAGAAGTCACCGTATGTGATATCTTCCCTCACCTTTAATCAGCGTTACTATCAGTTTACAAAAATATTGATGTGACAACTCACGGATTGCGATATCACGCCCCACATTAGTCACGGTCATAATTTCTTTTCGAACAAATCACTATATTCCACCTATTGTTACATCTGTAACTGTTTCCAAAAGGATCGATGTGGCATCTCACGGTATGAGAAATCACGTCCCACTCTAGTCGCAGTCAGTAGCTATTTCCGAACAAATCTCTCTGACAAAGTACGCCTCACCTTTAGTCACGATTCTTACTTATTTCCAAAAGAATCGATGGGAGAAGTCACGGTAGTGATATCACGCTCCACCTTGAATTATCGCTACTACTGGTTACCAAAAAGATTGATGTGTCAACTCGCGGTTTGCGATATCACTCCCTATCTCTAGTCATAGTTACAACTTCTTTCCGAACAAATCACTTTGCACCATCTATCGTCACGTCGTTACCTGTTTCCAAAAAGATCGCTGTATCAAATCGCGGTATGTGATATCATGCCCCACCTCTAGTCACAGTCACTGCTTGATTCCGAACAAATCTCTCTGACAAAGTATGCCCCACCTTTTGTCACGGTTCTTACCTATTTCTTAAAGAATCGATGGAAGACGTGATGGTATGTGATATCTCGCCTCACCTTTAATCACCGTTACTACTATTTTACAATAATATTGATATGACAAGTCAAGGTATGTGTAATCACGCCCCACCTTTAATGACGATCCTTACTTGTTTACCCTTGAGGTGAAAAACAAGAGCAGGTTTCTCATGGACATGCTCTCAATCATATATGTTTCGTTTCTTTCTTGTTTTAAATTAAGTATATAACCACGTATGTTGTAAAATAAAGACCATTTATTATTATTATTATTACAATTATCTTTCGAAAAGTCACGGTATGTGATACCACGTTCCACCTCTACTCACGGTCATTATTAGTTTGTGGATAAATCGCTCTCTACAAATTACGCCCCACCTCTAGTCAGGGTTATTACTTGTTTTAAAAAATCGATGTGGTATGTGGTATCACGGCTCAGCTCTAGTCACAGTCAATACGTGATTTCTATCAATTCGCTGTGTCAAATCAATTACAGTAAGTCGCATCCCATCTCTATTTAGAATAGCTGCCATGATCTTCCACACACCTAATTCGAAGAAGATTATTTAGTATTAAATTACCAATTAGTCGTAATTACCAAGGCGGACCTGAATATCTAAGACAGCACAAACTCTTTATAACATTCTAACTAGTTCAATGAAACTGGTAGAAATAAATAATAACATTGATGCGTTATTATACCGGTTATCTTAGTAAGAATTACATATAGTATGCTTTGAATTTCCCATAATGCAATACCAATAACAATCTAGCAGCACATTTACATGCAAACAAAATTTAAATCCTGCTGTATGTAATTCTTTTTAAGACACCCGGTATAATTCACTATGTTTTAAATAAACGTGTTCACTAAACTGAACATGAAAAGAAAAACATTACCGGCCATAATATTTACGTTTCGGTCGAAAATTTTCAGTGGTATCTGTTTTCAGTTTGAAGAGATATGCTAACTTTCAAAGCACTTGGATCCTCGCACACTTCAAAAACGCTGAAGCGCAAAAAGAAAATTGCGATTTCTTTTTGTGTCGCAGCATACCACAAGCCCAATATGGTTCGGCTTTAAATTGGAAATAACTTTATAGACCTGTAAGAAGACATAGGTATTCTCTAAATTCGACGATTTTGCTATGGGAAATATGAAATTTTTCAATTTAGATGCGAGAGAAGTCACACATAAATATCGAATCTATTTTATATTTATTCCCCGACAATATCGCCGCCCTCGAATTGCACCGACAAATTTATCTGCGGGCGTTGCTGCGAAATGCTAAGGGCTAATACGAAACTAAAACAAGAAAATAATGGAGCTCATTAATGCGCACGGGGCTGAGTCTAGAAGACTACGTGCGTGCTGCAGCACATACTTCATAATCATATAAATGGCTACGTCTCAGTTCTTACTTAATATTATCTTCGTTATGTCTTGTAGCGAAAACCAGGGCGAATTTACTTTTTCTGGGCCGAAAGAAAGTTAACTTTGCTAATGTACTTTCTCGCAGAAGTTGAGTGGGCTCCTTCGTCAGAATTTTTGGTGGCAAATTAGTTCTATAAGTCTTTGTCTGGGAACGGTTCGGCAAAATACGACGTATACCAGTGCGTCTCAAACTGTAGAGCACGTCTCCTTAAACCGTTAATAGTTGTTAGTTCACGTATGATTGAATAAAGGGCAGATGTTTTTAACTTGTTAGTTCTAAGGAGAGGTGTAACAGAATTCTAAAATTAATGAATTAATTAATTACTTCACACCGCAAGGTAAATGAGGTTACTGATTATACATACATACTTTAGGAAGTTATAAAAACGGTGAAACAGTTCAGCAATGTTCTAAACTAGCACCTTGGACATAGTGGGACGGAATTTAAAATATCCAAAGTGGCTCTGAATGAACAGGAAAGAGAAATATCATGATGAAATCGTAGTGGAAAACAGAAACAGCAATCTGTAAAGGCAAAAAAAAACACCTACATTAAAAATGGTTAGCTACGGTTACAACAAAAGCTATAATGGAATGTTATTGGCCAAGCAACGGAGATAGTGGCATCATTACCTGTGGAGCAAGAAGATCTATAAATACAAAAACTATATCTGAAGTCTCTGAAGCATACATTGAATATGCGAAAATAGAAATATAAAAATCTGCAAAACAGAAAAATTGAAAACTTCCAGGTTAAGGTAATATACCTGTAAAGCTAATAAAATCAGTACCATCCATCTTACATAACGACTTAGCAATACTGTTTGGCAGATTGAAGCCTGCAATAGACGACAATTGTAGCAAACTAATTATAACACAAAATGTTACTTTATGAAACTGTGAAAATACAGAGAGTGGTCACAATTCAAATACAAAATAAAGAACCAGTCGTTATGATAGCCGATAGAGCAACTCGAGTTATAATTTCAGTATATATTGCTATGATATTAAAATGGTAAAAAAAATATTCTATAAAAGCTTGAATCACTCAAAACTGGTCAAGATTGGTATAACACCTGCACAAATAAAAGGAAGTCAATTAATATAATATAAATCGGTATCGACATGAATAACGTATAAATGTTCATTCAATGCACTGTTTTTAGCTCAATTGAGAATAGAATGGCCTAAAGCAAGTGGTTTAAATTGTTTAAAATTGTTTATTGTTCATATGAGATACATTGCAGAATGTTGCAACGTGCTGAAGTATAACTTACTTTTGTTAGTGTGACGGTTTGTTTATAATCTAGGAAAGTTTCAAATATGTTTATAAAATAATAGATAAATATTAATAATCTAAAAAAATGACTCTTGTCAAAATTTTAACTAGATTGAAAGTTGGTAATTAATAAAGGTTCCTTCTGAAAAAAAATTATAAGAGAGGGATTAACAAATTGTTTATGTTGTGATAAAAAAGGAGGCGGGTAAAACAATTTATAAATTGTGACAGATATAAAATGATTCTTCCAGAATTAATGTAAAAACTAACAAACTCTGGGTAAAATTTACTTAGAACATTGTTAAAAGTGATTACTAGTGCACGTTATCTACGTTGTAGAACTGTCGTTGTAATTGAAGAACATCGACACAGAAGCTGTATAATCAAGCGAGTTCTAGGGGCAACTTCTAGCAGAGAAGATTGCAGACACGTGGCTACAAGTGAAAAACGCAAAGTGAGTCAATTAAAAATCAATTCTCAATACTGAGCCACGAACAATGTAAATGCAAAAGATTTAAAAAGGTCTATAAAAATTTTGAATTCAGTTAAGTTAGATTTATAAAGTAAGAGTGGTTTTGTAAACCTAAAATTTTAACATTTACTTAATTATTGGAAGTGTCATCAACAAAATTTGTTTAAATTGTCAAAGTACCAGCAACTTCAAAACAAACATTAACAATTACTTTTATATTAAAGAATTACATAACAAACATGATAATTGTCATTTAAAGGTTACAATTGATTACATTAATAAAGTCTAAATATTATCTTCTAAAATATTTGATTTAATTTTGTAATAGACTGCAGTGTTTTGTCAAATATAATGCAACAGTTACCCTGCAGATTAAGAGAAACATTAAGCTAGCCGAATGAACAGTTATATACAAGAAAATATCTACAACAAGGTAGGTTTTATGGTGATTACACTTTTAAAGAATAAAAGGTACTGTTTGTGGATCGGTTTAGTTTCACACCATAATTGAAATAAAAAAGCCAGTTTACTCCCGTACAAATATATAAAGATATATTTCCAGTACAAGAAAAAACTCATTACCGTTAGCATGCTTTAACCAACACGTGAATATTAAGTCTACACACATTTAAATGGAGCTCGGCTGTAATTCTCCGTATCAACGTTCAGAATTTCTTTCTGACAGCGAATTCTACACACCCCTTGGGCTACACGCGTAACACTCAGACTCTAAACAGCACTCTATTATATTACCTGGAGCTCGTGGCTTAAGATCTGCTACGTATCTGCTCGGTTTGGTTCTGAATACCCAAATGACTTGCACTTGTCGCCAACGTTGAATGACTCGATGCCGAAAATTACCCACGAATGCAGCACCTTCGGAAATTCAAGTCGTTATTCATTAGGCAATCTCTCGGAATAATACGGACGCTGCGCAACCTTTTGGCGGTGTCGCAGATTCATACTTACGTAGTACACAGGTAAACGCCACTTTGTTTCATGGAAAGTACTGGTTTCCTAATCACTTACACTAAGGCAGCAAGTTATATGCACTACACGATTCCTAACTACTTTATTTCGATCACTGAAAATGATTTTCACTTTAAGCCGTTTACAATCGTGCGCCTTCGGGCTCACCCCGACCGCCACTATCTTTTCCCCAGCGATATGCATACAAAAAATCGAGTAGACGTCCTAACTCACTGACGCCCGCACACACTTTTAGTTATGCTAAATTACAAATATTTCCTAATATGTAATAATTAACAATAAAAAAGCAAGCAGACATAAACCGGGTATATACGCATATAATTATTAATATAAACACCTTATGCGAGGCAGGCCAGGTTTCCGTTACAAGTTGAGGCAAGGTTGGCTGCATCGATATTATAATCAACAAATTTTAGCAAGTGGAAAAAGAATTCCGCAAGATCTACTATTACTGAGCCATCTCCACTGACACTCGAACGAGTAAAAGACGCTAGAGTGTTTAAAGTGATTGGAATGTAACTGGTCTTTTATTTGTGAAGAATACGAAAGAAGTTCTTTGTTCCGGCCAATTGGCCAACTCTGTCAAGCGTATAAGTCAAACTAGTTGTGTGAATTATTTTTTGAGTTTTCGGTGAAAGATGAACCAAGATCAAGCGGACTTAAACCACACATGTGTGTATAGGTTTGGTGTGCAGTCTTGTTATTACCCACCGCATAGGCTAGTATTCAGTATCGATCCAGTGCACGGCGAAAAAGGTTTTGCCTCTGCATGGTTTCGAACTGAGGACTTGTTGGACGCCTGGCACTCTATCCACCGTTGTGATGTTTGTGTGAATTATATTTACAAACACATTTTTGAATTGCTTTACCAGTTGCAATCAAAACCAAAGTAATTGCGATTGTTTCGAAATAAAGTTTCTATTTTTGCAGTAAATTTTGGAATAAATATTTTTTGGGAAATAACGTTCTTGTTCATATTTTTTGACATTTTTAAACTCCGAAAAATCCCACAAATGTTGTAAGATACTATCGTTTGACGCAAATCAGTGTTAAAGTTGTTGACATTTGCGTTTGTATGTACGTGATCTAGTATCTGCAACTGTTTTAACATATTTTCATCATTTGTTTTTTAATAAACCTTTAGATATCTGCCGATCAAGCAAAGCTTTTTATTACCTGAATTGTTATAACTTGCACAACATTGTTTTTGTATTATAAAAGTAATTTCGAAAGTTACGTTAGTGTGAAAAAAATAGTAGTTGAAGTAGAATTTATGACAGCAACTGCGATCTTTTTATTGTAATCTCTAAAAACTTTTTGTGGCGTGATATAATTCATGTTCTTTTTGAGTATTTCGCCACTCTGAGAAATTAAAAATATTAAATATTGTCCCTCTAAACGTTCGATATTTAATATTTTAAATTTTTCAGAGTGGCGAAATACCGAAAAGAGAACATGATTTTTTTATTGTATTTACTCAGTGGCGTAACTATCATATGTGCAGGGGGTGCGAAGAACCTCGGCGCCGAATCTATATAGGCGCCGCGGTAGCGGAGTTTTTAGTGAAAATAAAATTTTTCCTAGAATAGTGGTTCAAAGCGGCAACAGACTATGATACGTGAGCGCCACTGGGCTGTTTTGAGTGAGCAGTCTTTTCTCCTTTTGAGTAGATTAGAAGTTCCAGCTCTAGTGTGTGTTTGTGATTCTTAGATTTCATAGTGTATAGTGCATAGTAACATACTATAAATTCAAACTTTTAAACCGCAAATTTCTGACGATTGCTTCAGATACAGAGGTCATAGAGAGTGCCAAATTACTTACTACGTATGAAACTGATCTCGATGACGGCTACTAAGATTTGTATACCGCTTATATCCTATTTTTTACATCCCGTCACTACAGCCTCCACTGAGAGATCTTTTTTCTAAATAAAAAAAAACTTTTTGCTAAGTAAGATGAGCCAAATACGCCTAAAGAGTTTTGCATTACTGAGTATCGAGAAAGTAGAAAGAGAGTTTAATTAAAGTGCTATACCTACATATTTATATATCTATATATTTTAGTTTTCTTGTGAATTATTGAAATTTGTATTCCTTTTACGTGGTTTTTGTTTTTGCATTTACATATGTATTTTTATGTTTCATGTTATATTTGCGAGTGTTTGATGTAATGGTAAAACCTGTTCTACTTTATGGGTCGGGATCGTGGACGGTTACAGAACTGGTAAAGCAGAAATTACAGGTGTTTGTAAATAGGTGTTTGGTAGCCAGTCATTATTTCGAACAAAGATCTTTGGGACCAAACAAATCAGCTGGACATTAATATAGAAATGAGGAGAAGAAAATATAGATGGTTAGGGCATACGTTGCGAAAAAATGAAACTGAAATTTGCAGAAAAGTTTTTATTGGAACGCTTAGGGATTCAGAAACAGACGACGCTTGCGAAAAACGTGGAGGAGAACTGTAAAACAAGAGACAGGAAAGACTATAGCACAATTAAGTCAAATAGCAAAGGAAAATGACAACTGGAGAGACTATACGAATATCCCATGTCCCAATAGGGAATAATGGTATTATCATTATTATTATTATTGTTTAACAACAGCTAAATACGTAATTCGGCAGCTAATCCGTCATTTTCAATAGCCTTGGAGAGAAACTAACACGACAAAGTTGGCCGAAGATACCCTCTTCAGCAGTGAAAGTGACTTTGGTTGTTAAATATTCGTGCGGTTAGGGGTTTTCAACGAATTGTGTAATATAACCTCAGATCTCGTTTTTTAACTTTTTCTCGTCCTGTTATAAGGCACTTACCATCTTGTAACGTAGTATACTATAAAGCCACCGTCAGTGAATTTGCAAGTGATCAATCTTTCGAGTATGGCTATACTCCACACCTGCAGAAAAACCTACGCTATCTTCCAAAGGAAACCCACTCTTGCAGTCTGGCAGTCTTTTTGCAGCTCTTCGCTGAACACCCATAGCTGCCTTGGCCCCTTTGTATAAACGATTTATCGTAACGAGCTGAATTCCAGAACCTGAAATACATTATATAATTATTGGCGTCATTGATCTTAAGCTTCTGACATCTACAATTTGCTTAAGTAATATCGCTCTGTTTATAATTATGTTATCTATTAATTCTATTATTCCTGTTACCAGTAAATATGTTGTTATATGTGAGGTAAACTAATAATTAAATATGCCTTTATGGAATATACATATATGCAAAAATAAATTGACGTTTCATAAGTTTGGATTCTATGAATTAGATTTATGCAAAAAATGTAGTGCTTATGCTGACTAGCACATAATATAGAGATGTGCAGCACAAACAGTTGAGTTACAGCTCGCCCAAGCTTAGAAGGCACTCGGCAAATGCTTGAACTAATAAGAGAACTTTGAGTGTATCCATAAAAATTGCCCTTGTACATTCGAAGAAAAAAGTGTTCTACTACCATTGTATAATTCAGTTTAACCAATTAGTTGGAATTTACACCAGTCCACATTCCTGTGATTACGTATGTCACAACTATACTGATTATACCCTCCCATAGACAGTAATAACATTACAATATTTTGCAATAATTATTTCACTTCGTATGTTGAATGACAGTCCTGTCAATATAAATTTAATGAAGATGTTGGTCTGAATGTACTTTCGCATTTCAAAGTATAAGTAGTAGCATCATTCCCCTTCTCTGAAAGTGCCTTCTAAGCTTGGGCGTGCAGTACTATCCATGTTATTAAATGTAGCTGTTCAGTTATAACATTATTTTTTTGTAATTCCAGAGGAATAGTTGTTAGGGGTTAAAACTAATTTATAGTCTACAACAGAGTTACAAGAATGATACGCTGATAGCTAACGGGAAGAGCTTGGTCTTAAACTGACAGATCAAGTTTTTTTCTTACTAAAGTCAAATGTTCATTGCTGTTTAGGCGCCAACATGACGCTAGAGATCCCATCATGGACGACCTTGATCACTGCTTTCGAAAATGCGCTTGTTCGCCGATCAAAATCAGACATACCTTACATACCATACTTTAAAATAAATTATCTTATCACTATAAAAACGAGTACTGCCTGAGCCGACATTTGTCAAGCTACCCTTAAACTACCGAAACGCATAACGTCACATTGCCCAAATACAGATCAGGAAAATTAGTATGGACGGTATGACGGCAACCTACGTAATACAGGTAATACACCCAGACGAGGATGTGCTGAAGATGTAGGTCCATTTAGCAGTCGGTTTTTAAATATATCAAACATATGCGGTGTAGATATTACAAAATACAATGTACCCACTAGTGCACATGCACTTAGATGTAACTGATGCAGTAATGATGGTAAATGATACGAGACGATGCACTTAGGATTTCAGGTCACACGGAGATAACTTGGCGGCAGGTAGAACAATAGAGGCGGTTGAAATTTGGAAAAGCCCCGGCTTACCGATACAAGAACGTGGTCGAGATTAAACGATATGGTGGCGGAACACAATAAAGTACTTGTGATATCGGATGTGGATCAAAAATTAAATTCTACGATACTTCAACGGCGAGTGAACAGAACATCAAGTAAGTTCATGCCTAGGAAGCGGTTTATATCGGGCGGAAGCTGTAAGTTGCCACTAGGTCTGTAAAAAATATTTTTAAAAAGCAATTCACATTGTACTCGACAAAAACTATCACTATACGTCCTGACCGAACGCTCGTTCTCTAATCTTTACCCGCGGTGTGAGCTAAGCTTGCCTGTTTACGAATGAATGTTAGTGTGTAATTACTAGCAATTGTAATTTATCCAATTCCTGTATGTGCATCTCGTCTCTGTTCGCATATTGTTATTTAGTTTATTTTTTACATGTCTGAACATATATAAACTATATGGATCTATCGTTATGCGGGGTAACCTAATAAGGAAGTTACCGGTGTTATTTCAATCTTTAATTGAAATGAGCTTATTTAAATTTAATTATTTAAATGCTGTATGAATCTCAAAAATTTTTAGTCATCTAAGATATCCAATAATTTTAATTTGCTTGAACTTTCATATAAAAGAAAAAACTTTTGTTCGAAGAAGCTTTTAAAATCATACAATAAGATACCATAATAATGGTTGATTGTTTTAATTTGAGAATCTTAAATACTTATCTATTGAAATAGCATACTCTTCTTACACGTTTATTTAAGATAAAGTTCAAATCATATTGGAATAATGGCGAGTGAGAATTTCTACTTTCAGTTGAAAGATGTTTAGGAATTTTGATTTCGATAATGGAAAAATTATTTAGTTGACCAATGAATAAACCTGCAGGTAAGATACTGCTACACTACTTTAGTTGATTTTATTGTATTGGGCGTACTACACAACGCAACTATTTGGAAATATAAACAATGTTGTGTTACGACGAGAATGAAAAGCTGGATATACACTTGTGGGATATGTACATACATATTAAATTAGAAATTTTCTTGGCAAAAACTTTTGCGACCGCAAAATTTGAAAATATATTTTGAATCCATTTTCATGTGTTCTTTGGAATCATTCTTCTTAATTTTATTGGATTTGTGGATATCCACATCTCAGGTATTGCCTAAAAATTCGCTTCCTATTTATCAAACTCTCTCTTTGAACTTTGTCACCACTGAATGTTTCAAGACGCAGAAGCGATAAAATAAACGACGACAATCTTTGAACACTTCACTGTAAGTCAAATAGTGAGCTGTGAATAGCTAAAATGGTCCCGTAACCAAAAGTATTCAAAGGGCAGGCTAAGCTACTCCGGAGGAGAGAGTGAGTTAACTCTAAACTGATCAAAACCAAATACGAGCGCTGAGTACAAGCGGGGATATTCCCCACTATCATAGGAACAACAACATATAAATTTAGCACAATTAAAATGAAATTTTCAATACATGCAGGTAAATAACATATACATGTAAAAAATGCACTTTTTCGTGCCTAAATAAGATATTGAATCTATGATTTTTACAGGAAAATAATTGAGACAAACCCCATATAAAATTCGCGACTTTACAATCAAATTCCATAAATTTTCCAACACAGACATGAAAATACGCCAATATGTAAATATATAACACCAAAAAAAAAGAAACCCTAAAACAATAGAACGTCATTAGTGTATTGGCGAGGAATGCCTAAAAACTAATCATTTCTGACGTAAATCGGTCTAATGTTCTCTCCCTATACTATGTACGAGAGTGGGCTGAAATGTAATGCACACATACTTGTTGAACTCGAACGAAATAATCTACAGAGACGCGCCTCGTTGCATTCGGAAGCTACATCCCTCTTCTCCGCTCATGCCAAGTTTGCAGGAGTTTCGTTCACCAGTTCGTTTTTTAGTAGCGGAAGCATGGATACGTGTTCTCGTGCTATGTCAACGCGAGTTAAATAGCGCGCGGTTAAAGCATTTTTAACTGCTAAAAACGTGGTTCCTATTAAGATTCATCATCGTTTAAAGGCCGTTTATGGTGATGATACTGTTGATAGGACTACTGTGAATCGATGGGTAATAAAACTTCGTAATTGCGAACCCAGAAAAGCCGTAATTGATGACGAAACACGTAGCGGACGTCGGATCATTGCCACAGACGATGAACATCGCAAAAGCGTCGAAAATCTGCTCCAAAATGACCGGCGGTTTGCGATGCGCTTTTGAGTGATTCGCCGGTCATTTTGAATCAAATTGTGGACGCGTTTGAGATGTTCATCGGCTGTGGCAGTGATCGGACGTCTGCTGCGTTTTTTGTCATCAATTACAGCTTTTCCGAAATCCCAACCACAAAATTTTATTTCCCATCGATTCACAGTAGTCGTATCAACAGTATTGTCACCATAAACGGCCTTTAAACGGTGATAAACCTCAGTAGGAATCACGTTTTCAGCAGTTAAAAATTCTTTAATAGCGCGCTATTTAACTCACGTTGATATAGCACGAGAACACGTCTCCATACTTCCCCTACTAAAAAAACGAACTGGTGAACGAAACTCCTTCAAACGTATCGTGCGCATAAAGGAGGGACGTAGCTTCCGAATGTAACCATGCGCGTGTAGATCATTTCGTTCGAGTTCTACAATCATGTGTGCATCACATTTCAGCCCACCAACGTAGCATAATCAGGAAGTGCAGACTTATCAAAATATGTCTACAGATGGGACGAAAATTGGACAAGGACCAATGGACAAAAATTGTTCAACGACAACTGCGGAAGACAAGATCAATCCCATATATCCTTTTAAATGCGCATAGAAATTAAGTAGTTTAAGCTAAGGAACACTCAGGTGTAACAAGTCATTAGGGCATCTTTAATAAATAGAGCAAATTGAACGTAACAATTACTACAGTGTGACACTTTTATCCTTCAATTTGTTGACTTGTAACTGCACTAATACTCACACAAGACCTTATCACTGTGATGCATCTATATTCCATGCATGTAATCTTTTGGAATGTCTAAATCTTAAGAATAATTTCGAACGCCTATGTGGGACTAAGATCAATTGCGCTGCCTCAAAAGCTGAATGTTTTACGATACGTTTGGAAAATGCTTGACTGGATAATGGCATGATTGGCAGGAAGCAATGCAGTTATTTTCGGGATTTTTAATGATCCGTGTATTTGCAGCACTCATCAGGAATCTGATTTGATAAGGGCTTCTATTTATTAATAAAAGTACCGTGGGACCATTGTGTATAGAGCAATTACGAAGCTAGTCAAGATACAATCAAGGTATTTAAAACTGATTATTTGCTTTGTTGAGCACAAAGGCTTGAAAATACTATTTTTATTCCTTTCTTCTAGTTTCGTTTCTAGAAACGATTTCGTCTCATTGATTGGTAATTTCGTGGGAGCATGTGATTATATCCTTGATTTACTATTGATAAGGATTCGTATAGAATTATCAGTATATCACTTGCCAACTGCGTCTAATGTGTTGCTTTCATATAAATATAAAAGCTCTATTGACAAACTAGATGCCCCGTAACTGCTAGATTCATTTAATTGAATGGGAATAGCCGTTCATAAGAGGTTGTTGGTTATTATTCTGCTAGCGCAGTATGGCTTAGAAGTAGCTGAGGATTTAATAAAATTTGTAGTAATTAGTGACTAAAAATGTACTTTTTGGTCATATTTTAAATATTATGTTACGTTTCAATTACGCCGCATTTCAAATTAGCATTTCATGGTATTTCCCGCGCTGGCCGCGACGACCTCGCTAGGAATTTATAGTGTCACGAAAGCACAAATATGATACATTGAGGATTTCTAGAATTATTGCATTATGCATAAATATATTTTTTCCCGAAGAGCTACGTGTTGATAATGCCTAACAACGAGCTTGTTGTCACCTAATTATGTTCCTGGAGGAGCCAATGTCACAGGAAGTATGTGGTGTGTTTTTCTGTCTTACGTTGTCTAAACCACATACCCATCTTCAGGGGATATAAAAGGAGCAAGCTCGGGGTAGCGCATAATTAATTATTATTCATCATTCTTATTAGTAGTGTTAGTGCCTTGTTGCTGAGTCCGCTAAGCATAAGTTCTTTGTAACTGGCCCGTGTAAATAATGGCTAGAACTATGTAAGCTACAACTTTAATAAACTGCTTTTATTTGTAATTGTAAGTATGATTTAATCGATCCTAAACTTAGCTACGACTGCCTCTTTCTCTTTCAATAATGAATACATACAAACCCCCGAGTCGTATCAATAGGGGCAGACTTTTATCTTCGGGCGCGTCCTTTTCCGCTCACGGCCATCAAGAAGGCATGGTGGTTTAGCATTTTTGGAAGAGCTTCGGTGGATTTCTATTAAGGCTGCTGTTAGTTTTGGTTGTTGGTGAAATGCAAGCCTTCGCGTTTACGTGGTTTTGATGCCCCAAGCTTACGAGAAGGAAGTTAATTCCTACGCTTTGTGCAGATTCTGAATGCTACCACGAGTCGGATTTTTTCAGGGTGAATTTTTTAGACGCCCTAAGACTCCCTTTAGCTCTGTATGTTATCTTTCAACCTTTGTTTTCCCTTCACAGCAATTAGCACCAGAGCACCAGGCAATTAGTACCAGGCAATTATTGCCAGGCAATTAGTGCCAGTTGTCGATCACTAGAGAGCCAAGCAAATTTGGGCCAAAAAGCCGTTCTGAGACAGGTGCTGCATTTGGTCGTTTATCGTGTCCACGGCAAGCGCTGCAGAAGATTGCGGGCCGGCGTTTTGTTGAACCTTCGGAGCCCATTTCATCTTGCTGCAGGCTCTAAATTAGAGCTCCAGAAAGGATCCGATAAGAGGCTTTCCTCCTGCTTTGGCATGCTAACCTTGCGTCGCGGTGCGAATCGCGTTGAGACACCAGCTTCGACCGTACGAATGTAATGATCAAATGCTTTGGAACCGCGTTTTGCGATTTCTCTTAGACCGAGCCACAAAAACCTCTGCTGGCCAAGCTGCCTGCTATTCAGCCATTCTAATGTGTGCAATTGTATTATTGCAGAACTGTGTGTAAAACTGTGAGTATTATTTCTGTGTAACTTATTGAATTATAGTAACCCACGATTCTGATTGTTGCGAACTATTGCGATAATTATGTATCCTATTGTACTGTAATATTTTCTGGAACTATATGATCTTTATGCCAGCTGAAAGCTTAGAATTTAGTTACGGTTATTTATTTTGTTTGAAGCTCTCTTTCAGGAAGTGTACTTGTACATTAGCTATTGAGTTTACAAATTCTCTTTGGAATATTGTTCTACCGATTAACTTCTTAAAGAGCTGCAAGCCTTTTACGACTGAGCTGGCGGCCGGATTTTGCACCCGAGTGTACCTTATATGTAATTTCTTTGAAAGATTGCCCAGAAAGTATTAAATTGCTAACAATTAAAAACTATGAAAATAGCATTCCAATTATGTAGAATCACAACTCGTTTTAAAATTATGGAAAGACTTTTAGATACCTGCTGGTGGACATTTTTTACAATTCTTCTTCTTCGTTTAGGTCTGCTGTTTTCAAATATTGAGTCCTACGGACATTAAAGGGTATTGCTAAAGACATTTTTGGAATCCAGGAGAAATTGTGGAAAAGATAGTTCAACTCGCTAATAAAATTTATGAAAATCAGAAACTCAATATATTCACAGAGCTCTTTCGTTGTATCGAGTTTTGTTATCATATATAATGCAACTAGTGGGTTCTTGATTATCAAATAATTATTTCTGTTTACACGAGATATATTGTTTGGCAATCGCGCGAGTCCGAAGGACGAGCGTGATTGCCTAAAACAATATATCTCGTGTAAACAGAAATGATTTGATAATCAAGAAGACACGAGTTGCATTCGGCTAGATTATATCACGAGTCAATAAACAACGTTTGAATAGTGTACTTTAAATATTAAAAGTACAGTTAATGTGGTTGTTATGACAATTGTACTGACAGCAGGTGACGTGATGTTTGTGAAGGCGTGTGATTATCACCTATTAATCAACAAGGTATGTGATTGTCAGTTGCTATGTACATTATCAAAAGTTAGTACATGCGTAACTATGCATTTTGCCGTTTTTCATTGGTTGATGTTAGAGGGAGTGGTATAATCAGTGTAATGTATTCTATTTTTAATATTTGGCTATTTTATTCATGCACTTAGTTAATTGATAAATGATAATTTCCAATATAGATATCAATTATGTAAATAAAATAAATAATTTAATTGATTCTGGTAAAGCATGTCAGTTTGATTACTCACAACATTTTAATTTAAAAAAACTCAGGTGAAATTACTAGGTCTGAGGTCAAACACAACGATTTAAAAAGTATGTCCTCTGTATGTGGCAATGTATATCTGAAATGTTATTTTTATACGGGTAACTAAGAAGGTGTGATTCTAACGGGTGTTCATAAACAGTCGTCATCCCAGTTGCTTTGAAAAACAAAATGTTATGTCTTTGATTAATTCGTGCAACACAATGAAACGTCATTGAGTACTGTCATAGCGCATTTTTTCTCAATTTTAATAGACATACGTTTCTGAAGTCAAAACCTACTGGGATGACATCCGTTATTTACAAGTATTCTTAAGCAAAATCCATTTTTCATGACTTTCGATTAATTCAAATAATTTTAATCTCCTTAAATGTTGATCAAACCGTATTATATACATTCCCAAAGCATGACAGTTCTCTTAATACTCAAATTTTAATGTAGGTATAGTTGGAAGTAAGTATTTTCAAAATATTCTAATGTAAATGCATATTCTACTTTTCGTTCTCCTAACTGGATGCAAAACATGTATAAGCATATTCATTTCACATAGAATAATGTAATTAATATTCTCATATTAGCTAAACATATTTGTTTAGAAAATTACGTTTGCTAATGTAACATAGAATAATGGTGGATGAATATTATGATACTAAATCAATCGGTAGTGCCCTGCTAAATACAGATTATTAAATTCAAACCACTCTTCATTATAACGGCAACTGACGGAAGTGTACAATAATTGCTGTGCAGCCCAAAAAGCTTGCCATAAATTAATGTAAACTTAATCAGAGTAGTAACGTTTTTACATGCAGTTGCACCATGTGAATAACATTACCAGAAAAAGCTTTTTAAAAATTCTCTGAGGAGCAATTAGTAACACGCAGGTGAGATTCTTAGAGACTACCGATATTAAGAAAATTCTTAACCTAGTCATTTCGTTTTGCAGACGCTCTCACATAACTAATACATCATCTATAAATTACATTAAACACGAGTGGATCTCAACTGTGTATTCCGTTTAATTTTTAAGTTGCTGCGTGAACAAATTTTAGAAAATCCAAATGGGTTACGACTTCAGACTATAACTTCATCTTGGATTTTTTTCTAATTTTTTATTGCATGGAATTGTATTCATTTGTTTCAATAATAAGGAAATATGTTTTATTTATCTAAAGTATATACGTTAATTAACAAAACTAACATTCGGGAGACATACGTCGTCAGGAACTCAAACACGCTGAATACTCTGTGCGACTGTACAATATATTTACTTAGAAATTACTTATAATATTAACGTATACGTTTTTATAAGATAATTACCTATAGGGTTGATTCCTAAACTTTATATACATATTTAATTTGATAATGACAAATTACTCAGCTTGTCGTCCTTTCATAATTCAGCAAAACAGCACTTTCCGCAATCTGCGGAATTATTATTTTCCCACTCAACCGATTTTACTAATTTGCTATTTTTACCACAACGGCAACCCAAAATCATATGAAAGGTATCCTTAAATTACATAACTTTTGCCCAAACAGCAACTGTTTTGGCGTTAAAGGAAAGTGGGAAAATTATACTTAGCGAATGTGTCCCGCAGCTTGAATGTAAACATTGTACCTCGAAAATGATTTAACCTATAAAGATTATTTCTGCTCCAATTGGAGTGGAATATTTATACAAAGCACTGAAAGTCTTTTGGGCGAAGTTGGTCGTTTTGCTTTGTATGTGTTTGTTAGTTTGTATTCAAGATATCACCAATAGTCGTTAAGTAATCGTGTAACTACACTGACACTATGGTGTAATTGTACAGAGCTGGGCTGCCGAGCTTAAGGTCACGGGTTCAAAACTTTGTCTCGCACGTATTTTTTTTAATATTAGCAGATTCGGATACCAATTTGTATACATTTTTACCTTTGAATGTGAAGAGTTCCATTCACACTTATCAATAACGGTAAGTATTGATAAACCGCTGACGCTATTTTAAACTGATTTTCTCCCTAATTACCCGCATTACCTACGCGAATTATCTTTAGCCTAAGTAGCCGCACGTATAGCCCGATTATAATTATAACACAATATGATAACGGTCATACCACAACTAAAACCACTTTCTCAACAAATTACACAGATTAAATGTGCTGGAATTCTAAAGAGCGCATGACAAAAACCGCTCAATACCAACACTGTGTCGAAGTATCGATAAGAAGCTTGCACCTTCTTATAATTTCCTTTACAATTCCAAAGTTTACATTATCTGTGTTTAATTTTACTGTGTTCTGTACTAATCAAGTGTACTAGGTATGCACTTAATTGTGGCATCAGCAACGTGTTACTGTAGAAAATAATATATTTATAAAATGATTGGAAATTCCGTTCAAAAGCAGTTAATTCAAGTTTGTAAGTAACAAATTTTCTTAGAAATTGTATCTTCATATGAATATGAATTTACGCTAATTTATTAACTGACCTGCTACTATATAACACACACTTTTTCTATCAAGTATAAGCATTCTAGTACCTGAAAGGATTGTCTTATCTTGAAATTCAGTAATAAACACACTGAAAACTGTACGATTACTAATTGATTATTATTACGGTAAGCAGTAATAACAATAACATATTAATGCATTCTTATCATTTGATTATGCAGATGAGTTTTGAGACTGTGGATATAGGAGGTTGCTTTATACAAAATTACATGTGTGAACCTAATTCATAGTTCCGTAGATTGACCTTAAGTTCTATCTTGCTGCTTGATCTTGCGATTCAAGTGGGAAAGCCTCTTTAACATTGGAACTAGCAATTTTATATCTGCATTTCCATAGGCTTTTAAGGTGTGCTTCTCAAGTTTTTCCCGTTTTTTAACAATACCCTTAGTAAATGCGAACATTATAGTTACAAACGACAATATACTCTGACTGATATAATTTTGTACTTGTGTTATGAGTATCCGCACCTTTACTATGTTTTTTAATATTCCATATGAAGCCCATACCAACCTGGTTCTTATATTTGTTTAATTGGTGAACTCTCTTTCGAATTTTCATTACTTGAGCTAAATAAACATAGCTTCAAACCTTCTGCATGGTATTTTTCTTAATTTGTATTTTATACGTTTATCAATTTGTCTTAGTTTTTCCTAAATTCATTTATAATCCAATACTGGAAACGGATTTTTCAGCTCTTCCATCGTAACTTGACACGATTATAGTGACTGCAGTTATTAAAGCGTTCACCATCTGTTGGTATTGCATTTTCATCCCATTTGAGCTGCTTGAATACATCTTCAACTACTAGTGTGAGGAGTTGTCGAAATCTGACATCTCATGGTCGATCTTCTCATATTATGTATACTTACTTCGTATTTGTAAGCAATATACTATGCCATTCTAAGAATGTCTAATATATAATCCTAAGGTTTAAGATATCATTACAGCCCATATTTAGATACTGTAGAGAAATGTAGCATTATGTGCCGTAATCCTTTCTATAGCTTGTAACGGTGCACACCCTGTTTGGCTTTAATTTGTATATGGACCTATGTTGTGTACGTTTTCTGGATATTACGGCGTGTTTCCGCTGAGTTACAAACGATTACTCCAGACGGTGGTACTTAGGCTAACCTTGCTCAGATCGTATAAAGACTGGAGACCTTCGCCTCTCATATTGAAAGAAAACAACGCCGTGGAGATCTAATATTTTTTATTATGACTACATGTATATGCACTACATACTTTTACAAGTACTGCGGTGTTTGTAAGGCTATAATGCCTTCCGGCGATTGCTGGTGGCTCGTATAACAGCAAGAAAGGCTGGCTGCCAGTCTGGGGCTGGTTATTGCGGTGTCGAGTTGTGTTAAATGACGTGAGAGAGAAGCAAAGGGTAGGTGTGCGCACACAATCGTACTAACAGGTTTCCCTGCTATGTCGGACTGTGTGACACCTAGTGATGCAAAAGAAAGGCAAAGGGTTGGTGTGCACACTGTCACACTAACAGATTTCCCTGCAATGTCGGACTTTGTAACACCTAGTAAAGTAAGAGAGAGGCAAAGCGTTGGTACGTACTATATTTTAGCAATAATTCACAGGTAAATGATAAATTTGCCTAGCGTCCTGTGAATATTAGTTTACATTGTTTCCCCAACAAGGTGACCACCTCTCTGTAGGTTCCTCCTCGTTGATGTGGGTTTTCAGATTGATCTGCAGGTGGCCCCTGGCGATGCCTGCACAGCTGGAATTGGTTTTGATGGTTGTCATTGTTGAAGCGGTGCTTCGTTCAACCTCAACACAGCCTGATAACTTCGTAAATACATCCGTTTTTAGAAACTATTTTTGGGCGACTACTGTGCGTCGGTCGCTTTTCTTGTGCATCGCAAAGGTTATATTTACTGTTTCTGACTGTTATTTAGTACCCCTATTTTTGCGGAATCCTTGTTGATGCTTTTTTAAAGTAATTGCCTTGTACAAGCACACGTTCAAAAAGGTGTTTGTAGTGTGATGCCACCGTTGTCATCGAATATTTTTACATCCTCGTTTCCTCTTTCCAATATTTCTTCATTTTTCTGTGTATATAATGCTATTCCCGCCATTCAATCAGATTGTTAATGAGCCTATCTGGCTCTAGAAATTTTTAATTTTTAAATTTATTGGTCGATTCTTTCACTCCATATAACGTTATTGAATGGATTGGTGGTTCTCACTATTGGTATGTTGGGCGTTAACAAATACATTGCCGTGATGCAATATTGTTAATTAATTAAATAAAAGGCGGCAGTTATGTTGAAATGGAGGAAAACACACTGGCCACCAACTTCTATTGAAAATAATCTGGAAACCAAATTCGCGGAACTCATTTAATGAACTTTCTAACTCAATTTAAACACGTCGAGCTTAGCGTCGCTTTTTACAAAACAGAAGATTGCGGTAAGTTCAGCAGTTTAAACACACCCGCATTCGCAGCATATTTAATTCCGTAGAAACAGAGCTCACGTTTAAACTTCGAGCGAAAAACCTGAGATTAAGTGATAGACATTCTAATATTTCTGAAGTGTCCGAAGTTTTTCGAAGCTGCCGGAGGCGCTGTACAGCGCCGCTGGTCCAATTAAACCGCAAAGTAGTCTGCAGCGGGTTTTTATTCGGGGTTGAAACTTTTACGTATGCCGGATAATCCGAAACGCATGGAATGCAACGAAACACCGCAATTAGCCGCTAATTCCCGTCGTTTTTGCACGGACTGAGAAGTGAGCAGAAATCGTAAGTGAGCCGCGACTCCATTCAAGTTGGTGATCCCGGATTAGGGTCCGCGACCTCCGTTTATCTCTGTAACTTCCTGTTCTTACTTTTTGTACCGATCCACCATAATACATACATAATGAGGGGAATTATGAGCCTGTCTATTTTTAAGTTATCTGAGCACGCAGCAGCACGCTTCAGCCGAATAATAGAAGTAATGATGCGGGAACGTGTCCTTATCCTGTTCAAAGTACGAAAAGCTCTTAAAGGGACGCTTAGAATACGCTTATTCCCTATATTTTCGCCGTGTTTATAAAGTTGCTTGCTAACAATGCGTGCCAAATTGAGTTATATCCGCTCGAAATGCTGCGAAATCAAGAGCTTTATGTTGGGATCTGATTGAGTGTGGAAAAAATGTGCTCGTCGCTACAAAGGAGTTTAATGTCGATAAACATTAGTGTTATGCGTGGTTTTTACTTCTTGTTAACTTCTTCCCTTCGCCGAGCTTTTACCGATACCGGAAATTGATAAATGGCTGCACAATTTGCAGTTAGGAAGTCGTCTGCCGGAT
Source organism: Agriotes lineatus (assembly GCA_940337035.1). Classification (NCBI taxonomy): domain Eukaryota; kingdom Metazoa; phylum Arthropoda; class Insecta; order Coleoptera; family Elateridae; genus Agriotes; species Agriotes lineatus. The sequence goes on from OW679197.1 coordinate 160,136,290, forward strand.
ATATTAATGTTTGTTTGATTGATCTTTCTACTAAAAACGTTTTGTCATTCATAAGTCGTTTCGATATGGGCCATTTTGATTAATGGGTTCATTAAATGTCGTCGCTCGCTTTTCTGGAGTGTTGCCTTCTATTAAAATGCCATTAATGATTTGATTTTATCTATCGCCGGATTTATAATTGTGATTTCGTTTCTAATCAATACGATTTCAGTATAATATGTTTATCCATTACTTGACATTAGAAAAAATTAGTTTTGCAAGTACGCGTCGCTATGTCCTTTAGGAATGTACAAGGCGTGCCACAATTGGTTTCCTAGCAACCCCTAAGTTAACAATATTTACAAATTCGTTTTTCATCTGACAAAAAGCGTTTCTTCGGCAATTTTACTAACGACACAAATAATTTGATATTAAAGGGGTACTTGATATAATTTCTACAGTTCTTGGTAATGCAATTATTAACACAAAAATAGATTTGAAAATGGAAGCTGTGCAACTTGGATCATCAGATCATAATTTTCCGGTGATTTATGTCAATTATTAAGAGCGAAATGAATTCAAACCTGAAATTGTTTATATTTGGGTGTTTACTAGACATACGACAAAAATTCAGGGAGTTATTCCTTGCGTCATTTAAGATTTTTTTGTCCTTGTATGGTTTTCGGAAAGACGCCTTGTTTCGAATATAAACAGTTTTTAAATTCAATTTTTATATTACATCTAAAGATCCTTAATCTACATAAACTGCTGAAAATTATTACGGTCACCTAGGATGCATGCATCCAATCCTCTTCTCATTGACTGCCAAACTCCTGCAAAACACCAGGGTTATTCCTTATTGTATTACACCTATCAATTATCCGATTTCTCAAATCTTTTTTATTTTCCACTTGAGTAGTGTATACTAATATGTCTTCAAATGGTCCCACAGGAAAAAATCCAAGGATTTGAATCTGGAAATCCAACAGGCAATAAGTGCGGTCCATCTCGGCCAATCCAGCGATCTGCTTTTAAAAGCTCACAAGATACCACACTGCTATATGTTGGTGCATCATCGTGTATAAACCACATTACATTTCTCGTTGCCAATGGTACATCCTCTGGAAACTCAGGAAGTGATTCTTCCATATAAAACCGATATACCTCACCAGCAAGCCTTCCTGGCAGAAATACCGGTCCAATTAGCCAGTCACTCACAATTCCAACCCATTTTTAATGAAAATTGATGTTGAAAACGATCTTCAAGTACCGCCTGTGGGTCATATTACTTACATGCAAACCATTTGCTATCTTTCTGGTAGAAGTACCTGCATCTTCCTCTGCCGTTTTCAGCTTTTCTTCCAATTCTACCGTTGTCATTGTATTTGGCCTTCCTGGTCGTTCATTTCGTTTAAATGTACCTGTTTCATGAAAACATTGACAAATACTTTGGAAAATGTTTCTATTGGGAACATGACGATTGGAAAATCGTACACTATACAACGGCTTAACCTCTAACGAATTCCTATTGGCAAGTCCATACATAAAATTCATATTAGTCATCTCGGCGTTTGTATAGCGATTCAACTTAGAGAGCTTCACTAACAAACTTTTAACTATCAAACGAAAATACAAGACGAGGCAACTTTCAAAGAGAGAAAATGACAAGTCACTATGAAATCGTAATCAATAAAGTATTAAATCTACGGTTAAACTAATGGTGTTTTCGACATCTGCACTAACCTAACTGCAAATAATATCCATTTTGTAAATCGAAATGTGCTTATAAAGATGAAAACGTATTTTTGGACATGTATTGTACTCGGTAACCCCAGTGCAGTACACCATTGTTTTACTTAGGCTACATTAATAAAATTAAAAAGTTTTTGCGCCCTGTATCTTCGAAACAAAGCGTTTTTCGGAAAACCATACAAGGACAAAAAATCTTTTAAATAACCCAAGGAATAACCCCCTGAATTCTTGTCGCATGTTTAGTAAACTCCCTGTATATTTAATTTAAGAATGCCGAGAACCTCGCTCAACTTCCAACGGAACTCCACTGTACACCTGTGGTGGAAACTGATAATGAAGAATCTGCTTTTAGAGATTTCTATAATCTGTTTAACTATTGCATTCGTTGAACAGATATTACCATTTCAATGGTCGGAGCAACGGATGGATTATAGAAGATATTAATTGACCAATAAAAATAAACATTTCGAAATAAGTGGGTCAATTCTTAGAACACATTATTAATAACTAATTTTTAAACCGCAAAGTTCAAAGGCTACGTGCAATAATAATTAATTGGCTTAATAATACGCAATATCCATGAAACCTACAAACACCGTCAGTAATATAATTAAGTATGAATCCTATTAACAGAGTTTTACCAGCACCATAGCCAAAATATAACACTTTTTACATGTATTAGTCCAATTTAACTCAAAATCTACAAGCCTGTGTAAACTATGTAACTGATCTTCAGAATATTATTTTTAACATATTCATTAGTTATTACTACCGGTTATATTATAGCAAAAATTATTAATATTATTAAAAACACGCTGGTTGTGAAATTTGACTATCACGACTATAATGGAAAATATAAATACTTTGTATTCATTTTGTGGATTCCATTTTCAGCCGTTCAATTTTGCAAAAACGGATCTTTTAGTTTTATTCAATATGAAAACGTATATTTTAGTAACTGAACGTTCTCATAGGCTATCAAAAACGCTAATAATCTTTAATATCAGTATGATAGCGAGCTGTCAATTCCCAAAATAGTCCGTAACCAATAAAATTAAAGCTAAGCTACTCCGGAGGAGGGGTAGTTTAACACGGAAATGATCAAAACGAATCAGAGCGCCGCACCACCAAGTTGCTTATTCAACAACTAGCGAGTCAAAGTTGGAAGATCTTTCTTAAAGGGAGCCAATATTGCAGCTATCAGATGTAAGTTCTTTGAGAAGTTGAAACCTATTATAGAAAAGAAAAGACATAAGCACGGTGCAACTAAAGTAATATTTATTTTTAATAAATGGGGACAAATAACATAAGATAACCGGAATAAAATATTGAATCTATGATATCTAAATATCAGATACGTAATTAATTGGGGCGAACCCAATATCAAACCCACGACGTGTATACGCAGCGTTGATAGCGTAATGTACGTATTTTAATTTCAAATGTAAGAAAGCACAAAAAAGAAAGCTCAAGCTACATTGGAAATACACGTATAAATCACTAATAAATCAATAAATGGCAAATCCTGCATAAAGAGAAAGACCGATATTCGTAAAATATGTATTTAAATTGAAGCAAGGTTGTGGCGTATCTGTTGAATCCAGCAGCCTACCAAAACAAAGCCCGAAAAGAGGCCAAAATCATAACTATAGACTCCAATTTAGAAGTTTATATTTTAGACACCCAAATAAAAAGATTCGTAAATACAGGGTTACAGAGGTTCTAAAGTGCACAGAAACCCTGAAAAAAACAACACGCAATTAACCTACAGACGCGGAGCGCATTTGAAAACACTTACCTCAGGTTCAAATCTGCTTACCGACCCATCTGTAATCCTAAGCACTGTAATAAAGAGGTGCTGACTGATCAAAAACTACCTAAAGTGGATCAAAAATTCTTAAGAACAACTTGCCAACATATGTTACACGACCAAAACTGACCAGAAAAACACCTCTATTAAATCCGACAGCTGGTTTTATCCTCATTTGACTAAAATTTGACTAACCAACCATAAGAGATGGTAAAAATTAGGGAAATACTGCAACCACTTAATTATAAATCCCTAATAAAAGGAGCAAGACCCGAGGTTTCCCAATGATTGCATTTTTTTTAATTTAGTGCTCGTGAAGGAAAGATGCGAGAAACCAAACCAAAAGTATAACTGCAATTAAATTCAACAGTAACCGTTTATATCGTTAAATTGGCATAGCTTTTAGGGAAAACTAAAAAAATACAAAACAGTAAAGAGATTGGATCTGATAACACACCAGCAGAATTACGAAAATCGCTAGGCACAAATGGCATTAAAATAATGGATGCTACATGCCAGAAAGTATGGTATACAATGTTGTGACCAGAGGATTGGACATATTCAATATTTGTACCTATCCAAAGGAAAAACAGTAAACAAAAATGTGACAATTATCCCATACCAGCTAAGTTTTACTCAACATAATGATAGACTGATAGCATACCTGACTTGGCAGATCCGTCCAGAGCAAGGCGGATACGCTAGAGAGGGGGGGGGGGGGTCACGAGAACATATCCTACACCTTCGCAAATTATCTAAAAATCTAGATAATAGTCAGACAGGGAGCTGCTCAACAGAGATGCACCCTATCTCCAAGCCTTTTTAATATCTACAACGAATTTACAACAAAAACAAAAGAAAACCGGGAATGAGGTAATATTATCTGAATTCAAAGTTTTTACATCTAATATATGCTTTGAATGTATATGTCAATTGATTAACATGTAATCTACCACTGATCGTTGAGCTTTCGTATTGTTCTACATGTATTTATATTCCAGAGCATGATTAAAAAATGTTATTTTTGTATAAAGTGCCCGAAATTAATGATTTTAGAGCGTGAGAATGTTACTTCTTTTAAAAGGTCATCCGAACGCTGTAAAACATTTCGCGCTTGTAATACAAACAATATTTTTTCTACAACCGTCAAACAAGAATATCAATATTATTTCGCGCAGCAGTGCACAAAAATTTTTGGTGTTCTAGGGCGCAAAATGCATTTTTTTCACGTCGCCAATAGTAACGTATATAAATATTCTATTTTTTATAAGGTTTAAAAATGGCAAACTTCGCCCATTGATAGCGATTCATGTCTCCTTATTTTGACGGTTTTCGAAAAAGGTATTATTTATTCTAAGATATAAAGATGCTCATTTACGACTTTTACGCACAAAATAGTTATTTTGAATTCCTTGTTCATTAAATAGATGTTTAATTCCAGGTATTGTATTTTAATCTATTCTGGCATTTGAATCTCCATTATTATATTTTTATCATTTGGCGTTTTACAATTTACGGAGGAGACTGAAGGGTAGTTAGAGGGGGCCAAGATAAAGTTATTTTCTTAATAAACTTGGCCAAAACCCAAATAACAAAAATAATAGCAGTTTAAAGTTCTTACAAATTAATTCTCACTTCTTGAATACCTCTGGTATTAATGAGGAAAAATCGTTTCCGTCGAAACGTGTTTCTTACAACACCTGATAATTTGCCGTTAAGGTATTTTAATTTTAAATTATACAAAAAACACACAATAGAAATCAAATATTTTTTGAAATAAAGAAAACGTTAGTTAATAATATTCAATTTTATTATTAAATAAGCTACAAACAATTCACCATAACAAAAACATTCACATTATGTGTTCGAAATGCTAACCCTGCATTTCCACGAACATTTGCTCTCGACGAATCCAGTTTTCCGTAACTCTTGGAAATTGTTGGTGTAACTGCTCTGTTGCAGCTTTGATGCGACGGCACAATTCGTCATTTGTATCGACTTCGGTGGCATATACCAATTTCTTCATAAAACCTCAAGAAAAAGTCTACTGGGTTGAGATCTGTACTCCGTGGGGGGCATGAAATGAATCCACCCCTACCGATCCATCTGTGCGGAAAAAAGGTGTCGAGGTAATCTCGTACAGCATGACTAAATGCGAAGATCAGCCGTCATGCGTAAACCACATGGTACGGCACACCCACAGAAACATCTTCAAAGAGCTCTGGCAGAACTTCTTGTAAAAACTGCAAATAACAACGGCCATTAGAGGTTGGTTTATTCAGCATTCTTAGTCCTAACATTAGTATTAGATTGGCCCTAGCAAAGATGAATCATTCAGTTGCCACTGACGCGTTTATACAGTCTTAACTTAGTATTAGTCCCAGCTATTTCTAAGGCCTGACCTTGAGAGCTCCCCAACTTTTAACTTAGTCCTAAGAATTAAATTTGACAGATCGCAGCAGTAGTAGATGACGAGGCGGCAAAATTTGAATGGTTCAATACCTTGAATATTTTTGAAAAACAACAATAATTATTAAATGTTCATCATTGTGAGCTATAATCCGCAAAAGTAATTAGTTAAGTACTGAGGCATCTGGATTATTATAACAAAGGTAAGCTTAACATTCTTCCTTGAATGCAATAAGGCTAGTCACATTTAACATTTGAACAGTTTATGATTTATGGGAAATTAAACACAAATACACTTATATTTGCTGTTTAACAACCCCTTTTTGTAAATGAGCCTCCCTCGTTTTGGTTCATTTTTGTCCCAGAGCTGCTTTGAGCTGTGTCGAGTGAAAGTGATTTGTTTTATTCAGTGTTTCTAATCAGTATTTTTTTAAATTATATTTTTAATTTTAAAAAAATTCTTTTATGTAAATATTTTTTCTAAATCAGCTGTAATTTAAAATCTTGTTATTTTTATAAATATTTTCTCTGAATAGTTTTTCTTAATTAATTTAACGATAGACAATTAATATAGTTAGTAGAGAAATTACCAGTATTATACGACAAAATATGTCTGTATAAACACCTATTTTTCTTCTTAAGACTAGTGCTAAGTTAGGATTGATACTAATACTAAGACTAGGGCTAAGAAAGCTGTATAAACCAGCCTTAAGGCGTGCTGGTAATTCGTAAGGCTCTATTAAGGCGTTGTTCAAAATACCAGCCCACGGATTCAAACTAAAATGCTGCTGAAAGCTAATCTGGCGAATCGCGTGCGGATTTTGATCAGCCCATATGTGAGAATTATGGAAGTTGAGAACACCATTCCTAATAAAACAGTATTCAACCGTCACCAGTAGATTTATTGAAAATTTTGCTTCCCTCTTAATGCGATTTAGCAGCCAGTCGCAAAACTGCTGGCGCAGCAGATAATCCGTAGGAATCAGAACTTGTCAGGTCATTTTGTATTTTAATTAGCCACCTAGGCTTTAGGGCAGCGTGCCCGTATGTTAAACCCTTTTAGTTACTTATTTGGCTTCATCGCCTAATTCCATAATAATGATTTTGCACATATTTGGCCTCAAGCGCAGTATTTCTCGTCATCCGGGGCACCCCTTTGTTGGTACTTCGACAATCGGGTGTTAACGCTAGCAGGTTGTGTGTTGGCCCGGCGTTCCCGCCATGGCGGGGACGCCAGCCTGTTTTTCCCGTCTCGTGCTGTTTCAGCGAATGTTGTGTAAATTGCCGTTGTTTGTTAGTACCGTTGCTGTGAAAGCCTTCCTATTCGACCTGTGCATGCTTTGTTTCAGATAGCGCTTCTACAGTGTAAAAATTGGTGTACGGCGAGACGTGAGAGATCAGAGCTTGCAGGTAGGTCCGGTGGTTGCGCAGTCGCGGCCCAAAGAGTCCCAATATTACCATTCCAGTATTTGCGATTACGAAATTGTTATTTGAGCTTGCAGCTCATGAGAATTCTTATCGATGGAGTATCTTGAATACTTCGCCCCCGTCTAACCGCCCAGGCCCGGTTATTCGGGTTAAGACAGGCTTGGCGGCGCCCTCTTTATTTTACCGTTATTTACCGACCCTCTGGCCATTACCCTTACATAATCTCGTTAAGAACCCGCCCAACTCCACTGAAAGTCTAGCCGCCCTATCTTGTTGCGGCTGGGTAGCGGCCTAGGAGAACTTTCGTCCCGATTTCGTCCATTACGGCACGCGCCGGCCGTTTCGTTTATGTATGAGCCGGTGCGGTGTCGTAAAGTCAGTTCAAGACCGTAACAAACTTGCACCTTTTGAAGATGAAACGGATACAACCCAATGTGCGTCAGAAATTTGGCGTGTACTTGTAGTTGGATCAGCATCAACCATTTTTAAAGGTTCTTCTTCTACATTCACCCCATGTTGAGTTAGCCTACCACCACCATGATCTTTCTTAGATTGTAAATATCCAGTCTCTCTTCCTCGTTGCACTACTGGAAGAAAAGTATTTTCGGAAGGCTTTTCCGACCTGGAAATCTCTCCGAATACATACATCTTGCAAGTGCATCGTTTTCTTCAGCAGCTCTATACATAATACTCATATCTACATATTCTTCGTTACTGTAGTAGCCATCTGGGTCGAAATAAACACCTAATTTTGACGTTTAAATGAATTAACACTCAAACAAATTTCTAATGCTACTTGTTTTTTAGTTATTATTAAATAGTCAGCGGTTCTCCATCAGTAAACACCAATTTTTAAGCATTTAAAAGAAAAATTTAAATGGCAGTATTTTTACGTTATTTATTTTTTATTAATTTTTTAACTTAACATTGATTAGTTAACCCTCAAATATCCCTTGCTTTAAGTTAAAACGTAAATTACTACCTCAGTTTGTAAAGAATTCTCGTTAATTTATTGAACTTGCTGTAACTTTCTTGGTGTTGGGTTTTGGTTAGAAGTTTATTAAGAAAATAACTTTAGTTTTGTCCCCTTCAGTCTCCTTCTTATGTTACGAAACACCCTGTATAAAGTTTCTCTATGTTTGCGGTTTTTCTAGCATCTGGGGCGTACACACGAAACACATGCATTTGTGTACTTTCCATTCTTATAGTCTCTAGTACCTTGTCATTTTGTCTTTGTTTCAGACATGACATTGCGCAGATATTTTTTTCTATCAATTCAGTTGATGCTTCTTGGTCTTTAGATGCCCATTATATTACATTATACGTCGCCACTTTTATAGTATTCGTTTTGCAAAATCTTCTTAACCGTTGTGGTCACCAGGTTGTCTCTATATATTTTTTTACTTTATTGTCTGAAGCATCTTGTTAGGCTTGCACTCGACAAGTCCTTTGTTTTATAGCCTGTTATTATTAGTATTCCAGGCACTCCCTTTTTCAGGATTCACCCCATCCGGCCGTCCAGGGGAAGCGATCTTTATGAGTTTGGTCTTCCGAAAGGTAGTTGCAGTTAGATCATATGACGAACTTCTCAATACATTATTTAATAAAAAGTTCATGGGTTAACCATATTTTTATTTAAAGAAATCTATGCTTATTTTTCAAGTTTTATTACAATACTGTCTTGATTTCCGAGAAAACTTGAACGACACATAGATTTCGTGTTTAATACAGCAAAGAGCACTACACATGATTTAGGGTTTAACCAACCGAAAGCCTATCAACCCTACTTGTATATCTTGCTACACAGATATTTTTGGAGAATATAGATTTAAAAATAGTTTAAACAATATGTATGTATGTATGTATGTATTATCTGTAACTACAGAATAATATGTTTTACAACCTTAACAACTGAATTGTATTAAAAACATTATCTGCACTATCATCAAGATCCACATCAACGAGAATTAAGCCACAGTTGGCTTGTTCCAATCTGAGCTGTCAAAACTGTCTACAGAAGCTAATAAAGTGGAGAAAACGATGCACGTCCAAACATCACTACTTAACGGCATTCACACAATTGTGGAATAATGTGGAAAGTGCAAATTACTCAATAAAATCTTAAAATGTTGCAGTAAATTAAAATTATCATAAATTGCTTAAAACGGTTTTCCCCTCCTTGTGATGAAAAAAAGGTTTCTCATAAATTTGAGTAAATAGATGGATGAAAAAACCTACTAAATGACTCAACCTGGTCCTAGGTTGTACGTATTTTGAGGCCACGACAGTAAAATACAACTTCTGTGAACGTCCTGATTCGATAAAAAAAATCGATTTGAGACAGAGTTCTAGTTCAACTCGACAGCATTCTTTCGAGTGGGACTCTTAAATCTACTGAAAGCGTAAGGTGGCTCCAGTGAGGCAACTAAATGCTATTGCTGTAGAGGTAGCCTACCTTATAATCTAAGTGTGCTTGAACGCTGTTAACCACAATCCAAAATCTTAGCGAATATCTATAGCGACACCTATCTCCCCATTTATGACGTCACACAGACAATATTCGACGAATTCATGCAAACACCTGGTAGTACATAACTGTACACTGCATGAGCAATGTATCCTCGGTAGCCATTCCTTCCCTTCAAGCAAATCCCACTGACTGTGTTATTGCCACGTATGCACTTGCACTAATTACAAATATGTTTGTTCGGTGATAATTATATAAGCACACCGTTCTCCGTACTATTGCTTTAAGGTAGTCAAAAACTAGTAATTTAGTATCTAGTTTCTTTACAACCTAGGAGTCATTGTATAAAATCTACGTTTATGGGGCCGTTTACATATAATAGTATATGTGTCGTATATTGAAATTTCTAGTTTGCAATTACTAATTTTCAACTTTGTCTCGATTTCTTTCCGGAAATGTTCTTTGATTTGCATGTTTCAGCTACTTCATTATAGTTATCCGCCATTCAGTGTAACGAGCATAGTAAATGTGTCATCAATATAATTGTGTATAATCTAGTCACTCCTTTCTGGCTAACCAGTACACTATGATATTTTCCAAGACCAACTGATTTGCAAAAAGGGAGTGAACGGATTATAGCTTTGCAATGTTTGTTCGTCTTTTGATATAAAAAGCATTACTGTACGTGTGGGATAATGTATTCTTTATATATATTCTTACTAACTGCTGTGATAATCTAGAATTTATTTGCCAGTCCGCTATACCACTTGTTCTTCATTATTTACACAGTATGTAACGATACGTCTTTTTGCCACTCCGATGGAACGTTCAACTTAAATAAGACATAAAGTACACTTTACTAATTTTAATAATTGATGTGCCATGTTTTGATTACGCCGCTGGCTTAACGTATATGAAACAAATTTAATACCCCAGTCGTGGTTACGACCGATCACTATTTGCACAAAACAAAAAATCTGAACTGCACCTGTAATGTGCTTGGGTTGAAACAGAATTCAAATAGCACGGACACACACAAAACTAATTTATTTATACAAATATATTTAACACACATAAAATAATAAAGAGCACACAAGGGAATATGATTGAACTTCAACTGAATGTCATTACTGACCCAATAACATTTAAACTACAAATGCTATAGCTTGGTTCTGCGCTGAGGCACTTTTAAATATACGTAAAACTAAAGATAACGTCAAAATAATTGTCTTTAACTTTGAACTGTCTCAATCCGGTCCTGAATTAAGCCGGCCCACGATTGCATGCATAAAAACCGCCATATTTCTTCTAGGTAAGCGCATTCTTTTCAATTGACGGAATTTCCACACCACAGCTGAAAGCTAATGGTTATGCCTCAATCTGGGAAACACTTCCTGTAAGTATCTAGTTACCTGCGAATCCTCCAAGCCTGCGAATTAGTATATTCCGTATTAGGCACACCTTCGAACTGCGTCACACAACCTTAACCGGCGTGACGCATGGAATTTTACCACACCCGACACGGAGAACCCTTAACTGCTATCTGATACCTTAATGATAGCTGACGTCACCACGTACCGACAATGGACGTCACGAATATATGTAGATGCGTTACAATCTGTGTACTCACCTGATACACGATGAAAATTTTATTTGATGAACACGCAAATAAGGTTTGTTGCAGCCAAGCTTACGCAGCATTTTCGACACTGTAAGCCTTTTTAGGTTGATTCTATTAATTCGCTGTAGGCAATTTTGCACAATATACTTTAAAGGCCTTGACCTAGTTTGGGGCAAGGCCCGTTGGCTAATGAATTGTACCGCGAAAGATGAGGGGTGGCATATAAAGGCTGTATTTATAATTGAACTATAGCATTATCTGGCTATTAAGGTGCTAGCAAATAGCCCTACGTTTAACAAATAGGGATATTAACTGATACCTCGTCTTTTATGTTTTTACCGAATAAGAAAAAACGCATTCGCTTGTGCATACTATAAATACTTTTTTACCATAGTTTGCGCAGTTTTTCCACTGCTTCATGTCGCGCTTTACGTATATCTCAGATAGCACTCGGTATTTAAATTAATAAAACGACACCCTCCATTTAATTTGCTAGTTTCGATACTCGATACCTTCGAAAGCCGCCAGCAGCTTGCAGCTCCGCCTTTGCCCTAAGTCCCAGGGCTTCGCACTGTTCAGCACGAATGATGTTGCCTCCTATCCGCTTCCACGGCTATGCTGACCTCGCTATTACCCTAAAACTGTAACACCAACACAGCTACAGCTTGATGTACTACTCAGCACTTTTTAAAACTCCCGTAGGGATGCAACGAATCAAAGCAACCCTCAACAGCGTACCCCAAAAAACCCGGCACTAATTATAAAAACACTGAATCAGGAAAAATGGGTACTTATTTGCTTTTAGATGGATTATTTATGGGGAAGCCAAATAACACACCTCACAGCTTAGCTTCGCTTCCCCCTTTTAATCAAGGCTAATACTATTTTTAATACCCGTTTTTACAAATTATTAACTCACACAATGCTATTCATTCAATTTACAACGCTTAAACTAGCACATTTATAGATTATTTTGCAAAATAATATTGGAAATGCTTAAAAGTTAGAAATTTATATATATATACATATAGCATAGTCTTGCTAGCATGTGTTACGGGCCAAAAGCTGATGTTTCGAATTTTCCGCGTTGCGCTACGCCAAAAGTCGCTTACTTTGAGCAAAAGACTTTCCATTTTTCGCAATGATTGACGCAAGGCTCACTACGCTGTGACCTAGTTGTGGGCCCTTTTTTGTTCGTCTCGTGCTAGAAATTTGAAGGGTTAGATCCGGTTGTACTCGCCATTAAGGTATTTTGATTGGAAGCTCGTTTACGAGTATTTTTTGCTTCGTCAACAATACAGTTTAGGCTACTGCGTTAGTTTGCTGAAATTTAACGTTTAGGTGAACCAAATGTAGAGTAAGTCTCACAGAGCCAAATGCCAGCGTCTTCGAGTAAAGTCCTTCAGACTTCCTCGAACGTCACGTTTGCTTATGTACATTTGTAACTTTTTTTGCCTTCGTTTTGCGTTACACTGTTATGCTAATGCCGCCTATAGGCACCCTTAAGGCTTCATCGAAGCTTTATTTATCCTAGTAATAATATTCATTATTTAATTTTTAACATTCTAGTCGCTTCGTTTAATATTACTGCCATTGTAATAATGCACGTCTTTGTTTCTTGTGTTTCTGTTTTGTATTGTAATGTTTAGGACTTTAATATTAGGCGCACCCTGCATACTGAACGTTTTACATCGGCTAAAGCAGTTTCTATTGTATTGCAGTATAGTAGTGTTCACTATTATACATACTATTATTGAAATGTGTGTTTCTATTTCTGCAAAATGATTATAACTTTGTTATTAATTATATTGCATTTGAGATTACTGTTATTTTGGTTAAGCTTTGAGTTTATGGGTTTTTATTTCCATCTGAGCACATTTGTTGTATTCAAGACTCGTTGGCATAATAATGAATAAAGTTAATCTTTTGTAATAAACCTAAACCGTCTCCACTGTTAGCTGGCCGGTCTTCAAATTTGCAGAAGTATTCACAATTGTTTGATTTTGGCTGAAATATTTCTTTCATAATAATCAAACTGGTTTCCCTCAATGCTTTTATTGTTTTGGTCCTGATAACATCTGGTCCCGGTGCTTCCCTATTTCCATTTTTTTTTATTGTCTTCTCTACCTCGGTCTTAGAAATGTCTGCGTCTAGCCCATACTGTCCACTCCCTTTATCGAAAGATCAGATGTGGTGGTTGTCATAGTGGAGCTCGGTGCAGTACTTTTTCAAGACTTTGAAAATTCATTTTATATGAGATAATCGTGGGCTATTTCACTTTATTGCATATGCTAGAGGTATTTTGGTTGGCATGGTTTTCTATGTCAGTGCAGGTACGTTAATAAAGTATACATAGGGGATACTCGCACGTACACTAAAAAGAAAATATCTCTTATTTTTGTCACAGCATGCTATTTGTTTTAAATTAAAATTGTTAAAATTGAAGTTGGCTGTATAATTGGTTGCCTACATATAGGTTACAACAATAAAAAATAAGGGAGTTTTTATGTATACTTTTAAAAAGAACGCATGGTATGTAGCACCGTGCCACAATATGCAAAATAACTGGAATTAAGGATGCTCCTTATTGTTTTCAACTTTTTTAGTTGGCTTTTACGCACATCACTATGAATTAAATTTTGCATCGTTTCAACGTTCAAAATTAGGTAGGACCACCATGCATAATTTTCTACCTAAAAAACTCACTATTGGAGAAAGCTTCTTGTAGTTCTTGCAGAACGAATTCAGGTGTTATGTTTCAATCCTGACTGGCATTCGAGTTCCGGAATAATTCCAATCATTTAATGGCTATTCGAAGTTTTGCTGTCAAATCACAATTAGTCGATATCCGCAATAATCAAAACCACAGTAACCGGGGTATGTTTGTAGGTAATATATCAGTGTCGACCAAACTACAAATATTTACAACCAATATGACGCTGACTTCCATCCAATTTGACTTAATGTTATGAAGCTTCAAAATCTATAGTATTGGTGAAATTGCAATCCTACAGAGAAGTTGCTTGTAATCGATCATTCTTGATTTGTTGCCTGGATTGCATTAATGCGTTTGAGATATTTTTAAGTTTATTAATTGTTGCGAGAGAATGGATATAGAATAAGAACAAAATACTTTAGAACACTTCTTTGACTTCTAGTAATGATTTTTAAAGAAGCAATAGCATTAGGCATACACACATATCAGTTACCTATAAGGAGCTCTGAGTTTTGCGAAAACAGAGATACTATAATCTCATAATTCATAAGTCAACAAAGCTAGTTTTGAAACGCTAGCTTTCAATGCAATATCGAGACCATTTGACCGACGATACAATGAGTGTTCGCATGAACCAACACTCAATTTTTTTAGAAATAAACTTGCTTTGAATCAAATAAAATTGTATTAATTGCATCTTATATGAAGATATGAAATAACTAAACAATTAGCAAATGAAGTCTGTCTTTTACACTTACACAACCCTGACATTTTTTGAGTAAAAATAACCTTCAGAGCTTTTCCGTGGCATTTAACGAAATACCATATTTCTACCTGTTTGGGGAACATACGCGATCATAAAGCTAGCTGGAGGCTTAAGTTTCAAATTTCACTGGCTGAAATTGGAGAAATACGAGTTCGGGGAAGCTTGTTATTCAATATTCAAATATGGAACGGCAGAAGACAGAGGTTACTCCACCTGTATATCTGCAACACTGAATAATTCCGAGCTGCTTTAGTGACAAAATGCGAAAACGAGACTCAGTTTGACCGGTCTCACTCGTACTAATTTGATTAAGCGCCCACGAACGCCATATAAAAAACCTCTTCCATACTGGGAACGGCAGCGAGGGATTACAAGAGAGGAAGGAGGCATCCGATGTCTCGTTCAAATCTGTAATAAGAGCAGCTTGAGCAAGTCGCTTTAAGACGCGAATCAGACTGAGCAATCTGCATACATATGATTCCCATTGCCGTTTCCCCTTGATCTCCACTTAGCGACCCACAGACTCTCTTATACGGAATTGAAAATCACTGTTAATGAGGATTGGCCGAAAGTTTTTCTTTTTAATTTAACGAGCCTCGCAATGGAGACTGCGGAGAACTGCTTTTAATTTAACTTCAAAAAGCGCAACGGCAAAGGGAATTAAAATACGGATCCGAATGTCAGCCCCCAGAGCGACCTACAATAATAGTTCCTCTGCCATAACGCACCACAGAAAGTATCGCGAGCTGACAGAAATAGGCTGGCTATTGATCGCAACACTTCAAAAGAGTTATTATAGTTACTACATTGTTCCCTGACAGATGAAAACAAAGAACATTAGTAACGTTTATAGTCGCGTGACATTTACGCGAACCGCAACCGTTTTCAGTAAATGTAAAATGAAACCATTAAACTTCAATAGAAAATGAGAAATATAAGATTAAGTGGTAACCTTTTAAGTTCGAGCCCTGCTGAATGGTCTCCTAGCGTGATGCTTTGTAGATTAGTGAAAATGTGAATTGCAGCAGTCGTTTGGTTTTAATTAGAGGAAAACTTCAAGTAAGTACACGCCCAAGAGTGCTGCAGTTCCACTACAGCACTGAACTTTCCCAACATCCCAACACTTACTATAATACAATACTCCGGAGTATTTCTAAATTCATGAGGTCGCTGCTTAAAGCACAGATATTGTGCATGACACTATACGGAAAAAGGTCAAAGGCGTAAAATTTATATAAGCCGTAGCATCGACGTCATTTTAGCTAGACCATCAAACTATTACAATACGATGAAAACTGGAAAGGCCGGATCAAAGAATACGCTCCCTTTATTATTTCTGCTATTAACAGCCAGCGATCATTAGAGCTGCTTGAATTTCACTTAATATAAATACACCACTCATAACGGTTTTTTTTCAAATAATAGTAATTTACGATACAAGTAACGTTATCAAGCTTTTTACATTACGAGAGAATAGTTTGAATGAACGAGCGACGTTAGGAGCGAGTTCTTTAAAATTCTCGAGTCATGTAGAAAGAAGATAACGTTACGTATATCGTAACACGGTTTATTTTATCCTAAAATACTAATCTTTTAAGAAAAATAGGAAAAATGGTTATTAATGACACTTACAACAGCGAGTGGTGGTATCACTAGTAAGATAAAAACTCAATACTGTATTGTTGGTAGCACTGCCAGGTTATGTTAAATTTGAGATTTTCAGGTTAGGTTTTGCGTCAGTTTATGTCAAATAACAAACAAAACCTAACCTACTAACATCGAATTTGACATAGACTGACAATACACTTCAGTGCTGTCAACATGTGATTAAATGCTAATAAAGTATTGTTATGTTATTTTTCTTAACAACACTAGTGCTGTTAAATGCATCTTAACGCAACTTGTAGCTAAGGAGTTATTGTCATAATAACATAATAGGATAAAATAAAATATGTTACAGCTGCTTTTAATATTTCCTGGTGTGTCATTAATGAAAGAAATATATTTTTACATCTCTTTATACTAAAATTAATTAATTAGATCTTATGATAGGAAAGTTATCAAGAATTGATTAAATAACACACACTCAGTCTGTAAAACAAAAGTCTAAGATGCTCCAGGTGATCTTCTTCTAGTTTTCAAGCTACCAGTCCTCTGAAACCGATACTGATAAGTGGAAATTCAAACAATTCTAAGGAAGTGTTTATAGGAATTTTATAAATATCATCATGGTGAACCGATATTTGATTGAAAGCTTCACCGCGTCGACCGTTGACAGAATTTTGCAGCCGAAAAAAGTATGTCCAAAATTATCTATGTGTGGAACGAGGTAGAAATCAAGGATTGACCCAGAATTTAAGGGGACGTAATTGCTCCTCACCCTTTTGGGCGCTAAATATAATGCGACAGAATAGTTGCTTTTGAATGGACGAGCGATTCCTTGTGCCAGCCTGAATTCGAACCCCTTTTTGGCTGTGTGTAACCAACCCAGTGGCAGTAGTCTAGGACAGCAGGTACAAGGGGTATTTTAATTGAGGTATCGGTGCTGAAGAGACGGTAACTTGTTGTTATAGAGTCAGAAACTGCCTTTATGCGCTTCTTTAGGAGCCTAATTGAAACGTCTTGCTGTGGCGTTAAAAAAACGTATCAGGCCTCGAAAAGCTCTTATGCGTAGGCCAAGGTACTGTAGACACATCCAAAGAAAATAGTCGGAAATAAACATGTATTCGCCCTTATATATTACAAAATAAAAATAAAATTGGTTTGCTTAATAAAATTTACCAAAACTGGCATATATATAATTAATTTTTTTTTTGCGGACGCTTTAACGCCTAATAACGGCTGCAACCCTTCTGTCTAGCGACTCGTTGAGTTTCGCTCCTGCCTTCTAGGGGGCGTGGATGGTCAGGTTTCGTGGCCGCGCTAATTCTGCAAAACAAACAAAACATTACTTGTTCCAAAAATTACTGTGGTGTGTTGGAATTAAATTATCTTAATTAGGGGATCGAAGTGTCCCAGGGTTTTGACTTCTAACGGTGATTTCCCCTTTGTTTCGGTTATGTTTCTACGCTTGTAGCAGGTGATTACAGAGTTGTTTGCTCCGGCGGCCGCTAGATGGATTCGTGTCCTCTCATGACATACTGGACTTAAACCGGGGGCGGCCAGGAAGTTGGATAATTGATGTAATAATTAACGCCTTAGATTTTAAACTTTCCCGGGGGATTTCGAGTTATACCACGCAGGGTGTCTGGAAGAAACTACGGAGAAGATGGACACTTTACATGGGACCGTTACAATGGTCAAATTGAGGTACTAAGGCGATTGCTCGCTAACTGGGCCGGGAGCGGACGTGGTTTGAGCCAGTCGCAGATCTAGATTCTAGATGGATGCCTGTCACTGGCAGCAGCGCCTAACCATCTATGAGAGCAGGATAAAAGGTGAGCTAGTCACACGATCAACGCCAAGCTTAGCCGGAATCTCAGGAAAGGGTGGTTGTGCACGTCACTGTAAGCAGCGCCTTGTGCGCAACCCAGGTAGGTTCTTCGGGTTTAGAAGAGGTTACTGGTTTAGGCAGGCGCACTCGAAGAGTTGTTCATACTACCTGGAGCGCGTGCTTTTATACGGTTTTGAGGCCCGCGTTATCTCAAATTCCCACGGGGGATTTTAATAGTGGGACAAACGGCTGCCTTGAAGACGCTCGTCACAGAGCCACGCACCGCGTGACCCCCACTCAAAACTTGCACTAAAAATACCGGATTAAAATGTACCGAGATGGCGACATGCACATTTGGAATAATTAAAATTATTTGTTTGTTAAACATTTGCATCGAAGTTATCGTTACATAATTAACATATTGAATATTTATTTACACGCTATACGTGAATACTATTTGCTAATACGGATCAGCACTTTAGCTTGCTTTATGGGTGAGTAAGTATCACGTCGGGTTCACAAATTTAGCTTATTGACACTCACAAATAAATAAAAGAACCGCGTCAGTTAATCAGCTACATAATTTAATATTCAATTGTAAATTGATGTAAAAATATGACATTAGTAACCACAATATCTTCACGCGACTGTTGATAAAGTACGAGCGCGGCCCAACTTTACAAGCCTCTTCTACAGTGCTGGTCATTGTCTTTTTCTTCGGAATTTGGCAATATTTTACCAGCTTGTTTTTCCGGAAAATGTGTGCACAGCACTTTGTCTGTTATTTAACTTAATATAGGTATTGTCACTTCTAGTTAAACCAAAAACATCTTTTTTAATCACAAAAATATTAAAACCCCTGTGTTTGTACTTGGTATATTTACCGACTTAATCCAAAAATGTATGTTGGTAGTTGAGTTTGTTTACCGTTGACTTGGTTGAGCGCCTTATAAATATTTCTTTTCATGCTTTTCCGGCTAGTTCCTTGATATTTGCCACTTTAGGTGCAACTCTTGTTTCTTCCATTCTTATTCTACTTGATGTCCCTTGCTTTTTTTCGTAGTGGTGTTGCATGTTTTGCTGTTCCTTCCTTGTTCTAGTTTTATTAGGTGTTCCAGCCACCCCAATTGACTTTCTTGCAACGCTGTAGTATTCAATGTTTTCTGTCACTTGTTTTGATCTGTTCGTCTATTTTCAAAATTTCTACACTAGGTATTATGATGCTTTTTCTTTTAGTTCATGTCCATGTTTATGTCTTTAGTCCACTTATATTGTAACTTATTTCAACTGTTTACTTTTACTTGATCAAGTATACCCGCAATGGCTACTTTTCCCTCAATAACTATCGCGTTGCTTCTTTTGTACAGGTGTTACAATTATTATCCCAGTGTTCTCCACGTTCATCCTCAGTTCCTATTTTGTAATGTGTTATTGTATATAATCAAATTTCACTGACTAACATATCACCCGTAAATAATTTGGTGTATACAGTGGTGTATACTGTCTTATTTTTTTTAACCATACAATAATGTTTGCTACTAAGTACTGATGATATATCAATATTTTTAATGATCATATAGGCATTTATGACGTCACCAGATGCTAATGGGTCTTTGTAATGATGTAAGGAATTTGAAATCTTAGGTTTTGAGGTATGAAATAGGTATAGAATTCCTTATAAAATTTTATATGGTCAAGTTAAATTGTGATATCGTTCCATACGTCATAAAAATAATATCGTCTACCTGGGACTATCTTCTCTTTACTTTCTTTATTAGAAAAGGATATTTTGGCCTGATGCTAGATCAAAATTGAAAAAAAATCATATATTGGCATTGATGAGATCAGCAGATACATATACTATCAAACCAAAAAAAAAAAAAAAACGTTTGGCAAAGTTGCATTCTGTTAAGTCATTTTGCTGTCGCAGATGCTTAATTGCATTTCACGCCTTTATTTAGGTCATTTTGGTATTTTAAATAGCCACCTAGGCTTTAGGGCAGCGTGCCCGTATGCTAAGCCCTTTTAGTTCTTTATTTGGCTCCATCGCCTAATTCCAGAATCACGATTTCGCACATATTTAGCCCCAAAAGCAGTAGTTTTCGTCGGTTGGAGCTCTCCTCTGATGGCGTTTTTCCGAATTCCGAATAGCACGCTGTTGTTGCGTGATACCATCGTGGCCCGCATTGGCTTGTTTCATTTTATCGCCTTGCGATTGGCTGCCAAGGTTTAGTCACGTGGGGGACGCGGCCAAGGTGACCTTTTGCGAACGCTTCCCTTGGGGCATTCAGCGGAGAGCCGTCGAACAAGTAAGAGGTCGGATAGTGTGTGTGAGTTCGTGCGGCGCTTCCGCCCTTGGCGGGGGCGTCAGCCCTTTTTCCCGTCAAGTGCTGCTTCAGCAATCATGTGATATACTGTTTCGCCTTAAGTGGCAGTTGTCCGCAGCCCGTTACAGAGAGCGCTTGTGTGGTGGTTGTGAGTCGGAGTTTTTCGAGTTGTCTTCGGCGTAGCGTGGGTGTTTTTGGAGCCCAGTTCCTGCTACTGTAAGTGAGGGGTCGTGCCCCCTTCATCTCGACCTACGAGGATTTGGTTCAGCAGAACGAAAGTGGCCCCTTTCTTTTCGTCGTCCCGTTGTACGCGTCCTGACGCGTCTCCCGTCGCCATTGAGGCGGTTGTGCATTCACCCCCTTTCGCCGTTGTAACACCGAAGGTACCTGCCACCTACGATTGCAGCTCGTCGCAACTCAACTGTACCTGGCTCCCTCGCCGCCTACGCATTAAGGTATGTGCCTTTAACCTGATTACCGCTGTGAACGCGAGTGTTAATGTAAATCTTTGCTGCTCTCCGCATAAGGCAACGTGCATATTTGTACTCATTACTACTCATTACTGCGCTAGTGTATTCATTCAGACTTGCAGACTGTTCATGCCGCGAGTGTTAATGTAAATCTTCGCTGCCCTCCGCATAAGGCAACGTGCATATTTGTACTCATTACTACCTATTACTGCTCATTGCTGTTCACTAATGTGCAACATCCGTCGTTAAGTTTAGAGCGCGCGTGCCAGCTGGTGCCCTTAATTATAGGTTTAGTTTAGATACAGGGCGACGCACTCTGCTGCCCATTGTAACCCGAAGTTCAATATATGATTGGTTAGTTAAGGGAACTATTGTTTGTTTCGGCTTGTGCATGTTCTGTTACAGATAGACGCCCCTTTATTGGACGGATTATTGTACGACGGAACGAGGAAGCTGTGAGCGTGCAGGTGAGTGAGACAGCTGCGCAGTCGTGGTCGGATTGACACCTAATTATAATCCTTGCTTAAGGCAATCCCGAAATTGTTATTTGACCTTGCAACTCTTGAGTAATCCTATCGGCGGAGTATTTGTGCATGCTTCGCTCCCGTCTAACCGTCCAGGCCCGGTTAGCCGGGTTAAGACAGGCTTGGTGGCGCCCTCATGATTTCGACATACCCTGTATATATTATGCCACCGCACGCTTGCCCAGAACGTATCGTGTGACTCACGCCCGACTCCCTGAGCGTCCCAGCCGTGGCCTATTAGCCTATTTCGAACCGATTTCAGGGCAAGTGTGCCAGTTTTTCAGGACTGATTCCGTGGTGCGATGCTCACCTTGGGTGGGTGTCGTAAAGTCCTTTTAATACCGTAACAATTCTATTACTGCTACTTGTTACGACCAGAATGGGCCTTTTATAATGTTGCAGGTCTATGCGCACAGTCGGGGTCTATAGTGCCTAATTTGAATTTCGCGCGCACCCCTCCAGGTCGCTTTTGGTCTTATCGGTACATGGAAGCGACATTGACTTGGCTTCTGTTTTTCGCGTTCTTTTCTTTTTCCTTTTTCTTGGTATTGTGGCCAGCAGTTAGCGTCCCTAAAACCAAGTTACTACGGGCGTGTGGTTTTTTCCTTGGGGGAATTTTCCTTCGCTGATGACAGCGGAATATTGTTGCTTGACAGTTTTGTTGAGAAGTTCCTTCTCCTTCTCACGTCAACGGACCTTTTGGGAGCACGCTAGCATTCCACCTCGCACGTGGCTCGATGATCGAATTAAATCGTTTAAAGTTTCTTCGCACTGTGTTTAAACATTTTTTATTCGATTTAGGGTATTTTCTATAACCGCAGTGGAGCCCCAATTTTAACTTCCCCTTCGTCCCTACGGAAGATTTTTGCTGACCCACATTGCAGCTAATGGCCTTGAACCTGTGTTGGCTCTGAAGGCACCTAACGATCCCATCCTTCTACGTGCTATTTAAGGCATAACTTTCAACGCTTTGTGTAAGAATTCCAAGAGGACCTGAGAGCTCAACGAAAGGAGGTTACCTATTTTGTATTGGATTTCCTCTTTTGTTTTAAATGCTTTCGTATGTTGTGTACAGTAATACTTGCGTTCACTGCAGTACCTACTTGGAGTCTCTCAGAATTCTGTAGATTTTACTTTGAACTTCGCCCTCAATTTACCGTTTGCTTCACGAACAGAGTAAATTTAAAGCACTTAACAATTTCCATCCTCAGAGCATAAAGTAGTATCCGTTAAATATATCTTATAAACTGTTGTGGTACTATTTAATGTAGTTTATAGTTGTACTTGTAAACTGTTGCAGATGTTAACTTATTCGCAAGTAAACAAACAAACAATTATGTGGTGGTCCTTAATATTTCTTATATAACTCTCCTGAGTTTTGCCTTTCTGATCACCTTATTTATGACGCTATTGTCACCTACATTTATTGTGATACTCACTTGTACCCTGTAACCACTGCTAGTAATATGTGATCATTATACTGTGATCTGAGTACTTTGTCTTGTTCTTTGCTACTGCTATTTGGGTTTTGTGTTTTATTCAGATTATTGTGCTACTTTGAGTTTACGATTTTTTTGTAATGCTTGGATACACTTGTCATTAGTTTGAGAATATATGAGTATATGAGTACTTAAAGAACTATTGTATTCACGTAGCCACTTGAGTTTGAGCCGACGAATCAATTTAAGCTAACATACTGTACAGCTTATATAGCGAGCACCTTATGAGGCTTATCTTGGATGAATGGAATATTGGCATTTCGATTTATTTATTTAGACGAACTAACACCCAAGCAAAGATTATCTACAATTATTTATAGAAACATCCTAAAATGTTTGGGCCACATTACACGAGCTGATAGATTTGAAAAACGTATTTTTCTAGGCTAGACACTGTTGAGAACCTCTTAGAAGCAAATACAGAACAAGCTGTCAGATCTGCATCGAATAGGGAAAGATGGCGCAAAATAATAAGAACAATAACAACCCTACTAGACAAGACATCATCTCCATGATCACCATGCGCCTGTCAAGACCGGAGAACTAGAGGAGAACGAGATGCTATAGAGTATTTGTGTTGATGTTATATACGTTAAAAATAGTACTGTTCACCTGGGACTATCTTATCTTTTCTTTTCTATCACAAACGAATGTTTTTTACCAAGGGCTGATAGATCAAAATTGAAAAAATTATATCGACATTTATGACGTCATCAAATGCTGCAGAGCCTTTGTTAGTATGTTCTGTACGCTATAAGAATGTTTTCTACGTAGGACTACCTTATCTTTATTTTTCGATCACAAAAGGATTTTTTCTACCTAGGGCTGATGATAAATCACTATATCGTCATTTATGACGTCACCAGATGATATAGTCCTTGTGATGATATTGTATATGTTAAAATAATATACTCTGCCTGGGTCTGTCTTATCTTAATTATTTTAGCACAAAAGAATGTTCTCTACCAAGATATGATGAAACAGAATTTATGACGTCGTCATATGCTGTAGAGCCTTTGTGATTATGTTGTACACGTTGAAAAATAATATTATCTGCCTGGGGCTATCTTATCTTTAGTTTTATTTCACAAACTAACGTGTTCTACCAAGGGCTGATGGCAGATCAAATTGACCTAACCATTTCGATATTTGTGACGTCCCCAAATGCGGTAGGGCCTTTGTGCGACTATTGCGAACGCTATAAAAATAATATTATTTACGTTGGACTACCTTACCTTCATTTCTCCATCACAAAAGGGTATTTTCTACCAAGAGCTAATGCTAGATCAAAATTGATAAAATCATATTGGCATTTATGACGTCATCAGATGATGTAGGGTCTTTACACTGATATTGTATACGTTATAAAAATAATATGCTTTGCCTGAGACTGTTTTAACTTATTTATTTAACACAAAACCATGTTTCCCACTAGGATCTGATAAAACGGCATTCATGCCCTCGTCATATGTGATGATGTATTCGATGTAAAAATACTATTATCTACTTAGGAGCATCTTAGCTTCATTTTTTTGGTCACAAAATAATGTTTTCTACCAAGCGCTGATATATCAAAATTGAAAAATCATATCGACATTTATCATGTCACTATAGATGCTATTGGGCCTCTGTGATGATGTACAAAAGGTTATAAAAATAATATTATCTACCTGGAACTATCTTATATCAATTTGTTTATCATAAAAGAACATTTTCTATGAAGTGCTGATGATAGATCAAAATTGACAAACTTATACGGACATTTATGACGTAGATGCTGTAGCGCCTTTGGGTTGATATCGTATACGTTATCAAAATAATATTATCTACCTGGGACTATTTTATCTTTTATCATAAAAAAAGTTTTCCACCAAGGGCAGATAATCAAAATTGACAAAATCATATGACATTTATGACTTCCAAAATGCTGTAAGGCCTTTATGATATTGTTTTATACATTATAAAAATAATGCAGTTTACCTGGGACTACATTATCATAATTTATTTGTCATAAAGAACGTTTTCTATCCAGGGATATTGCTAGATCAAAATTGACTAAATAATTCTAGTAGAGCCGTTGTAACAATATTGTGTACGTTGTAAAAATCTTGTCTTCTATGACAAAAGCATATTTTCTACCAAGGGCTGATGATATATTGAAATTCAGAAAATCATATCCACATTTACGACTTCAACGGATGCTGTAGGGCCTTTGTAATAATATTGTATACGTTATAAAAATTATTTCACTTGCCTGGGACTGCCTGCTCTTTACTTTTTTGCACAAAAGAATGTTTGCTACAAAGAGCTGATAATAGATCAAAATTGACAAAATCTGATAGGCGTTCACGACGTTAGCAGGTACTGAAGTGCCCTTATGCCCTTGTGATGATGTGATAAAAATTATCTTATCTCTATGGAACTACCTTACGCTTATTTTTTTATCAAAAAGAATGTTTTCTATCCAGGGCTGATGATGGTACGAAATTGATAAATCATAACGGCAGTTATGATGCCACCAGATGATGTAGGGTTTTTGTGATGATATTGTATGTTATAAAAATAATACTGTCTACCTGAGTCTATGTTATATTATTTTTTCTAACAAAAGAGTGTGTTCTACCAAGAGCTAATGATAGACCACAATTGAAGAAACATATCATCAGTTCTGAAGTCATCAGATTTTGTGAAGCTTCTATGGGTTATATGTTATTAAAGTAATGTTGCCTACCCGGATTACCTTAGGAAAATTTAGAGTTAAAAGTAAAGATAAAAGCTATGCAATCATACACTACCTTTTATTTTGTACTTAATTAAAAGTTGTACGACAGACAATTTTAGAAAATTGCGTAACTCGATTTAAATTGCTTGTACTAGACATGACTGTATATGCCACACCCACACCAAGAAACCGTTGTAATTAGCATTTGTTTTAAAAATGTATCTTCTTCTTCCTCTTAATGTAGACTAAGAGTCTGTTAATAACCACAGAAAGTATGGTTTTTTAAGTCATATTCTGCCGCTGCTGTGGCAGGGGTGACGACCACCATAGGGTGTTAGTATGGTAGCTGGAGAGCGTATATAAGACGAATGTCAGGGTGTGGAGTTCGAATCCTCTACTTGCCGATTGCGAACGCAAATGCTTGACCTCCCGGTTACCCGCTGGCTTTAAAAATTCAAGGGCTAAAATGAGAATAAAGTTGGATTATCGTGACGCATGTTTATGTTTATAGTGTGTAGTCGAAGCTAAATAATGCCTACTTTGTACTAATAACGAGTAATGGTTGGTAACTATAACATTTTGTTGGCTTGTTCGTTCTCGTTCGGAATATACTCAGCTTAGATAAATTAAATAAGGGAATCCTGGAAAGGTCGTCACATTATTAATATTAACTGTCAATAAATTGACTAACTGAATGTATTGAATTTTCTATCAATAAGAGAGTTCCATATATGCAATTTGCAAGCTTAGGACTCCGTATAAGGGAAAATCAGCAAAGGACAGCGGTAGCTGATGCAAATAGCATAAAAGCTACTTTATGGCACAACATAAGTTCTATAATTGGCCTAACGGCTGTTGGATGAGTGCGAAGTAAATAAATAAATAAATATGTCAAAAGAGTTTGTGCTCTTTTCTCTAATTGTTCCCGTAACTTTAATAGAATGTTTCGATTGATATATTGCTTTAAAAGGTAACTGGAATAAAATAATACTTATCCGTAGTGATTCACACATTTCACTGTTTTCCTTGTATTTGATATTTACTAAATTAAAGATGGTGTGTTTCAGTGCTCCGTAATGAATTCAAAACATCTACTTATGAAGGACAAAATGATTGATTCTAAAGCATTCAAATTAAATAATGTGGAAGTAGTAATAAGTAAAAGTGGTTTGTAATAACAGGGCTTCCTGCTTGATTTATTATGTAAAACAATCGTAAACAAATTCACATTGAGACCTATTGCAATTATGAAGATATCATCAAATACTAAATCAGATACTAATTAAAATAACTACGTTCGTCTACTCAGGAACATAATTGCTATATTTTAAAAAATATATATTTATACTAGTAGAGTTCTAACATTATTCGACAGATGTGAACGCGATTTTATTCATCCCGTATTAACTTCTGGGTACATAAGCAACTTGCTGGAATAAATATTGTAATAGCTTTTATAAAAGCAAAGTTAATATTAGAAAACTGAAATATTGACCTTCAGAGTATTACTTTTTTTCAATTTTAGAATTATGCTGTTGTGTAAGGCACACAAACAATATTACTAAAAAAATCCAACGAGATAAACGTCTATTAACAATATTTTTAAAATTTCCGGCTCAATTTAAACTAATTGCAGTTCTAGGACTTTAGGCACCATGAGAAAATTGCACTTATGTTTGGCGAGATTGTTTGTTTCCTTTGGCATTGTATCGCCAAAAAAGCGTAAAAAATAAAACGTCTAGGGACGCAATTTTTGATGTCATGTCGAGATGTAATTAATTTTCAAGCATCTCTAGAAAACCTGAAAAATCAGCTGCGGGGGAAGTTAATTAATTTATCGAGCGCTGTTATCGTCCCTATGAACATCTTTCTACACTTTCGGCCTGTGTTCCGGTCTGATATGCCTAATTAAATTTATTCTTTATTTATGCTCAACATATTTAATTAAAACGTTCTATAAATTATTAAGGTGTGCCCAAGAACGCTCATTTTATGCTCCTTTAGAAAACGCGTTAGTATAGCCGAACTCTCCAAAGCTACTCAGAATAAATATCGACACGATCAAATTGTCTCCCAGCTGTTAAAAGTAGCTCCTTATAAACTTCCAAATAGTAGTTTCGAACTAGTGCCCAAGTTGTGTGTTACAAGAATGCTGTATAGAGAAGTTAAAGGGGATCGTCTAGTGCGTTACGCTAATGTGCTATAAAAATTCTGTTAAAGCTGGAATGAAATTGAAGCTACTATAAAGAGAAACAGATAAACAACGGGAGTGTGTACACAGTGTACACAATCATTGACAGAGTTGTGATTAAGCTACCGAAAGTTAAATAAAAAACGTTTTTCGGAGTAATCTGCCTAAAGCAAATATTTACAAAATTCACATATTTATATTGGCTTGCAAATGAATGCTGTAATTGGTATACCATTCAGCTTAGATAGTTTTGAGAGAGGCGACAACTGAGACTGATTTATTTTAAAAATTATTGTGATTACAAAACAATAGTAGCTTTTCTACAAAATCTTTTCGTTATTAGATATATTATGCCAAAATGAATACTATGTTGTAACATTCGCATTTAAACATCAAAAAGTATTTGGGTATCCATAGAAAATTATTGTATTAAGTAAATAATAACATTTTCAGTTTGGTGAAGCCATCTTAAAGAGGAATAATATAATCATTCAATACAAACACGTGAACCTAACCCTCGTCAACTTATCCCCAAGAAACCTCCTCGCTTTGGAGAAAGGCAATAAATTTAACAATTTATTTTGAAACTGTTAGGCTACACAATGGGCGATAGTAATTCTATTAACGCAATTATGACATTTTAAACAAATGTAGTCTATCAAGTGGTAATTAGAAGCAACACTTCATAAATACGATTTTTTATTAAGCTCAGTGTTCCACTATCGAGAGCACTGCTGTTCCTCATCACTTGCTGCATTTGGCCGTTAACTTTATCACATCTTAGAAGCTCCTATAATACAATGTATACTGCTACAATATATTTTTCATTTTTGTCGTTGATTGATTTGTTATAAAATCAGAAAAAACCAAGAAAAATACTCAAAATAAACCTGTTTCTGAAACCATAATTATTATTTGGAAGTTAATAACTCTTGTTGCAGAGCACACCTGTTGAGTGTCGATATTGTTACATCTTTTTTAAGTTACAACTGTAACGAGAATCGGTCGATAGAAAAGTCGCAACTAAATTTATATTTAAACAACTAGCTCAAACTGAATGCCGGAGAGGAGCCGTGGGCATAAAGACATACATAAGTAATTCACCAATTATTACGAGCGATAATGAGTTAACTAACAAAGGCGCTAGGTTCAGTAACTTACCAAGTGCTACTTCATTAAACCATACGCAGCGAATGAACTTAGGCTGAAAGAGATTAAGGATACACACACACACAAACGAGTGGGGCTAGCATTGAATTCATTGTATACGCTGATTCAAAACAACGTTCAATACTTAATTTGGAAATACTCAAATTGTCAGTATCACTTATATAAGTTTAAGCGACAGCAATGCAAATAGTTTAGGGTAAATAGCCCAATAGCAGTTAAAACTGCTTAAAACAAAGTATAAAGCTAAAAATTAGTAAATATACAAGTCTGAGTGCGCGCTACGGAGTGTGCCTACTTGGGGATGCACAATCAAGCAACGGCACCGCACAGTGGGTTAAAATCTTTAAAAGCTGACCAAAACCTCAGATAAATTTAGATTCAAGCAAAAATTGGTATACAGGGGGACTTTAGGATGAAAACAAATTATTTTCAAAGAAACGGCGAACTCAATATGGCGCCCACATGTGAAAAATTTGCAGACTCTGATAAAAATTGGTATACAGGGGTTTTCGAAGCAACTGATTACAGATTCGAAGTCAAAATGCTGTATACAAAATGGCGGATCCTCTACTTATTGATGATTTTCCATCACAAGACTTGGCTTATGGTTTCTTTCTATTTTGTCGTCAGCTATGTATTTAGCTTTGCTTACGGTTTTCTATAGGACACACAGAGGAAGAAATAAGCAACGGTGGGAGAAGAGCAGTACAAGAGAAATGTTGAACAAGAAAACTGCTGACGGCCAACTTTCGTTTACATTAATTCTATGCCCAAAGCCAGCATCGAGCAATTTTCGTTGATGGGCGTCACTCGGCGACTTCAGGAATTTCCATCTGGAGCGCGCAATGTGCGCTGCTATACAGCCGATAATGGAAAAGCCTTATCTTGACGGTCATGCTGGACCTGGGATCTCGAGACCGCAAGTCCCCGTTCTTTGCTTGTCGTCGCTTGCAGCTATTTCGAACGCCCCCGACCTATCCTGAAACGACGCCCGCTGCAGCTCAAATAATAATCCTAAAACGTGAAGGAGAACTAAATGGCAGCTGTGCGTAGGTACATCGTAAACAAAATTACGTAGCAAACGATTAAACGAAGAAAAGAGAGAAGGTAGAACGGAAAAAGCTTGAAACCACTCAACTAAGCACTGAGCCACGTAGAACTAATTACTAACGCGACCCACCACAGCGTTCCAGTGTCCAGTAAGCATTTTGTTTAATAGAAAAGTTATCATATGTCGGAATAATCCGCAGCTGCGACGATCCAACAACAGGACCAAGGTTATTCCATTCGCGATGGATCCGACGACTGAAAAATAGAACATGGCTGCCGAAAAACACAATTACCCTTTTTAAAGCAGCATACTCGGTACATTTGGGGGTAAAATCACGTCAGTTTGCTAGGCCCATTAGACGTTGAAAATGTAGGTACACTAACGCCGAATCTGCATCGAAGGCGAGCGCAAATTTATTAAGCCACGCATTCGGATCATAACATTTTGAGTCTCACATTATTCTAGTCGAAACACAGTTTTCAACTACAACCAAAAGACCTTAATCGAATGCACTCGTAAAATGACGATGAAAAACTCTGAAGGGCGAAGAAGAAAATGTTTACTTATATAAAGTGATCAAATACATTACCAATCGAGTTGGCTCATGTATCACTATTTTGAAGCCACAGCAAACTGTATCTGAAATTTATTTCATTACTCGATATGTATGACACGTATGTATGTTGGAAGCAATTTATTTTATTTGAAATCGGCATTAAAGTACCTCGAAATCATTAAAATACGAGAAATCGTCAGTAAAGTAATCCATTGTTTAACGACTTTTTTGCAGGTGGATAGGATAAACGTCAAACGACGTTAACATAACCTACAAATGTTGGTTAGAATGTTGTAATTTCACGATTTCTCGATTTCAAATAAAACATAGTGTACTCCTCGGCACTGAAGTTCCTTTTTATCCCTCATGTGGTTTATTTGCCTTCGCCCTACGGGCCTCGGCAACTAAAACCACAGCTAAACTTCAGTGCTTTGGTATACAAACTACTATTAATCACATTACTACCTCAATCCATATCTTATTACTGACTCGTAAACAACTTGTTCTGCTCTGTATAATATAAAAAACTTCAGGTAGAAATTAATTCTTTAATTTAATAGCCCGCCTTCAAAGATATCTGGCATGGTTTTTTATAGTATTGGTTTCTGAATTTCATAATAACATACAGCAGAGTTAATTTAAATTTCAA
Organism: Agriotes lineatus; assembly: GCA_940337035.1. Taxonomy (NCBI): domain Eukaryota; kingdom Metazoa; phylum Arthropoda; class Insecta; order Coleoptera; family Elateridae; genus Agriotes; species Agriotes lineatus. The sequence continues at coordinate 160,167,830 of OW679197.1, forward strand.
ACTTTGGTTTGAAGTTATTAATTTGCGTTCCAGTTTGCACCATCTGTTCGAGTTAATTCCTTTGGAAATGTGTGTAGAAATTCCAGCTGCTTTTATATGATTTTAAGTATTGCTGGAATTCTTCAAATACATACTGTGCAACTTCTGCCTCTCCCCAATCGTGCCCAAACGCTTCTCTACCAGTATCCCTTTGAAAACAAAAGAATCTCAGAGTAACACGAAAATGGGGAATGCATATAGTTTTTGGAAATCACAAATTGGCAAATAACGAGTGATGTGTATTTTGCAATTTTAGTCATGTACAAAAAACATTACCAGTCTCATACGACAGTCTTACAATTTCACAAATTTGAGTGATAGTTCGTTTACGAACTGCAAGGATTGTCTCTTGCAGTTTTGGGATGCTTTGAAGTCTTGCCAGCTTTGACAGACGTTCGTCCTGGAAGCGCTTATTTTGATTGGATTCATACCTTTCTTTAACCTTTCAGTGGGTTCCTGCACCAGTTCTTTTAGATTGAAACGGAATTTAAAATAATTATTTTTTCTTTTTCTTCCTTTCTCTGTTAGCTTGTTCATTTCTCGGTGGTATTTTTAGAAAAAAAATAAACCCAGCTTTCTGCCTATCTTTTTGGTGGTCTTTCAGGTTGGCCCTTTTTGTGAGGGATTTGCTACTTTTGACAGTCGTTCTTGTTGAATCCCGTTGACAGGTACATTCCATCTTCTTTTTCTTTAGTAAATTTTAGAGCCTCTTGTATTGTTGAAGCATCATATTTAATATTTACTTGAGAATAATCCTAGAAATTGTTCGTGGCATTAGGAGCTGCAGCCAGGTTAATTTAAGTCTTGCTCATCTCCCGCTGTCCAGCAATCTATCATACTTAGGATCCTAATCTTGGATTTGCATGTCATTTGTAAATACCATCTGCAATTTAAAACGGATGTCATTAGTTTATTGTTAGAGCTTTCGGCGAAATGCAGCTCTCTCTTGCGATGGTCGACCATTCCTTCCCCCTACTCCTAAAGGGGTGGTTTAACGAGTGTCCGAGTTTTCTTGGGCTCGAAGAGACAGACACGACCAGAGTCACGTTAAGACACCGAGAGATATACATCTCCTCTATAATCAGTACCGGAAAGTTTAAATTTGTAATTATACAGTCCGCTTTTAGTGTTACATTGGTGTATATATTGTAAATAAAGTGTTATTACAATTATATTCGTTGTGTTCAATTATTCACGACCGCGACGACTTGCGTGATTCTCCGCCGGTATTTCGTTGTGCCCGTAAGGTTCGGGTCGCAACATATTTTGGTCATATCGAACCGAATTTCGAACAAGTACACCTTGGATTCAACGTCTTCATCTGAAGAGGATCATCTGTATCCACATTTGCCGTGTATGGCATTCATCGGAGGAAGCTGCAGCATCATTACGAGGCCAGTGGAGTCCCCAGTACCTACAAAAAGCGTCAACTTCTTGGGGTGAGTGGTCTCCAATCCTACCGTTTGTTTAATTTTCCTTTGTCGCATGTTTAATGTTGTGTACGTTCTTTCAACCTGAAGAATTGGTTCATTAATTACTAGCGTCGAGGAAAATTTAATTGAAGAAATTTCTTCATAATTGTTTGCTCTTTTTGAGTAACGTCAGTAAAATTACTTTATTTAGTTATTACGCTTGATTCCAAATGGCAGACATTAAAGCACTGCTTAGCAAGCGCACAGTGCTAAAATCTAAATTAACTAAATTTAGAAATAAAATCAGTGACGAGTTAGACGTTGATCAGTTAAATACTATTAAAGATCAAGTACAACCTCTGAATGATGAATTTGATAGCATCCAATTTCAAATTGAAGAATTGGATGCAAACCAGGTAGATTCGATTTTTTTCGATCAATATCTTTCCCTTATGACGGATATTAATAAATTATTAAGAAAGCTGAATGGCTCCACTCGAGAGGTAGGCACCCCTCGTTCTGCGTCTTCAAATAATTCAATTGAGACGCAAGTTAAACTACCAGCTCTAAATTTACCACAATTTAATGGGAATTGTGAAAACTGGTTATCATTTTACGAATCTTTCGAAACGTTGGTACATAAAAACGAGACAATAAACGATTTGCAACGGTTCCATTATTTAAAATCGTGTCTAAGGGAAGAGGCGCTTTAGTTGGTCAGTTCTCTTCCAATTACCCGCGATAATTATCAAATCGCGATTGAGTTGCTAACCAACAGGTATCAGAATAAACGTTTAATTATAAAAAAGAACATTCACGCATTGTTCCATTTAGATAATGTAATTAAAGATTCATCCAAGTCATTACGAAACCTGATAGATAAGGTAATGTTACATTTAAAGGTCCTAAAAACTTTGAGCTTGCCCACGCATCATTGGGATAGCCGAATTATATATTTGGTGGCATCAAAACTTGATTTCATGTCAAATCGCGAATGGGAAAATTCGGTTACACAAGACATTCCGACGTTAGAGGATTTATTGACTTTTTTGACAAAACGATGCCAGCTGTTAGAGGCGCTTAGCTTTAAAAAAGAACCGGTCAAACGACAAACATTTGCGAACAGTTCCAAGATTAGGGAAAATAATAATTTTCAAGGTGCGTCGCATTTAGCTACAAATAAGGTGCGCTGTGCATATTGCAAACAAGCACATAACATACAAGGGTGTGAAACTTTTCTGAAGTTAGAGCCGAAAAACCGGTACCACGCAGCCAAACAAAACAAATTATGTATAATCTGTCTACTCGATAATCATGCTAGTACTAATTGCCGAAATAAAGGTTGCAGTGTTTGTCACGGTAGACATCATTCTTTATTACATTTTCAACAAGCTGAGGTTGACAATTCACCAAATTTCAGTTCCGAATCAATTTCTGCAATTTTGACACCAGAAGTAATTGCTACAACCTCCAGCAGTAACCACTGTGCAAATCAGAGCGCACATGTATTTTTATCAACCGCGTTGATCGATTTGCTCGATGCAAATAATAAGCCCCACACTGCTAGAGCTTTATTAGATGCAGGGTCACAGCCAAATTTTATTAATGAAGCACTATGTAAGAAACTCGGGCTTAAATTAGAGTCCGTCAAGTTTCCGATTGCAGGGATAAATCAATCTGTCAGCCACGTACAGTGTTGCACTGTCGTAAAGTTAAGGTCAAAATGCGGCAAATATGAAACCGCGTTAAATTGCTCTGTTTTGCCAAAAATCACATCGAATTTACCGCTTATTGATTATGAAAGGCAGTTATTCAAAATCCCAAATAACATCAGATTAGCTGATCCAACTTTCAATATATCTGGGCCTATTGATTTGCTTATCGGCGCAGAAAAATTCTGGGACTTATTGGGCTCAGGTCAATTAAAATTATCAAACCATGGCCCAGTATTGCAAGAAACCAAATTAGGTTGGATACTCGGGGGGCCAATGCGGGCTTTACAGCCTCAACCTCGTCCAGTAAGTTTTCATGCTGCATTAGACAGTCAATTGTCAAATTTTTGGCAACTCGAGACAATACCGGAATACAATGTAAATTCCATTGAGCATTCCGCATGTGAACGAAGTTTCGCAAATAATTACTTTCGAGATTCTATCGGGCGATTTGTAGTCAAATTACCGTTTAAGGAAAACGCTGAAGTATTGGGTGAATCCAAGCAAATCGCGATTAAACGTTTTTTCACATTGGAGAAATCTTTGGGAAACCAACCGAATTTAAAATCGGAATACACTAAATTTATTCGCGAATATCGTGCACTAGGTCATATGACCTTAAATTCATGCCCGGAGTCGGACATTCCCTCAAACCATGCTTATCTTCCACACCATGCGGTGATTAAACCATCCAGTACGTCCACCAAATTAAGAGTTGTATTCGATGCAAGTGCTAAAACGACCACGGGTGTCAGTTTAAACGATACATTATTAGTCGGACCTCAAATTCAATCTGATTTGTTTTCCTTGCTTACTCGATTTCGAACGTATAAATACGTTCTAACAGCTGATATACATAAAATGTATCTCCAAATTTTTGTTCATGCAAATGATCGACCGTTTCAACAAATAGTATGGAGGGACAATCCGAATGAACCCCTACAAAGTTATTATTTAAATACCGTTACGTATGGTACCGCGTCGGCACCTTTTTTAGCCGTGCGCACGTTGCAGCAATTAGCTCACGAAGAAACGGAAATACTTCCAAGGGCAAAATTCGCTATTCTTAACGATTTCTTTATGGATGATTTAATAACAGGCACAAATGATTTTAATGAGGCTCTGAGTATTCGCGAACAATTAATAGAAGTTTTGAGTAAGGGTGGGTTTGAACTCAGAAAATGGGCAACCAATGAACCCGTGTTATTACCACGTTGTCAAAGGTCAGATTTGACGAACGATCAAACATGGATTAATCTTGACAAGGCGGGCGACATGAAAACTCTCGGACTGTCTTGGAATTGCATTAACGATTTGCTGCAATATGACAACACACAATTAAAGATTTCAAATAAAATCACGAAACGGGCGATATTATCGGTCACCGCTCAATTGTTTGACCCTCTGGGTTTGATAAATCCGGTTATTGTAACGGCAAAGGTCATTCTACAAGGGTTATGGGCTAGCAAAATTGGTTGGGACGACGAGATACCGTCCAAGATACGTGAGAAGTGGATACAATTATTCACAAGCTTATCGGTTTTAAGCCAAATAAAAATCCCTCGAATTGTCGTTGAAATTCCTGAATTTATCGAGATTCATGGGTTCAGCGACGCGCCGGAACTCGCGTATGGAGCTTGTCTCTACATAAGATCAAGGTCCGCGGTAGGCGAATATGCCGTACATTTATTATGCGCGAAGTCCCGAGTTGCCCCTCTTAAAAGGGTATCACTGCCGCGCTTAGAGCTGTGCGCCGCCGTTCTTCTCTCGCATCTCTTTCGTAAAGTTGAATCGATAATAAATCTCAATATCAGCCGATCAGTTATGTGGACTGATTCTAAAATTGTGTTGGCCTGGCTATCCGCGGAGCCACATAATTGGAAAACGTTTGTGGCCAACAGAGTCGCGGAAATTAATATAGCAGCAAATAAAGTCGATTGGAATTATATTCCTTCAGAATTAAACCCAGCCGATATAGTTTCACGTGGTAGTTTACCGAACGAACTGCTTCATAATCGTTTATGGTGGCACGGTCCAGATTTTTTATCGGACTCGAAATTAAAGTGGCCAATTAATGACCACGTAGATATTTCGGACGATTCGTTAGAGAAACGAAGTTTAGTCTCAAATGTTGTCACACAAAACAACCAAACTAAAGAATTTTTTGAAATGTTCGAAAGAATTTCTAAATTTTCCAAATTGCAACGCGTTATTGCGTATTGCAAAAGATTCGTCAACAATTCAAAACCGGGCGCTATAAGACAAACGGGTGGATTGACATCAATTGCATAATGCAGAAACATTTATTGTAAAACAAGTTCAAGCGTGTAACTTTAAGGATGAAATTGCAGCATTGCGTAAGGGTGACTAAGTTCACAGGCTCAGCATTATTAAATCTCTAAATCCATTTCTTGATGATAATGATATTATCCGAGTTGGTGGTCGCTTAGCAAATTCAAAATTGGGTCATGATATTAAACATCCCATTTTACTGCCCAAACATCATGTCACGAACCTTTTGATTTATCGTGAGCACACAAGGCTACTGCATGCTGGGCAACAAGCTACAATGTCGTCACTTCGTCATAAGTATTGGCCAATTTCAGGTCGAGGCAGTGTACGAAATGTCCTGCATAAATGCATAACTTGTTTTACGACAAACCCGCAGCCCTTAAGGCAAATTATGGGTGATTTGCCCGCGTCTAGAGTCGAGCCCGCCAGACCATTTATTAATTGCGGAATTGATTACGCGGGACCTGTACTCTTAAAGAAAGGTTCCGGCCGTGGAAAACGATCCGTAAGGGCATATATTGCAATATTTGTTTGTCTAGCCACTAAGGCAATACATGTGGAAATAGTATCAGATCTAACGACGCAAGCGTTTCTCGCAGCGTTGAAACGTTTTATCTCACGCCGCGGAAACATAAAAAACTTATATTCCGATAATGCTACTTGTTTCGTCGGCGCTAACCGCGAACTAAAACAATTGAGAGAGCTATTTAAAAATCAAATTTTTCATTCAGAGGTCATCCACGTTCTAGCCACAGATTATATAAAGTGGCATTTTATCCCGCCTAGAGCGGCGCATCATGGTGGCATTTGGGAAGCTGCCGTAAAATCGGTTAAGCATCACATTAAAAAAGTTATTGGTGAGGCTTCTTTCACGTTTGAAGAATTGTACACGATATTAACTTTTATCGAATCTTGCCTCAATTCCCGTCCTTTAACTCCAATCAGTAACGATCCTAATGACCTCATTCCCTTAACTCCAAGTCACTTCCTTATTGGAGACGTGCTCACTGCACCCGTTGAACCGGATGTGACTAAGCTCAACATTCATCGCTTGTCAAGATGGCAACACATTGAGCAAATACGTCAACACTTTTGGCAACGATGGTCAGCCGAATATCTGACCCAGCTTCAACAGCGTGCTAAATGGCACCACGCTGAGACCAATATCGTCATAAATACTATGGTCTTGATCAAGGAAGACTGCGTACCTCCACTACGTTGGCCGTTGGGTCGCGTTATCGCTACCCATCCAGGGAAGGATGGCAAAACGCGAGTCGTGTCAATCCGCACCTCGAAAGGCATTATTATTCGTGCCGTAACAAGGGTGTGTCCGCTACCAGTCCAATAGCGATTGTGTTGGTGATTGAACTAATAAACAACTTTTTAAGTGCTTCGTATCAGTGAATTCCCGTGTCATAGACTATGATTTGAGACATTTGATCACACGTGTCTATATTTATGTTCTTTCATGCTTTTATTGTGCTCAGTGTCTTGTAAATCTCCTGTACATAGTATGTTCTTGATAGTTCTTACATTTGATTAATTGCCTTGCATCTAATTTATCTCGTGTACTTTCTGTGTATCATTTCGATGTATTTCCTGTGTTTATTTTATAAGGTATTGTTATAAAGGTCCCCAGTTCCTTTATAGGGGCCGGTATGTTGAAGCATCATATTTAATATTTACTTGAGAATAATCCTAGAAATTGTTCGTGGCATTAGGAGCTGCAGCCAGGTTAATTTAAGTCTTGCTCATCTCCCGCTGTCCAGCAATCTATCATACTTAAGATCCTAATCTTGGATTTGCATGTCATTTGTAAATACCATCTGCAATTTAAAACGGATGTCATTAGTTTATTGTTAGAGCTTTCGGCGAAATGCAGCTCTCTCTTGCGATGGTCGACCATTCCTTCCCCCTACTCCTAAAGGGGTGGTTTAACGAGTGTCCGAGTTTTCTTGGGCTCGAAGAGACATACACGACCAGAGTCACGTTAAGACACCGAGAGATATACATCTCCTCTATAATCAGTACCGGCAAGTTTAAATTTGTAATTATACAGTCCGCTTTTAGTGTTACATTGGTGTATATATTGTAAATAAAGTGTTATTACAATTATATTCGTTGTGGTCAATCATTCACGACCGCGACGACTTGCGTGATTCTCCGCCGGTATTTCGTTGTGCCCGTAAGGTTCGGGTCGCAACATGTATGTTACATTACATACATACAAATCCCGGTCTGCGACATGTAACGAGCTTATTCGTGCACAGCATTTAATCGGAAGGGGGGCTAGTGATAAAGTAGAGGACCAGGCGTTGGCTCTCGAAACTGGAATCAGTCAATACGGGAAATAGTAGTTTTGATAATGTTTAGGGTACCGACTATTGTTCAAGCCAACAATGTAATGGAAATGTTGCTAATAAAACCTCCTGGCGGTGGGCAATATTTACTAAAATAACATTCATAATATTAAAATTTGAGCGGATCAACCTTTGAGCTGCAACAGCAGGAAAGCTTCTAAACAGTATTGAAGGATTTAACCTGCACGTTATCAGCAAGTCTAGCCGATGAATTCGGCGAAAATATTAATATCAACACCCTGGTACAGCGCTAAAGGCGTCACTACACTACAAACGGGCACTTTTTTTTACAACGATAACTATTGTTATGGTACACTAGTAGATGGATTTGGATGAAGAGTAAATGTATAAATAGAATTTGGGAGATCAATGCAATCGATTTTGACAAATTTAAAAAGAACAGGCTGTTTGAATTACGTTTATTATTAAAAATTAAAAATGATAACTATTGAGTATTCTATAGGGGTTTTGGAATTTAGAAAGTAAATACATACTTGTATCACACATGACAAATGTAAATGCTAATGACAAAATATGTTGAAGTAGGTAAGACTCAAATGAATTTAAATTATAGATGGCATTAATAATAAAAATATGGTAGTTAGGCGAATTTGTTACGATTATTGATAATATCAAATTATAAAAATATGCACGTTTTTACAATGTTGGTCTGAATAGAAATATTGAAACTTGCCCTATTTTGAATGTGTTAGTCTAAAAAGGTTTAAAAAGGGTCATTAATAAAATCTAAGAGGTGATAATACTAGTGAAACATAAAGAAGATTATTACAAATTAAGCATCATTTATAGAAGAGAATTAGAAGATGGAAGAACTAAATAGAAGCAAGCAGAGTTATTAATTATAGAAGAATTCAAGATTTGGAGGGAAATAGTTTATTTTAAATAATACAATTGACAAGGAGTTACATTGGTTTGAGTATTGCTAAGTGTTGGGTTCGTGAAGGCGTTCTGAAGACAAGACGATCTGTTCGGGGAAGATAGCAGAGGGACTACTGGACTTGAGGTATTCTGTTAGTTACTGACGCCAGAGATTGGTGAAACTTGGAGCTACGGAAGAAGGATATTAATTGGAGATAGTCTGTGGCAGCTAACTTTCCGTGGAGCTGTATGAAGCAGGGTGTTTCCGGAAGGAATCAATTGCACGAGCAGGGTAGAAAGAGGTCTGTCCTGGTAGCAGCCGGGAGCCGACAATTTAACAGCTGTTGTCAGTAAGCAGTACATCACAGCAGGACTAACTAGGGGTCCAAGCTGCTAACATCAGGAGGATTACGATCTTCGAGGTGAAGTAATAAGTAAATAAAAGGCAATTTAAAAAGTGCAATAAACTCAAAATAAGTACTTACCGTATTATATTGAGTCAATAAGATACAAATAGAATTGAACGTTTGTTATATCTGATTGAGATTCGTAATAGAACCTTGTTTGACATAAAAGGTGACAGTTAATATCATTACACAATTGAAAGTCATTTTAAAAATAAAATGTAACTTAACAAAGCAACTAGATAATCGAACCAACCCTGAAAGAGTCTCAAGGCGTTATCAATTTTAATAATTGAATAATGTTGATATTGAAGGATACAATTCAAATTATAAATAAGAACAGTCACTACACTATATATAAACATAAACATATAATTGATAATAGACACATTCAATAAAATAAGTTCAACATATTCTAGCACATTTTAACATACTTAAAATTGACAGTAAACAGGACATGCAGTATGAAATAACAAAGTAAATCAGACTTAGCTCGCTGGAGTTCCAGTACGCTCACCCATCACAAATATGTTGTCTTTGCAAGCAAAATAAAGTGCGATATTCAATTTTTGAACTATCCTAACAGTTTCAGTGGTGTTGAGCATTTGTCTAGCTCTTGCAGTGTCAGCTCCAGTTTCGGCTGCATATGAAGCTACACTTATAGATTTATTTTATTTCTCCAGTAAACTTCCCTTAGGTAAACAAATATTCATGGACTCTTATATATTTATCGTTCTTCCGGAATAGAATTTCGACTTCTCGAGATATCCAGCCACAGATATTTAAATGACATGACATGTACCTGCCTATCTTCTACTAGCAGCTTGACTAGAAGGTTGTGTACTTATATTTGTGTCGAACAGCTTCTGTAGATCTACCAAGCAAAGATACGCCGACTTGCTGCAATACTTTAGATTTAGATACATTTCTAACATATTTGACGCATCACAAATGTGGCGTCTTTTGCGGATGTATTTGTTCTTAACTCAAATTGCTCTTTATTGATTTTTATGTGCTCATTAAGTTGTTGTGTTACCTAAAATTCTCTCATTTTAATCGAAAGAGCTAAAGCACGGCGTCATAAAAACGAGCACCCAAAAGCGCACCTTTCAGTTAATCAGCTGTTAGCACACTGATTCACAAAGCAGTAGCGAGCTTCCTCTGGCCGGGAAAGAGCGTACTATAACCGAACCGCTTGTACTATTCAAATTTCCAAAGTTTCTGTTAACACTTCGTAACTGTTTCGTCAAGTTTATGAATTTAGTACTTTTATGATACTTTTGTACCCTCACATACAGTACTAAGACTTTTTAACCAGAATGTAATAGATTTTACAGCATAGCGCGAGGCAGGCAAGAAAAAGAATGAGACTACGAGAGCTTAACCTTTAGCAGTGCTTAAGAAAATTCTTCATCCAGAACTAACACAATTACGATGCCTTTAAACAAGTATTAGAACGCTACTGGATTCTTTTAAACTATTTCAAATTCTCCATTGACACTTCTCCTGTAATTACTACATAATAAAAACACATAAAATTAAGTTTGGTTACAAAGCAACCCTAACAGCAACATCGACTCTCAGAGTGTAAAAATACAATTCATGTTATATTAGTCATATAGTGCTAAAACTAAAACATCTCTAAATTACAGAATCAGAACGTACAAACCTATACAAACCGCTGAAGTAGTCAAATTTTTAAATGCCTATAAAACATGGAAAAGCTGTATCTGATTGCTCAATGTGTTATTATTTTAAAGCATTTCCGCACATAAAAGCTAAAATTAAACTTAAATTAACAACTCCTTTCTACAATCACAACAAATCGAAACATGCGCAACAGAAATAGAATATGCTTATTCAGAATACTTGTACATAACCTTCCAAACAATTCATAACATTTTATACCACAGGCTGCTAGGCTGATTTTGTTCGTGAATTCTAGATCTTATAGCCCATAAAGAATAATGGGGGAAATATTTAAACATTAGAATACGGCAGCCACTACTATACATTCTTAGAAATAGCACCTCCGGATAAAGCGGTCGGTGGATTTCATTATTTCAAAACAGCTGTCGTGCTGGTACACGTTTTCGTTACTCCAAATCGATATCCCTGAAAACTTTCGCCAAGCGTTTTGTCGGCGACCCATGAATATAAAATATATTCGCGGAAAGAACCAGAGGGCGAGTGTGGGCAAGTGCATGCTCCCCGATTTGCCCACGCAAATTAAAGTAGGAAATCTGATAACGCCTGCGGCAACAACAGGTATATAATGCCAAATTGCAGGTGCGTGCTTCATTGTGTAACCCATCTTCTTAGTGTTGAAATTTTGGGTATCGTGTTACAATTATAATTTCACTAAGCGCTAAACCATTCGCGCTCCGCATTACATAAATCCACCTCGTGCTGTGCCGTTGGTTATAGTGGAAGGTGATACAGAAACAGTTAAATTTGTAGCATCAACCACAAATTAAATGGGTATTGTTTTACAGATCGGCAGAAATCAGGTAAATAGCACAAAAAAAAACGTTTCTACATTTTCAGTTACTATTTATAAATATAACATATAAAAACAGAAACTTAAATTTGCCAAGTTTTCAGAATATGCACTAATTTTGTCATTTTAAATTTGCTTAAATAGTGGTGCCTTAGCTGGACAGGAACTTCCACTGTATCAAGCGTTCAAATAAATGTCAGTACTAGTAATCCATGATCCATCAATAGCGTGATTAATCCAAACAAACACTAATAATTAAACATCAACTACGTAACTAATTTTATTAAAAAATCGTTTATATACAGCACAAAAAGATTTTACAGTTACATATTTTTGCACTTGTCAATTAATTAATACTGATACGCAATTTTCAGTTCTGGACTATATGTCAGAATTTCATGAAAAAATTCCGAAAGTGAAAGTGGTTATGTAACTAAAAAAAAGTGGTACTCTACCAAAAACAAGAAGTGCTGAAAATATTGATATAAAAATAATAACCAACGTACCTACCACATCAATCCGTAGGTTAACACAGCAAACAGACCTTTCTTATGAAACATGCCTCAAAATTCTATTTAAAAACCTACATATGCATGCGTATTGTCTAATTGCAGCACCAGAGCTTGTAACGCGGCTTCTTTAGCCCTGCTGTGGTTCTAACTCACCGTTACAAGTCGTAGTACAAAAAAGCCTTATGTTCCCTAATATATTGTTACGTTTTTAACGTTCGGGCTATTTACAATTATACGACAAACATGGGTTCAAACATTTATTTACAAGAATGAATTATTACGATTATTGTTTACAAGCACATGCGAGAATTATCAAGCAGATTACAAATTAATACAGGCACTAACGAACTATCGGTACATTTATTTCTTATTACATACGGATTAACACATTTATTTATATCACTCTTAAACACTAACGATTATATATTTATTTATTTCTATTAGTTATATGTACACGCGGTTATTTATATGGGGGCTTCTAACAAGCCTCTACCTGAGTTCGAACTGCCGGAGAATTATTTCAGAACTGCCTGCGGGTGAACTCCGCCCGCTTATTTATCACGCCGGTAGTTTCTTCCAGAAGCCTCCAGATGTTCTCGGCAACAGTGACGTGTCGCGTCAGGGCCGCTCTAGCATCGACTGGAAAATGAGTCATTCGCGTACACCTGCGTTCAAGGCCGCTCGTCGGCGGCCTATGATTCACGCGCTGGCAGCCGCCTCTGGAATTTCTAGTATAATCGAGGCATCGGGGCAAATAACCGTCAGCCGAATCGTTACAATATGAATAATTATATTACTTGCCACGTGGGTGCCAACATAGAGTTCTCTTTACTACAAGAGAACTCTTACTTTTTATTCCCAGTCGAGGATACGAATAGTCAATATAACAGCATTCTGGTAGCCGACCCACCACACCTCAAAATCTGAAACTAAATACTCCATGCTTCCATTGCAATAAAAGCTAAACTGTACAGACAAAATTCACGTGTGGCTTCTACCAACCTTTGTAAGTTAATTCAGGTACTTAATGCACCTGTTTTTCCGTTGTAGCAAGCATACTCACGTAACTGAAAGATTAAAATTACTGTCTCGACGTTTATAACGTCTGCTGGCGATCCTATCAGCTAGGCAGGTGTCCTGCAGCTTTTAGGACAGGCAAACTATGATGAAGATACCAATTTTCAAAGAAGCAGCGTTGGTTTTACGCCTTGCACTAAAATTCACTTATGTTTATATTGTTGCCCCGATTTTCAGCGACAAGAAGGAGGGATGCAAGTCGATCGAGAAATGGTACTAAATATTTTGCATACGTTCAAGAATTAGCCCACGGTGGGTTTGATACTAGAAAGATTCGGTTTTGTAGATAAATTATGGACATTCACACTAACATAACAACCCATACGAAGGCATTTATATGCTATTCTTCAAAAAGCAATATTTTCTTCAAATTTCACATTAGTGGCCTCATATAATACGAAAGCTGCACACGTAGTAAATCACCGTATAGCCAGGACCTATATGAAATAGAATCTTTAGTTCCTTATTCTTTGCGGATAGGTACATACGTTAGCTTTCTTAAAGTGGCAGTAGCCGTCGCCGTTGTTAGCTTACTTGAGACATCTACAGTGTTGATGTTACAATCCACAATTGATTTACGATAATAATAATCAAAGGTGCCCCCAACTAGCTATAAGGATATCTCTATTTATATGCGTCGCCAATATGCAACTGTTATTATACGGGCGCCACTGGATTGAACCCTCGCCGACAGAAATAGTTGACATTCCCTAATCCAGAAGGGAACGACCTCTGCAAAAGGCGGGGTTGTTGAAGTTGGCAAAGCTGCGAACCTACCTTGGTCCTCCAGCTACTAATGACAATATCACTCATAAAGTCACCTGCAGACACCTGCACATACAGCAATACGAAATACGAATTTTCTGACAAAGGGGTTCAAAAAGCCATTGAAAAATTATGGCTCGAGGCGACAAGCACCCCGTAGGTCGGTCAACCCACTTTACCACATCGAAGTTTATACTATCACATCCATTAAGACCGATTATGCACGAATCATCACTGACAGATTGTATACTGTAACTACAATAATGTAGCATACTTTTTGAAATTATATTGGCCTTACCAGGATTCAAATCCTTTTATACAAGGAATCCGAATCTGGCATCCGTGAATTTATTAATTTTTAATCATATTGCCTAGCCGGCGCGATTCTCGGATCTTAATCCGTTTATACCGTTTATACAAGCTTTGAAGAGTTAAAAATTACCTATTGTCGAGGGCAGTGCAGATTTTATTATGGAGTTACATATGGTCAGAGAGTTAGTGCAGAACATTTACTTTTATAAATTAATGTTACATACGGTTTGTGGGTTTTTTGTAATTTTTATTACAATTATTGTTTTCACGTGCATGTAAAGAGAATAAATAAAATAGTGTCTAATAATGAAATAAATATATAGAAATTCATACATAACGTTACACTCCACTCGAAGCTAAAAATATAGGTAGTTGCTTATAAAGCTATCATAGCGATGATATAAAACAACACAATTATATCACTTTATTTTGGTTCTCTACTAGAACATTATTAATAGAACTGCTCCATCAATTGCTGTAAAAACTTCTGAAATATAATTAAAAGTGAGTTAAACGTTGTAAAGACGTCGTTGACTGTAAAATGTATGCAATAATTACTAAATCGATTCCAAGAAAACACAGTTATTAACAAGCAATCCCAGTGGCATCATTTTATAGACTTCTTCGAATCTAATATACAATATTGATGGAAATACAACAATTGTTGGTGAACTAGTTTGATTTTCACGAGTGGGGTGTTCATTATGAGAAGAAAATTTCAGGACATGTTATTAAAACGTCATAACATCAAGTTCAGCCGTTGAGAAGATATTGAATTTATAGAAGTATGAAAACATTACGAAGCTTTATAGTTTTACCGTAGAGGCATAGAATACAAAAAGATCCAAAGAATTAGCTTGGAGAGGGAACGAGGCTATTTAGGTGAAAACATTTTGTTCTAAAATTGGAGCCTGTAACGGGTCGCATTCGCATATAATCTAATCCTGCATGAAACGCGAATCAAGATGCAGTAATAGCTGCTACACTGTGGGCAAATGGTTAATCAAAAATAAAAAAATCAGTTCGTCTTTATGACAATAACATGCCCTGAAAACGTAACCACCAATCGATTTTCTGTAATACATAATTTAGAGTAACATTTCAATAATTCTACAGGATGATTCAAGAACACCCTCACTGGAATCAATAAACTATCATCGTGTATAAAAACAACCGAGGCGCCTGGATTGGATGCAACCAACACGTACATTGGGGTGAAGATCAGAGTAATTTTAATGCCCGTAAATTCCGAGCTCCGACATGTAAGAAGCTTAAAAGGTGGTCAGTAGTTCACCAGGATAGGGCCGGATCTCAAAATGAAATAAGACGTAAAGAAGAAAGAAATTCACATGGGAAAATATTAATGTACTGGACGTATACCCCACAATGTATTAACCAACGGCAGCTACATACATAAGTACATACAAAATATACGCGCATAATACCACAGAATACCATAGAATTGTTGGAAAATAACACATCGACTATTGGATAATTAATTCATTAAAAAAAAGCTGATATGCAGTCGAATCAGCGGCAAAATGCTAAATGAAGGGAAGTCACATACCTCGGATGTCGCACAAAATCTTGTTTGCCACCAAATTTGAGCCATAAAGGCGGGCTCGCACATGCAGTGAGCCCGAAAACGGAAGCAAATTTAGGAGATTTTTCAAGATGGCGACGGCGAAACCCGCGTCTATCCTACTTGCGCTCTAAGAAAAGATTGTCTTATAATATTCGTTATAAGAATGGGCTACGGTAGCTCAAATATTTTCCACGAGCAATCAACGCGAATCCACTCGTAATTTACAGAGGACTCTTTCAGGGATGAGTCGATATGCGCAAGGCCAACAATAGTGGTGTTTGAAAGGCTGAATGGATTCGACAATAGTGGTAAACTTTTCAAAGCCGCACAGTAAGCTTTCTTCACCAAATAGCTACATTTACGGAACAGTAAACTCACATCATAAGCTTGACTGCCCCTGGTCAACTTTTAATATGAACGAAAATTTCACAAAGCAATTTGCTCCATAGTTGCTGGTTAACTACTTAAACTAAGCTGTTCTACCCCGCGCTGACGTTAGAGTGCCGGGCGCAACCAATACCTCCTGAAGAACATGGCCAATGGTCTCCGGCGTGACGTCAGCACAAGTTGGTTAAATCACATACACGCAGAGAGTGTATAACTGTAAAAAGTAAGGGCTTCTTCTGAAAACGGGGTTACCAGTTGTAAACTGAGCTCTTAGACCTACCACATTTGTTTTTCTGTAATGTAAAACGACATTTTAAAAACATAATTTTGAATTTTAGTATAGGTAGCGCAATATCAATCCCAATTAATACCTTTGAAACTGTAAATCCAGTTTATTTATTTGTTAACAACGTACTCACTTTTCGACTCTTATTTCCTTTATTTAATCTATTACTATTAATTTTAATTTTTAATGAAAGATTGGTTTTAGGATTAATTTTAATTTTCTTTATATTTTCCTGGCTATAATATTGAAACCCAATAAAATGAACTAAATAGCACTAAGAAATTTTAAAACCAACTGGGAAACACAGTTTCGTATGCTATGAACATTTAAAAATTGTTGTTTAAAACATAATTGACTAAATTCACTATAGCATTATATACATATAAGCCCCAACAGCGTATATTCTTGATTAAACTGTAATTATAGCCTACCGCAGCATCCAAAGAATTATTATTACCAGACGTACCCATCTTATTTTAGTGTGTATAATTGCAGCGACACATAGCATTTACACACTATAAATGTTGAACGTGATGAAAATATCCGTCTACAAACAGTTGCACAAATATGGTATAAAAATAATTACAATACTTTATTTACTTCATCCACCGGAAAATGATTTGCCATTACGGGCACAATGCAATGACCTGTTTGTAACGGTCATTTACGTGTTTATTTGTGCAACTGATAGTAAATAACTTAAACGCGCAACAGCAAACACCGACGAAGGCACTAAGTGACTTGTCTATATTACAAACAGCTCAATTATAGTCGATAATTGCAATCAAAGTGTAGCTATCTGTACATCTTCACATCGTGGTCATTAAGTAACCTACTACCTACTTTAGCCGACGTCAGATACCGCTGATCTTGTTGTTCAGGTGGTATTAGCTCAGCCAAACGAAAATGCTAATCCCTTTTATTTACGGGCACCAAATACAATCCGGCATTCTATTTAAATAATTCTAAGAAACTTGTGTATGAGAAAATTCTTGAAAACCAAAACATACTCAAACTTGCAAACCTGAACTAAGTTGACAAATGCACAAGAACAAGAGCCACACACTATATCAGAACTGTGTCTTTAATCTTCAAAATACGTATTGTAATAAATACAAAAGTTTCGTTCTTTAATGTTTCTTTTCCATTACACTATTGTCTCGTCATATACAACGCGTAAAACTCAAACAGCGCATTTATTGGTAATACGCCAAAATCATTCTTTAACAAAATTCCTGAATGTCCTGGGGCTCCTTTCTGTCTACATCATAAATGCAAAATCTCTACATATATTTATGGCTGAATAGTGATTGATAATGTAAGAGCACATGGAAACCCCATGTGCTTGCCCTTTTTATCACTTAACTAGCTCAGTGAATATGAAACTCTCTCAGTCAATGGCTCACTATCTTCTAAAACAAAAATCTGGTTCCCTTTGTAATGTTGTCGGCTGAAACTAACTTTAAATAATGCACAAGAGCAGCTAATTTGTTTACATCAATCTATTGACTGCAAAATTCATATAAAAACATGTAATAAAAACAAAGAAAACAGAAATAAAATCAAATAAAAGCTAGAATTAGCTTCTCGTAAAGTGTACGTGCAAGATAGCTGGGTCTACTCGGAACATATATATAAAGTCTAAAAAAAGGCTTTAAATAATTGTCTTTAAAACGCAAATACGATAAATATCTTTTAACAGAATCACAATGTCAAAATTGCCTGAAGCCGGTACTGTTTAAGTCTGTTCAGATTCGAACTCGAGATACACACATAGTATTCGTTAAAGCAACATATTTTTCCTCGCGGAATCTTCTCGCATTTGAATATAACTTGATCATGTTGACCCGAAAACATTTTAGCTGGAACTGGCTGCTGTGCACCCTTGGATTCAGCACGTCTTAGATTGTGTCATTGCATTGGAGGGTACAACGCATGCTACTGGAATCCCCGTATTGCTCGCTTGAACGCAGCTCGTCTGCGTGACGTCACTAATTATGACAAAGACACCTTTTGATGCGGCATAAATTAGCGTCTCCAAATGGACGCTTTATATGTACCCTTGATATATGGCACAATTGTTGTAGTTACGTGTACACTTCGGAAAATTCGTCTGCATATTTACACTGCACTTTTCAGTTGTTTGCAACAATTTTTGGGTGCCAGGCTCGTTCGAACCGCTTCTAATTAACTTATATAATCATGAGCGAATTTGCGTACTGTACTTTCGAGTAGCAAACACATTCAACTCTCAGAAAAGGCAGTTTGAGACTAAAGACGATTGAAAGTTAAAATCTTTCTTTTCCTCACGGACAGACTACCGCAGCACCCGCTTCAATTAAAATTCACAATACATGTACAGCGCAGGATCAGCTTTGAGAATGTTGATAATTATAAAATGCAATATGCTTAAACGTAACACATAAGAAAATAAATGTCATAAATTCAAGGAGGCTTGAACTTGAAACTTTGAAAACAAATATTACCGGCGAGGGATGCAGATGTCCCGTTTCAATAGCGATTAGTGCCCCTTTTTGTCACAGTAGGTGATCCCTATGTATTTCCAGGTGCAATAATCAATGCCCAAATTTATGTTTATTGTGTTATCTCATTACATTTAATTTGTTGGAGGGAGAAAAAACACTTTGGTTTTTCCTCGTGAAGAAGTCGCAGGCAAGTTTCTTAATAAAAAACATGAAAGAAAATCTTTTTTTGCAAGTAATCTAGAGGTGATTGTAACTATTGCCGATAAAACACACCAAACAATAATGATGACACAAAATGACCATGCAACTAAAACTGAAACACAATGACACCTACAAAAAAGAAAAAGGAAAACGCAAACGGTTTTTTCTCTCCAGCAGTACAAATGAAAGTTTACATCTATATGTTTATATATTCATGTTCTTGTATCCAATTTAAAAATAACCGTTTCTTTGTTATTTTTTATGAACCCTGGCCTTGTGTAGCCATATTCTAACACTGCTCATGTAGATGATTGTGTACACTCAAATAGTTAAACTGTAATTTAAACAAAAGCCGAGTCACTTCATAGATGTTATCGATAAGAGATAATCAGATCACTTGTTATATGCAAATTAGTATATGTTGCTATTTAAAATATATTATCGTATCAGAGCTATACCATCAAAAAGAAGTAATGATTAAACATGATGCTCTTGTTTCAACCATCACCAACAGTGTTTTCGACTTATTTATTTCTAGGTGTATTAACGGTGTTTGGTCGCTTATTAATTCAATTAATAATAACCGCACTAGATGTATTCAATACACCCTAGAAATAGAGCTTACCAAGTGCTTAAATAGTAAGAACAAAACAAACGGTATCGAATTTTCAAAATAACTTGTAAACTAATTTTCCGTGTAGTGCACCGTTATTGTCGATGTTCAACAGCACAGCGGGGTAACAGGCTGAATGAAATCCGGCCCGAAGATAAAACTGTGAAAAGAAAACAGTTTGGTGTAGCACTATTTGCCAATCTCATTAATTCGAGGAATTGACATATAATACATCTCCTAGAAAATAGAAAAGTTACTCTCCTTCCAGCATTCGATGTTTTCGACCCC
The DNA here is from genome assembly GCA_940337035.1 of Agriotes lineatus. NCBI lineage: Eukaryota > Metazoa > Arthropoda > Insecta > Coleoptera > Elateridae > Agriotes > Agriotes lineatus. The sequence goes on from OW679197.1 coordinate 160,187,940, forward strand.
GCCGAGACATTCTTTGTTTGGCGAGACCGTTCGCAAAAGTCTCCATCAGAAAACCATGCCAGCACACACGTGCCCTTTGATTCGTTACAATGTAACAGGGAATCTCAGAGGACAGTGGTCAATAGTAGTTATTTGCGTACACCTGTGCCCAAGTCACATCCCGACCTCTGACCGTCGATATTCGTCCGTTCAATCTCGTAAACGGGGAACGACATCAATCAGTATAAAGGTCGAGTGGCCACGACCCTCCCTGCAGTTTCCCTCCCGGATTTTCCACAAAGCACCTATGCAGTTATGTTTTACCATTTGATTGCTCCTCATGTGCCGGCACGTATTCAATACATCCTCATCAGAAGCTCCCTTCGAATTGTTCTACTCCACTAACGCCCTCTGTAAATCAGTCTCCATGGCATACCTGCGGTATAAATCCGCTCTGGTGATTCACGGCCTTCAAGAAGTGCCCAAAACTCGGCTGCTTCTCTGGTCGGCTGCTTTGCACGGTGCCTATCACGCAGAAATGAATCTCGAACTCCAGCGTCTCCAAAATCGTCCAAGTTTACATTGTATTATAAACTTGGTTAGTTTATAGCCTCGGAGAATATCTGACATGTGCGAAATAAACTCTGTGCGGTTGCACATATATCACAACAAGTCAGAACGTTTAGATTGGATTTTCCGATTTAACGGACGAAAGGTGTCAGTTCATGCTGATTGATTTTTCGAGGCGATGTGATACATGTCTTGTTTTTTAAGAAAGTTTCCGCCGCTTTCCTCCTTTCCCTGCTCATAATATGGATGTCGGAGTTTTTCCGGGAAGTTTCTTAAGCGAAACCTTTTTAAAATATGATGGAACTTGAAAAACTTTAACTATTGTTTTCTTTATTCTCGTTCCAGGATTTTATGCAAATTTGGTAACTCACTCAAGTGTGTTAAGTAGCTAATCAATAACGGCAACCTGAAAAATACATATTGAATATACATTTATTTTGCCTGGCAAACCTGATACTTAAAATAACCACATCTTTCGCTACGAAATTTCCTCGAAGTATCTCATTAAGGACACATAAATTCACATAATCCAATAAACAGCTCTCCCAAACCAATACCTTAAATTAATTGTTTTCCAAAGATTTATTTTAGGGCCACTGCTATCTATACTGCATGCACTTCAATGGCATAAAATTCACCATAATATAACGTTTTATACGTTTCTGAACTATAACATATTGGCTTTGATAACTAATTAATGAGCGTAGCTCCATATGTTGCAAAAATATATATGCACTAAATTATACATTAAAGAACCTTCAATACATGTACACAATATGCACTAATCTACTGGTGTATGCAAATATATGTGCATTATCAAACCTACGAGGGTCATACTGAATGTCACGAGCAACGTCGCAAACTTGTTTAACCTCTACATGGCAGCTTGTAACAGTAAACGAGGTTTAACGCGTCACGTGGTACTTTACATTTGAACAAAACGTCCGGCACGCCTTAATATTTAAATAATTATGTGCCATTTGTGTTTACCTTGCTAGCTCGGTGAACCGAAACCCCAGTTCATAAATAGTAAGTATTACTATTTCCCAAAACAGAAAGATGCACTCTCCCTGTAGTGTTCTCGGGCTGAAACTAACTCCAAACCATGCACAATAACAGCCAATTTGTTTACACAATCTATCGACTTCAAAAAATATACAAAAACAAACAAAAAATCAAAGGTAACTAGAATTGACTCCTAAAAATACCAACATTCGAGATAGCAGCGGCTACTCGCATGCACGCAATAAACATACATAAAAAACACATAAAGTCATACAAAATAACGTTGTCTTTTAAAAGCAAATGTGAAAAATTACACCAGATGGCGCTGTAGAAAGCCGTGCCATCTAAGCACATATTATTCGTTAAAACATATTCTTTCGCTCTTGCAAAAGATTCTGACAATTAAACGCATTTTGACTGTAAACATTTTCCGGCCCGTGGGAACTACTGCATCCCCATGAATTAAATTTCCGTTAAGCTGCATCATCCAAACCTCGGATGACGTGATGCGCAGAAATCTAACACGCCCAATTTTGGGAAACTCCCGCCTCCTCTTATTGCTGCCTCTGTCGCTTCAACGACCACTGCCTGACGAAAGAACTTCATAACGAATACTCTCATGAATATCGCACAAATTGGCTTACTTACCGGTACACTATGGAAATAGCGTTCCTTTGAAACACAAACACTGACTAATGCTCTCAAAAGTTGTTGCTTACTGCAGCCACCAGTTGGAGCTGACCCATGACTGCTTAATTCAGGTTCTCGACACTCAGCCATTGCATGCTCCTCGATTTAATGCCACACACGTGAAATTAAAGTGCTGCATACACAAAAACGGCTCTACGCACTTTTGTTATTCTAGAATACACTGCTTAAATCTAATTTAAAGCAACAAACCATAGGAAATACAACTCGGCGTTAACTTTAAACGTAAAACTGGACACCACATACGAGGGATACCAAGACGGGTCCAAAGCTTTCAGTAGGAATAATTATAAACGCAGCTGTTAGCAATAATATTACATGCTTACGCTATAGTGTCATTAGCACCTAATCAAGGTAGAACTACAACACACACTAGAAAATTAAAATCATCAGTGTAATAATTACTGTCCGAAAATGGATCTGAAGAAGACTAACAATGTGATAATCTCCACGAACCCACATATGCAGTTAGGTAACATAACCATTAAAAGATTCGTACTCTGCAAATAGGCAACAGGTGATCAGATAACCGAAACAAAAGTAAGTGTAGAAACTGCAAGATTATTATTTATAAAAATGCCAAATCTTTATAACAGAGATGATAATATAGTTTTCAGAATAAGAATACTTAGCTGCACATATTTTTCACCTCTGTGTAGTTGGAGCCCGCGCTCCGAAGCATCAGTATTTGAAGAAGATGGAGGTGTTAACGACATTTGTCGACATTGCGTACCCCACGAAGACCGAGTGTAGAGAAGGATTGAGTAGTGGAATGCGCAACGTTATAAGACAAGGAATTTTAAAAAGTTGAGCCAAGTTACTTACAATAACCGATAGGCGCGACAAAAAAAAAATATTAGAATGCTAAAGTTTACGTTGCTGCATACACCAGCTCTTAAAATGCCATTGTAACTCATGGAAATAAAATACAAATTAAATTACTAATCAATACAAGTTATAAGTACCATATTAACTAATAGGTGCCAAACTCTGTAACGTCAATTAGAATACTTCGACAAAGCTACTCGAGGCAGTTAGACTGCAGTAGGATGATCGTTTGTCGTCGCCAACATACACATATTCTACTTTAAAAACGTGAAGAGTACAGAGAAAACAAAACAATGTAGGTATCTAATATTAACTATTACTACGCCAAGTATATTTCTCAAAAAAAGTAGACTTGTACATACTCGTGTAAAATATTGTAGTAAAAGCTACGCAGCAATCTGACATTTTGAAACACGACGCGGATTCGTAATCACTATTACTGAAATGTGTTACAACTCAATATTAACGGTGTGGTAATTACAGAAAGTTTAGACAGTACGTGAGAATTATCAAATACGGTTTCGAAGGCAATCATCAATAAATATTCGCTTCAGAATAAATAGTACGTTATTACAAACTGACTTACATATAAGTGGTTAAACATTTCCGATTATTAAACGTTAAGTAATTTATTTAGCACAAGTTCAACATAATCAATAAGATGGACGTCGCCTCCAAAACACAACTTACCAAGTCGGGTCTAAGTAAGTAGAAGCAAACCTGAAGATCATATCCAACACACAATGTACCAGACCTGGTGCAATCAATTAACCAAACGTGGGAAGCTTCCAGCAATTAACAATACGATGAAGGACACGTTTCTTGCTACTTAACCGGCCAGAAAAACAGGAATCTGTAGTGAAATATAATCATGTACTTTAACTTCGGGCCATGAAACTAACTCACCCCTAGTTGGCGTTCGGGCTTAGAAGTCGTAAGTGTAACATTGAAATACTTATTTCAGCACATGCGCGATGGTCCTAAAACAGCAGCGATTTACGAACGCATCACTAACACGTGGCAGAGAAATGAAAAGTGACCATTTACCCTAGGGCTTGTACAAAAAATCGTACTGCTTCGTTACACTTGTTTATCCACAACGTAATTATATTACACATCTTACAACCGGAACACTCTAAAAATTAGCCAATAGCATCAAACTTCCTTAAAATTTTGTGATAACAAAAGGAAATGCTCTGCTAAAAACAGCCCAGGAATGAAATTTATGACGCTAAAGTGAGAGGTCGCAAAAATTAAGGGAATAAGAAAGTTTTTGATATAATTTTACTGTAAAAGTAACAAGCTATAAAAGCACCTATGATGGTATACAATCTCCGTTAGGAGAGGGACTATAAGCGGCAGTTGTTACTAAATGTAAAGGATCGTAATGTATTACCTGTTTATATGTCCTAGACTTGTTGCTTTGATATATTCAGTTGGCTACCTGTTTACTTATTATGCTATGTAGTCTTCTAATCTGTTTTTTTTCCCAAACGGTTCATGTGCCTGTACCATAATATTTAGTTCTTTCCTTTTCAGTAAATGGTATCTATTCCCATTCTGTCGTCTATGCCTTCATTCTCTGTCAATTATAGTAGCTTTACAACAACTTCTCTAATACATCATTTCTGTTGCTTGGAGGTTGTCTTATCAATAGTTTTGTTAGCGTCCATACAATTGCCTGGTATATCACTGTACGGTCTGAAAAGGTTCTGCATATTCGCCTTTTAGTAGCTTGCGAGATCGTACAGTTTCATAGTTTCCTGCATAGGTCGTCTGACTGTCCAGCTACTTTTATTGCCTTGTGTTTTCTTCGATAACAGCCTGAACTATTGTAAAGCGTGATCTTCTCCTACTTCAAGCATTCCGTTTCTCATACTCGTCTTCTAACTCCTAATTATGAGTTTATGTCGTCTTCATCCTCTGCTGCAATTAGTTGCTCATCTTCGAATAGTAGACTATGTTTGATTTCATGATCTAATTTCCGGACCATGTTATTGCACAATTTTTGCCATTTTTTGAGAGTTTTGTCTACAGTGAAGATAACTCTTATGCCGCGACGGTTTTTACAATCCATTTTAGTTCCTGATTATGTATTAAGCGTATATAAGCTAATTTTTATTCTTCAGGCATTCCCGCTCTTTTCAGTCGTTAAGTATTTCTCTGAATGATTCTGATGCCACTGAAGTAGAATTTATAATTAGCGCTATGGGTATATCCTCGAAGCAGATGCATACTTTTCGTATCTCTAAGTGCTTCGTTCACTTCTGCTGTGATATCGCATTCTTGTTCGTAAGTTTGTTCTGGTTATTAATTTATTTCCTGATATTGACCCATTCATTCAGCACGTCTTAGAATGCGTCGTTGGCTCTAGATGGTACACCACGTGATACAAGGAATCTCCGATGGTGTGTACTTGCACTTTTACGTTGTGTGCAGCAATTACCTGCTGCAATATGGTTTTGGGCCGCTTCTATTTAACTTAGTTCGCCCTGGGGCAAATTCGCGCACTCTTCTTTGGAGGTGTACACACGCGCAACGTCAACTTGGACAAATTGGCTCCCATATGCCATGTTGCTCGTGAAATCACATCACATTGAAACTCGTCGCACCTGGCTGTAGGACTGAGCTCGCATTTAACGCTGCACAAGCGAACAACTTCATAATACTCTTACTACACATTTCGATTATACTACATGCAATCTTAAATCTAACTAAAATAATAAAACAGAAAAATACAACTTGGCTTATGTCTTTAATAAGTGTAAGAAAAAACATTAGAGGCGAGGTAGGACAGATTTTTCGTTACACACCTTCCTGATGCAATCTATAATATTTAGAATTATGTCAAATAAGCTTTATCTTTTATTAAAAAGTGATTTGATTAGCAGGATATTCCTCCTTCCTATAACCCAAGTTGGCTTTACAGTTATGTAGTGAATTATTGACTGCATTTCTGTGGTGAGTTGGGTCCAGGTGTGTTTAAGCATGTTTTGTATTGAAAGAAACCATTCAGGATTTTTAGGTCAAACTGTTCACATACGTGACGCGAACATTGAAGCCGCCCATGAATAACACTTTCTTTTTATGCTCGATCTTATTGCGTAGAGGTGTAATACTTCTCTTCGTTTGCTGCATTGTCAGTTGATGCGTATATACCAATTTTAACAATTGTTTGACCCCATAGTTCTAGATCCATAGATATTATTCTTTTGTTAATGGCTTTTCAACTGGTACATACGAATTGAATAGCTCTTCTTCTTTCCTGTGATCGTTGTCGTATTTCAGTCTGCGCCAGATGATTCTTTTGATCAGGATTTTTAGAATTTTTGGTTTTTGCTAGTTTCCAGGAATACTGGACGATATTATTGTAGGATTTTCCTACCTAATAAAAATTGTCTTACAAAACTGTCAATCGACACCTGCTTCAGTTTAGTTGATGAGATAGGGCAATCAAGACCTCTAGTCCTCGAATACTCTAACAGCGCCGGAGTCGGAAAAAGACAAATCGTTCAAGGGAAACTAGATAGGAAATATGAAAGAGAAGAAATCTGCGTAAGACAAGTTCAAGATAGATTACAGATCCAACGGGGATACCTTGGGATTGCTAATTCGCAAGTTGTGAGTCCCTGAGTAATATATGATCATAATTTTTACATCAACTTTCTATATCTTCTTGAGTTTTTTTTTTAAATTATTTACCAAAAACTGCATAAAAACTTTTTGGAATTAATACTTCTTCTAGAAACAGGATAGCTTCAAACGCAACTCAAGACATATTCAGTTTTTGGCAATAAATCGCTGGAATATTCACACAAATTAGATCAATTCAGGCTACATATGGAAGACTTCAAATAAACTGCGATACGACAACACTCACCCCTGGGTTTTTCGAGACTTTCTAGACTTCATCTACTGCGTATCCGCGCTATCGACTGGAAAGATTGAAACCAATCTGATAATCGCATTGCAAATTCTACAGAGCTTGATAGTCGATTTATACCTTGTCGTCACGACTTTCATAAAGTGATTGATGCAGTGTATGATTTTATAGAACAAATTTACGGTTCTAAAACTAGCGGTAGGCTTGATTAATGAGAAAAAAGGGGCACCAAAATGTATGTACATATTTATGTATGAAGTACCAATAATTAAGTAATACGTTTCATTGAAGTACTGTTGCCTATAATTTTAACATATAGCATGTTTGGTTCAAGGCAATCGTAACTTGTAGACTTGATAATTTATCTTAACCAATAATTTCAATAAATCCCACTGCGATTTCCAAATCCCTCAAAGGAAAAGTAATTCACAAAAGTCAGTGTAAAGCTTTCCGCTGGCAAATATTTTAACCATTTTAATGGAAATGTCTCTCCCTGTTTAATTTTCTTTATCTGACATCGCATCTTGTATTAAGGTATGCATTTCCGCTGACTCATTCTAATTCCGTTTTGCTTCAGTCTGAAACGCCGTTTCTTGTTGCATTTCAATGGTCGCTGTATTTACATATTTTTGCTTTACCTGTGTATGTTTTATTTATTATGTGACTTTTAAAACTTGTTATTTCTGATGTAAAGTGCATTTCTAATGTAGTTAAGTAGAATTCGATATTGGTATATTACCAAACTGAAAATATTAATTAAGAGTTTTTATTTTAAATAGTAAGCTAGAAAATGATAACTTAAGCTAAGTGAAGGAAAAATCAATGCTTGGCTTGTATAAAGCAGAATCGAAAATCCTCTAAAGGTACTGCCATCCTTTCCTCAGGAAGGCGTTATTTTATCATGTCAAATTTTCTAGAATCTTTTGTATTAATTTTCTACTTTGGTACAATTTATACACCCCAAAAGTTACAATTTCGCCAGTGCTTTACTTTTGGGTACCACATCGGCTGTCAACATGCTTTCTAAACTATCTCGATACTTAACTACTCAATCGGAATTTTAATTAGACAGACAGATGTTTAAAAACTAGACGTCGTCTATTGATATGTGTGCTATTTGTTCAGCGGTATCCGAGCCCTCGCCACAGTCACATCCGTCGTTGTCGACCTTCCCGATAGAAAATATAAATGCAATACCTGCGGCCGGTTATGAGCTCAACCGTTTTTGCCGATGACAGGCTTTTACGGTTGCTATGTTATTATAATCTGCACGGAAAACGCAATGTCCTCTTGAAATCCATTAAAACTCAATAATACGGTAACTAACGCAGAAATAAACGTTAGCTATAAATGTAATTTTATGTTCAATAGCTACCATCCTTGTCAAAAATCCAGATCCGAATTTAATATCATAACTAAAATAATACAACTAAATGGATATTCAAATGTTTCCTTAGAAAACAGTGCAACTAATAGTTTTAACATTGAAAATGTTTAAAGGATTGGAAGTGTGACGGTAATACGGAGCTCCAGTAGCGATTTGTGTGACGCAGTGTGCGCAGTTTTCGTGAATTTTTGCAAGTTGTACGTATTGCAGTTGAATTTTGTTTGTGTCATTTTGAAAATCTCGTCAAGGGCGAACCTACTGGGGAGGTTGCGAAAGTGTAAGATTCTAGAGGCGTTAAAACGAGTGTTTGGATACGAAAGTGTTCGGCGCTGTTACATCACAGCTATTGTAAAACATCCATATTATTGCCGATGGATGCCATAAATACGGATAAAATATAATAAAATGCAATTAACGGTCGGCGAAAATCCAATCTGTTCTTACTAAACGCTATATTAAAGCAACTGCAGGAATTATTTGCTAGGGAGTGCGGAACTGTGCTCCTATTAATTTACTGTAACTCGAAAAACACAAATGTAATTTGGAGATAGTTAGAAAGAGGACGAACCAACGCTCATCGTACTAACTGTCTTTTTTTTGAGTCTGCGATGCACGGGGGCGAAGTTGCAGAGGTGTAAAAGTGAGGTGCGTTTGTAGCAAATTGTATGTTCGCATAAACAGGAGGAACGAACAAATACCGAATTTTATTTTTAGCAGTATGTGGATGAGTCTGTGGGTTTTTAAGAATTTTGCGGCCCAGGTGGATTTGGAGGTTGCAAAATTGGGAAAACGTTATAATTATCAAAAAACTCTTAAAATTAATATTTGTGTGAAATTCGCTGTTTGGAGACTTTCTACTGGTTGTATTTTACAGAGCATTCGGGATGCGGTTGTGAGAGGGGGTTTTTTGCCTTATTTTCTCAATTTTTAAATAAAGAAAATGTGCAAGTTTGTTTGATTCTGACCCTTTGTGAAATTGTAAATTTGCAAGTACTTAAATATTAAATAGCGTGATACTAACGGAATGTACCACTTTTTCACTAGCATGAATATTTCGTGGGGATAAGGTCATCGCGCTGCACTTGTTGGCAGACGGTTGTAGAATGGTAGACAGCCACTTGTAAATTATTCGTATTTTGCAAATTTTATGCCAGACTTGAAAATTATCCAAGTTCATTTTCAATGCATTAACGAAGGTTGGTAAATTGCAACCTCTGTAAATTTTTTATTTCTAATCATATGTAAAGTGGTTGAAAAAATGTACGGGTCGAAGTAATTGTATTAAAGATTTGCTGATACTCCAAAAAGTGAAAGGAGTGCTCGCTACAATGTTCGCTTTCGTCAACTAAAAGATCCAGGGACTTATTAAAAATGTGCTGCTACTACCGGAAACGTTTTTATTTATGCAACTATCGTGACCAAACCGTCAGTTTGGGTAGCAGAGCTCCAGAACAGGCATCCCACATGAGCAGTAAGTTCTTAACGATTTCATGAAATTTTCATACTCGCTCCTAAGTAACGATCTGAGCATGAAGGCCGAGACGATATCGCATGAACTTGCGTAGTTACACGGATGAGTTTACGAATGGGGCAGGAGATAAGTTAAATTTAACCTGCGAGAGAAGACGCGCTCAAATTTTCCGTTCCACATTAATTTCATAAGCCCATACTTTAGGTCCAAAATAGAACTGCATTCCACGTGCAAATAGAACATATCCATCACATTTCACAATGCAGGGAGTTGGATTGTGTTTCAGATTTGAGGCTTCAGCATAATAAACATCTGCGTCTGAATGTGTTAGCTTCCCAAACAGGATTGACCGATGCTAGAGTACACATTCAGGGTCTTACGGGAGCTTTATCCTATTAGGTTCGAGACGCTGGCGAAATTCCTCACATGCGCAAAGGTATCATCAAAAATTGAAAAGAAACAAGAACGGATTGTGGCTTTCCAGTGCGTGTCCCAAACTCGTTAGGATTCAGGTCCCGCCAGTCACGTCTCCCGCGGTTCCTTCACCTTCACGACTCCATACATCCTCAGATCATGATGTACATTTTGCCCGGAATCGATTCGATTACGTACTTATCTTAGATCCATCAGGACAAAGTTTCCGACAAAAGTGCGAAGTTGGGGCGGCGTTGTTATGTCGGTGAGGTATGCGATACGATCTTGAAAGTCGCCCAGCGTACGCCAACTCCGAACACGTCTGTCAAATAACTTTCCTCCATGCACCAAACACAGTGCAATTAAGGTTCTTGCATGCGATGCCGCTATTGCACAACGTCAAAACGGGGACATAACGAAGTAATCCTGCCGCGTCGTTGCGGAGCGAGCGGGGCGTCAGGACCGTAGCCAGAGCAGAATTGGTTTCAAAAAATTACGGTCTGTTGTTTTTTTTTTATAAAAAGATGTATAGTTCCCATAATGCTGCACTTAAAAATCAATACAAAGCGTATACCTGCCACCACGTTCATATATTCTCGTTAAGCTTTAACAACATGCAAAGCATGATTTCGGAAGCTTTCACGGCGATTTTCATTACGTAAGGAACGACTTTCGGGATTGGACCGTGTCATTAAGCTATAATATATTGCAGACGCGAAGAAAATCGCGTTTTCTAAAGTTGTTAGTTAATATTGATCGGTGATCAGAGGCAGTACTGAGTAGTGATACAGAGGAAAAGTGTCGAGTGCCAGATATAAATATAAGTAGCTTTACTTGCAACAGGTACGTAATACGAATACATTTTATTAAATAAAAATATTGTAGTGTGTTGTACCGGAATACTTTTCTCAGATACCTTATACTGAATACTTTCAGTACAGCTCTAGACTTTTTGACAACTGTATGCTACCATTTCAGAAAACGTACTATTTCCTATTTACCTATCTCAGTTATTATCTTATTGCCGTTTCTGCGAATCATCTTCCAGGTATAAGCAGTTGCCGGTCATAGTTAAAATATTTAAATAAATGATTAAAGCAAAACATGTAACTCGTTTTATAGAACAAATGCAAGAATATCTCCAAATGTATATAAGGCAAAGGTTCATTAAATCTGGATTGTTTAGGATTAACCATTTCGTCACTAGGTAGCTGGGCATTTTGTTTTATTCTAGATTTTTTTTGTGTCTTATACTTAACATTTTTCTTTAATTTTTCCAGATTAACTTCTCTAATTTAATTATAAAAAATTTACCTTTGCTTTAAAAACCGAGTTGATATGTTGTGACGCTACTGTGACGCGATGGGATGCGAGGTAGACAAAGCGACGACTGTCGCACGACTGATTTAGATAGTCGTCCCGAATCTCTAAATCAGGAGCAAATTTACTAAACGTCTGTACTGTCATACGGTTGTCCAGCTCATGACCGCACGAGAGTTTTACTTCCAACCTAGTGCGGATCGGAAAGACCGACGACGATACTTGCAACTGCGGCGATATCAAGTAAAATCAGGTTTAAACATTTAGAGTTTTGATATATCCATATTCGAAATCTAATAATAATTGGTAGACCATGGAAAATGTAGTCGTTTAATTTAAATAATTATGTAACGGATTAAAAAAGACAACAATTTAACGCAAACGATACATAACAGAAACTTAAAAAAACATATGACACCAAAACTAACGAACCTAAACTAATCATAATAAAACTAAGACTAAGAAAATCGTCACAAAACTTAACAAAGAAAACAATAAAAATAAGAAACACAAAAGCGAAACGAAAAGGTACTATTATTAATGCAGTAAGTGTTCGAAAACGTTGCCATTTTGTGCAATGCAAAGACGATCTAAATTTATAAACCTGATTTTACTTGATATAGGAACACAATAGGCCCATGAGACAAGAGTATCTTTTTGTTCTCAAAAACTTCAGGCTGCTACATTTTATTATCAAAATTTATAAAAACTCCTACACAAAAAAGTTGGGGCAATAGTTTCCTTAGCCCCCCCCCCCCCCACCCTCTCCCCCAGTTTTACCCGTCTATGTGCATTTTACATCGCCAAGAATAACTTTACCTTTTTAAGTAAAAAAAGTTTAATAGGTGAACAAAGTTTCAAATAATTATCTTTGAACTTTCGAAAATATTAAACAAAAACGATCCTCAGCACTACACTTTTAACACCCTGTTTCTGGAAAACCAAAGGTTTTTCGGCTTATGGTTATATAAAGTTTTCTTAATATTTCCGGTTCTAGAATTCGCTATTAAGGTTTGGCACCCTGTATGGTCGTCTTCTCGTTTAATTCAAATTTAGATAAAAAAAACATTGCGCAATGAAATACTAAAGCAATAAATTAAAGTTTACGATACATAGGACTAGACATGTGTTAAATTGACCTAATACAGACTAAGTGTAAGCTAAAAGGATAAATAAACAAATTATAAGCGAAATCTCCCTTAATACATTAAGCACTTCTGAATATGTTACAATCGGAAGCAAAATTATGAAGGAATTTAGCAGCATTTGTATTTTCTTATAAACAAGTTGGAAATGCGAGCAGACACGACACAAAATCTTTCACTTATTCTTTTTTTGGGCGATATCGTTCAGATCGTTTCTATAAAAATAATTCTTACAGAAACAAGTGTGTATCCGCAATTCATAAAAAGTATTCGAATACAGTATAAATACAGATACGTTGTACGTTTTTGATCTATCGTTCGTCCCCGCATATCTATCGCACGTTGCTTGTAGATTCGCGCCGATTGATCGTGGTAAATCTATGAAATACGGTTGTCCATTTTTCTAACGAATATCTGGAGAAGCTCCTCATTTTGCTTTCGTTTCCGAGCCAGAAGCCCCTATCACACTGGGAAACTTATCACTCTGAAAACTTCTTACATTTCTTAAAAGGGGAGTTACCGGCAACAACAATTCAATATACTATATGCTCTATAAAAAAACCAATATAATTGCTATGCGCTGTTAATACACGACTATTCTTTAAAGCCATATTATGTAACCACCAGCAAATTACTGCATTCTCCACATTGTAATTAACGGCATTTAAAAATAATTGTAAATTCCTTTACGAATATTTTTTAAAGTTTAGCGCTTGTAACATGTCCGAATGTTTAAAAATTAGTTAAACATCAGTTTGGCATTGTAGAAAAAGCAACAATGATGATACAAAATGTCGCGTATTTTAGACATTTTCTTTTCTGTTTGAAAAAGTGGGTACAAGTGGATACGCATTATTAATTAGTATTCTAAAATTCAAAATTGAATGAGGACTGTTAATTCTTATATTTGAGATATTCCTCTAAAATTTACCTTTGCGAAAGCAAATTTCGGAAGTGATAAATTTTAAATCATAGAAGAAAAAATGTAAATGCTTTCTTTACAAAAAAAATCCAAAAAACAAATTTCTTGAAAATTATAGAAAGACCAAGAAGCAGCTTGTACTTTATTGGAAATCTCAATATCTTCATGCGGCAAAAGAACGTCTTTGTGAGCCACTTCCACTTGATTGGAAATGACAATATTCTAATGAGGCAGAAAATTAAACTGAGTTTGTTTAAAATCTATTTTATTTTTAAATTAAACGCCCTTCTATTCCACTAAAACTAGCAACATTGGAAATATTTTCTCGAAATTATAGAAATAGAGGAAATAATCTAGTCGCATTGAATTGAATCGTTTATAATTTTCTTTCTATAAACTAGTTTTATTACCTACTATAAACTGTTTTGAGTGTCATAAAAGCGAGTAGTCAAAACCAGGATCCCAGTTTCATTTCCATTTAATCTGAGCGCCACTTACCAGTTCTTCGCTGGTAAGTTTTGAATTAACTAGAGCGCACGCTTCTCTGCATTCTGCATTATATGTTACGGTTTGCTTTATTTTTAGAATTTAAGAATTTTAGTTTTCTATTAGGTACGTGTTTTGTATTCTCTTATAAAAGTAACCTATTATGAAAGATTTATCTCAGAGAGTTTGTTTCTGAAGCTGTTGTTATTTATTTTATTAGTTACTTTCATATCGTCAATATACGAATATTTCTACAGGTATTTCGCAAGTACTAAAACTGAATACTGGTATTGTCTTGCAGTAAAGGAACATGTTACTTTTATAACCTGTTATTGGAACATATTACCAAGGCGGAACTAACACATAGGAACCTATTACACAAAAATAACCGTTTAGCCCATCCCTAATTTAAGTAAAACCTCTCTTCCTCAGTCTACAAACAATTTCAACTGTGATTCTGCACTCTCCCTAAGGGAATGAATTCTTATGTAGTCAACTGAAGTTCCCATTAAAACCGGTGTCATTTCTTATGGAATCGACTAAATATAAAAGTACACATAATTATAAATGGTAATTATAAGATCTCTTCAGATTCGCTATCGACATTTACGGTCATATGATGATATTTCAGGACGTTAATGGCTAAATTACGTTTAACTCACAGATTCAGTAAACACCCTTTCCACAAATGGGCGCTCAATTTTATTAGAGTAGTGCTATTGGTAAGCCTGTTGTACCCAGCTTGACTGACCGAGAAAAGTCAAAAGTTCAGCACTATGTCTGGGTAGGTATTGGTGTTTATATTTCGTTGTTTTCATTTAACTTGCTCTTTTTGCCAGTATTAATGTTTATTATTTCATATATTTTAAGTTTTCGTAACGACTTACGTTTACCCTATTGAAGGACCTTATTTCAAATAAAAGTACTTCTTAATTCTTCCATTTATTTTATAAAAATTACTTCTTAGATTTGAATTCAGTAACTGATTAAGACAGTTTGAAAATCATTTTATTTTATTTTGCTTTAGATTTACTTTCTTTATCAAATTTTGTGTTTTTAATGCATCACGACATGTGTATTACTATTATTAGCATCTATATTAATTTAAAATGTTGTAATAAACAATTTCTAGTCCTTCCATGTTGTTCTTAACTTAATAGATGTTTGGGTAACAAGACCTCAAAGTTAAATTTTTTATCGGGAGTGCGATCCACATGACTGATAAAAAATCATTTTAGTGACGAGTTGCACATATTTTTTTTTCTGAAATCGCTAGGTTACATTTATCTGACATTTGCAATCGACAGCTTAAATTATATTTATTTATACATATTGTTACTTACATAACAACTTTGATTATTAGCAATATTGATAAGCTTCACTATCTTAGAGCTTGTTTACATGAAATCAGTTGATGGTGTGCTGAAAGATTGTTCTTGCAGGATCCCTGAAGTAGACGGTTGTCTCGAAACTTTTACTTGTTGCTATTTCTTGTTTGCCATAAGTAATAGGACCCTCAATATTCATATTCTTATATGGGTATTTCGCCACTCTGCAAATTAAAATATTAAATAGCGAAAATATTAACAACTAACGTTTCGAGGGACAATCTGCCCTCGTTATCAACGAATAACAATTAAAACTAACAAGAAACTTATCTTTTTCACTGGAAAAAGATAAGTTTCTTGTTAGTTTTAATTGTTATTCGTTGATAGCGAGGGCAGATTGTCCCTCGAAACGTTCGTTTTCACTGGAAAAAGATAAGTTTCTTGTTAGTTTTAATTGTTATTCGTTGATAACGAGGGCAGATTGTCCCTCGAAACGTTCGTTGTTAATATTTTCGTTATTTAATATTTTAATTTGCAGAGTGGCGAAATACCCATATAAGAATATGAATTATGAATTCACGCCACAAAGAAGTTTTAGAGATTACCCTCAATATATCCTTCGACAACATTCGTACTCTCTTAAAACAACCTTTTTCGGGTTGTTTTAAGATTTATACTTCTCAACCAGCGTCTTAACTATAAATAATTTTGGGGTACGAGCTTATCACAAAAGCCCTTGGACAACGAAGCGTATTATAGCGCATAAAATCAACTTCGGCAAACGTAAAACAAATGTCTTTATTCAACGCCATTGGCGTTAAAATCAAATTGGTATCGTATACTACTTTAGAAAACACATCTACAAGTCGAATGGGTGACTAGCAGGCAGCAAAATGTCGTTGACTATAAACAGATTGATAGAAATTTATTATTTTAAAATTATGCAGAACGCATGCGCGAGATTTCACCGCATCCTAAGCTTCTGGTAATTTGTAGGAATTACGGATGTCTACTGCTGCCTTATCGACTATCAGAAGGCATTTGGTCGAGTTCAGCACGAAAAACTGATAGATATACTGAGACAAACAGGAATCGACGAAAAAATCTACAGATTATTATAAAATTGTACTGGAACCAAGTTGCAACAATGAGAGTAAACGAGGAGAAAACAGATGCTGTCAAAATAGAAAGAGGGGTTAGACATGCGTGTGTACTCTCACCATTGCTGTTTAATATCTATTCAGAACAAATCTTTAAGTAAGCATTGGAAGACGTAGAAGGTATACCAATAATGGTGAAAGACTAAACAATATAAGATACGCCGATGACACCATTGTGTTTGCAGACAGTCAACAATGTCTCCAATGCCTAGTCAACAAAATCGTAGCTGCAAGTAATAAATATGGTCTAGATATAACCAGTAAGAAAACGAAGTTCATGATAATAAGTAAGAATAATATCCCTAATATCCACATATCCACTAACAACCAGCCGATTGAAAGAGTACAATAGACAGTATATTTGGGAACAACTATAAATTAAAACTGGGACACCACTCAAGAGATTAGATGCCGTATCGCCAGAGCAAAAGTCGCCTTCAATAAAATGAATAAAATTTTCAAAAGCCATGATCTAACCATTGAAACAAAAGTGAAACTTTTAAATGTTACATCTTCTCCATACTTTTGAATGATGCCGAATCATGAACCCTTAACGAAAAGTTAATTAAAAAGATTGAAGCTTGTGAGATGTGGCTGTACAGAAGGGTGCTCAGAATATCATGGACGGACCACACAACTAACGAAGAAGTTCTAAAACGAATGAAGAAAAATAAAGAACTCATGAACATAATCAAGGTCCGAAAACTACAATACTTGGGCCATATCATGAGGAATGAGTCCAAGTATTCCCTGCTGCCGCTCATTATACAGGGGAAAATTGACGTCAGAAGAGGCCCAGGAAGGCGAAGAATATCCTGACTACACAACCTCAGAAAATGAACCGGGAAGACATCCACCGAACCCTTTCTCATAACTGTCAACAAAGTTAAACTAGCAATACTGGTCGCCAACATACGAAACGGATATTGCACTACAAGAAGAAGCCAGACTTAACGCTAGAGTACAGCGACGCCATGCGTAGATAGGCGGTAAACGAAAAACTTGACCAAGTGTTACCCAAGAGCTTAGGTAGGACAGCGGCGCTATGGCCTAAAATACGACTCAAGAGTCAAGACACACGCATTTTTCAAAGTGTAGAGGACAGATGTGGTACACTTAAGCGGTTATCCCAAATAATGGTTTGATCGCCAAAGAAGGTAACTAAACCGGTAGCACCGAAAAAGGCCTGCAGATGGAAAACGGGTGTAGAAAAGTGCGAGTAACTACGGGATATACCCTCTGTGTAGAAAGGATAATTCGCCCTTAAATTATCCTAAATACGCCATAACAGTTGTTTCCAAAAAAAAGGGTGGCGATGACTTAATGGGTAAATCCTTCCCGTGCCGACAGCGAGCCGCTTTTTAAGAGAAAATTTCCCAACTCTCTGAAAAACTTTTTCCATCAAATTAGACGCGCATGGTCCAAACATTCGACGCTGTGCCAAATGAAGGTATCGAAATGTTTCCAAATATTAACCCTAAATGAGAATATGCAACCTGCTCCACTCACCAGTGCTTGAAGAAAACTGCGTCCAAGGTGACAATTCAAACGACTTGTTAAAGACGTTAAAAAAAGCAAAAAAAAAACAATTTGCACCGTTACATTATTAATTTGGTAAATTTAGAAATTATGTAGTATGTCATAATAAACGTCGACCTGCATACCCACAAAGTTGGCGATGTGATAGTCAGGGTAATAATGGTTTACATTGTTATTTCAGTTTATTTTGAGATAATAAATTTGCCACTGCTGCTTCGGTTGGTAAGGCGACACTGTCATTATTGCCCCCCTCCATTTCTTTATCATGTACGAAGTGTATGCCTCATTAATTCAAACGGAAGAGTTGGTAAAACAGATTTAGAAATATTTATGTACATACCGTTCAAACACGATAGAAATGGTGATTTTGCACACACACTTTGTGACCATTGACAAACAATTGAACCCAATCTACACAAAATAGTACTATAATAATAGACTACTTTGGTGCTTATTTGAGCATTCACTAATGCTTTTTTCTATAGCTTTACTGGTCAATTCAGAAAAACAATTGCCTTAAATCCAACAAAGTTTAAGGGAGCCTCTCCTGTACGTGTCCTAAAGACGGCTCTGCGTCGTCCTTCCCTTCGTGATTCCGAAATGTGTCCGCCAGGCCGTCGTGTATTTCCAGGAAATATGAAGCTCGTAGTCGGCTGTATTTATGTCGCTGTGACAGGACTTTATGTTGCAAATGGATGTATATCAGATAATTTGCATGCCCGGGACTTCTAATCGTGTATTGTTAACAATTTTCGGCTCATCTTGGCTCCATTGCGGCGTATGCAAATTAAAAACGGAGACGGACGCACTAAACCGCGATGTAAAAAGTAATGCATAATTCCGGCTTTCATGTGCCATGAAAATTCAAAAGGGCCTTACGTTTGACTCGTATGTGGTTCTTATCTTTCGGAAAACTTCTTTACTGCCAATTAACTTTGAATACGCAGCTGCTTATGGGAACACTTAACCGGCACAGGCGTTAGAGATAACATAGAACCACCATATTTTTAGCAAAATTGCATTTATATGACCACTTAGAAGGAACATTCTCATTAATAACGTGATTATATAAAGCATTTATCTAATTGTAAATAGTGGATAGTAAGGACACGTTTTTGTTGTTCAACATCAATTATTAATTAAACCACTTCAGAAAACCATTGGCCAGAACCTTCACAATTTCTGAGGTGCTTCTGAAAACAAGCAATTTTAAGATAATCGTTGCCTTTTAGAAATATTGATGTTCAGTTGTTAAACCTGTTGATATAAACGAAGGGAGAATTTCGTATACGGCTTTGACAGGTGTCAATACCTTTGTTGGATTTGAAACATTTCATTTTTGATCTGTTTTCGTATAATACAGCCGTGTCTGCGCCAGTCGTCGAAGGTTAGAAATATAATTCAGAAACATTTGCCATTATTTGCCTGTTTTAAAATCACTGGAATCATGGCAATTAAAAGAGTATCTGTACTGGATATTAGATTTGTTTAAAAGAACCGTTAACCGCTAAGTCTTTTAGTTTTTCCTAGTTGAATACGAGAGATTTCAATTGATTTAAAATTATCGTGACTACATGGACCAACTTCGGTCGAAACGGCGTGGTTCTTTTACAAAAGCTTAAAACAAATAAAATTACAAAGCGAGCCTGAGTCTGATACAAATTCACGTAACGACCAGATCATAAAGTGTTTGCTGTATCTAGAACACATAAATTAGTAGCAGTACATTACCAAATACATACCGCAAATCGTAAATATTAACGCAATAGAATCACACGGTATAAAACTATTAACTATTAATTAAAACTTCTATAAACCAACAATAATGGGCCGGCAAAACCGAAAAGGTGTAATAAAGCCAAAAAGTCGCGAAACCCTTTTAAATGGGTAATTTTTATACAATAACTTTGGTTATTTTATTAATTTTTCCATAGGTAGTTCAGATACCACGATTGATATATACTCAAATTTACAGACAGAGAATACATTATACAGGGTGTTATTTAAGTACGCGGCCAAACTTTAAGAGGTAATTCTTTGAGTAATTCTAAGACGAAAAGTTTATATAAACATAGGTCCGGTAATGCTTCGTTTTCAAGATACAGGGTGTCAAAACTTTTTTTTTTAAATAATTTTTTCCTAAAAATTTTAATAATCCTTCAGCCGATTTTGTTGAAATTTGTCAGTGTTATTTATGGTAGGAAGGGGCTAATTTAGCCCTAACTAGATTAAAATTACTAAGTTCAGTGGCGTCCCGGGGGGCACCTTAACCAATATTTTTGACAAAAAAATATGCGCCACTGACTTCTTTAGGACTTTTATATTTTTTTTTCGCATTAAGCAGCTAAAAATACAACTTTTTTGTCTCTTTATTTTTTTTCGTAGCTTGCTCCGTTTTGGAGAAAAAAAATAAAAATCACTTTATTGCTTGTCTCTGGGACAACATAATAAAAAATTATAACTACCAAACTATCAAAAACTGGGGTGTACCTGTAATTTTTTTCCATATCAATAGTCTATTTTAGTCTTAGAAATTGTTATAAAAATTAATGCTAGCTAAAAAATATTTTTTGTGATTTATTAATTATTAAAAAATGTTTTTTTGCTGTCCATGGACATGCAATAAAGTTATTTTTATTTATGATTAAGCAATTAAAATTACACCAGTCACCTTTTGAATTTTTTCGCTCAGATGAACTGTTTTCGATAAAACAAATAAACATAAAATGCATAAGGTTATTTATTACTGCAATGTTTTGAAAGTAACAAAAAGTTGAGAGTGCTGTGGAGGGAAAAACAATTGATCAAACAAATTTTACTTTGACATAACTTTAAACAGTGCGTGCATCATAATTATTTGAAGTGTTTTTAAGAGTTTTAAGCTATAAAATTCGTTACTGATATTAGAAAATGGTTCAATTTACAAACGCAGAAATGGCCGATATGCATTTTGTTTATGGAATGGCCCAAGGCAATTCCAGAGCGGCTAGACGGATTTATCAGGAGAGATATCCTCATCGCCTTGTTCCAAATAGACAAACATTTGTAAGAATACATGAAAGGCTGTGCGAATCAGGCACCTTTCAAAGGTCGGCTGCTGTTATTGGGAGACCTGCAACAGTAAGAACAGTTGAGGTGGAGGAAGCAGTTTTACATGAAGTTGAGCGTAGTCCCGATATAAGTACACGCAAAATTGCACAACAATTAAACGTTTCTCACTTTACTGTATGGCAGATTTTAAGGGAATATCAACTGTATCCTTACCACATACAGCGTGTTCAAGCGTTGTTACCTGCCGATTTTCCCCAACGACTTGTTTATTGTACTTGGCTTTTGCAACAACAGGTAGCATCTCCGACGTTTCTATCCAGTATTTTGTTTACCGATGAAGCGTGTTTTTCTCGAAATTCAATTATGAACTTTCATAACAATCATATCTGGGCTGAAGAAAATCCCCATGTGGTTATAGAAAACAATTATCAACAACAATTTTCCGTAAATGTTTGGGTTGGTATTGTAGGTGATTATCTCATTGGACCTTCTTTTTTACCCCCGAGATTAAATGGTGAAGAGTATCGTCATTTTCTGGAATTTGTGTTACCTGAACTATTAGAAGATGTCCTACTGGCAGAAAGAAGAGCAATGTGGTTCATGCACGATGGGGCCCCACCTCACTTTAGCTTAGTAGCACGTCAGTTTCTGGATGCAACTTATGGGGAAAACTGAATCGGTCGCGCTGGTCCACATTCATGGCCACCCAGGTCACCGGATTTAAATCCGTTAGATTTTTTCCTTTGGGGGCATTTAAAATCCCTCGTTTATAGAACTCCTGTCAACACTGAAGAAGAATTAATCCAACGGATACGGGATTCATGTAATCAGATAAGATATACGCCGGGAATATTTCAACGTGTTCGGCAATCGATGTTAAGACGAGCTTATGCTTGCATTGAAGTTGAAGGAGGACATTTTCAGCAAATATTATAAGTTTGTGTTAGTTATTGTTAAATGTTTTTTTACTAAAAAAAAATTGCGTACCATTTGTTTAAGTGTGGTTTTAATAAAGCGTTTTTCTTGTTTGATTTTTTTTAAATTTCCGTATAGTTTTAACTGCTAAATCATAAATAAAAACCACTTTAACAGGTATACTACAAACAGTTCTTGCTAGTTTCCTAGTTATTTTTTTTTCATGCAACAAAGCAATGACATGCAATAAAGTGGTTTTTATTTTATTTTCGAAAACGAAGAAAGATACGAAAATAATTAAAGAGATAAAAAAGTTGTATTTTTAGCTGCTCAATGCGAAAAAAATAATAAAAGTTTTAAAAAGTCAGTGGCGCACATTTTTTTTTGTCAAAAATATTGGTTAAGGTGCCCCCCGGGACGCCACTGAACTTAATAATTTTAATCTAGTTAGGGCTAAATTAGCCCCTTTCTACCATAAATAACACTGACAAATTTCAACAAAATCGGCTGAAGGATTATTAAAATTTTGACGAAAAAATTATTTTTAAAAAAAAGTTTGACACCCTGTATCTTGAAAACGAAGCATTACCGGACCTATGTTTATATCAACTTTTCGTCTTAGAATCACTCAAAGAATTACCTCTGGAAGTTTGGCCACGTACTTAAATAACACCCTGTATATAACGTTTCTATTGGTTTGTAAATTACAAGTCAGGTCTTAAACTAAAATTAAATTAGTAACCTATGTACAATGTTAAAATTATCATTAAAACGTCATTGGGGTCGATGGACGTAAAGCTAACCCTAGGAGATCTGCAGCTAGGTACGGGCAATTCTGGAATTGAACATGACACCACAGAATGGCCGCGTTTGTTTACTTTCAATGTCAAACTAATATTACCAAATTTGGACAACTACCCTGTTATGGTTTTTCCCTTCGAGTAAACCAGACAGTACTGGTGCTAGACAGTATCCGGGGCAATATTTGACAGCAGCCTGAGGGTAGCAATAAGCCAATTTATTACCTCATAGATGCCCGGCGGCGTGCACAGAGAATTGTTCGGTAGTGCAAGACCTCGGCGATGGTTAGGAAAGTGCCCTCGTAACAAGTAGTTAGTTCTCTTACTTAATTCTGGCGGATAAATGACCTGGGAAACGCCTAGGAATTCGTTGCCGTCTCTTGAGGCACATTATCGGAGTCCTGGCCTCAAAGAGGATACAGGGTTCGTTTAAAGAACGCATGTGATTTTCATACCGGAAGCTACCAAAGATATGACGTGAAGCGCAAATATTCGAAGATACTGTATAATCGGCGACCACGCAAAATACATAACGCATACAAGTCAAACATCCGGGTTATATATTTATATAGTCCTCGTTATGGAGTCTATTTCTGGGAGAAAAATTAAGAGGGATTGCGCGAGACTCGAAAGTCGCGCATCGCTGGGTCCGTTTGATTTATCTTCAATCCGCTTTCACGAGTGAACAAACGCTGATTGTAGCGTATTACGGACGTACAAGTTGAATATTATTTATGCATTAATTGAATTTCGTTCAGGTGCGAATGTTACAAATGAATAAATAATTAATTGTAAATAAAGGAGGAAGCAGTAAAATACGCAGAAGTAATGAATAACGGCAACTGAGCTTCAATGAAGCTAATAAATAATTCAGAGGAGCTTCGGAAACCCCTATCGAGGTCAATACTGCTTGCTAGAATGATTTGGTAAAGTTACGTACGTCGCCAATATCCAGCGAACACTTCTTTTCTGATCACCAGGCAAAGTTTGATGTTGTTTACAACTAGCAGCAATCGAACTTGGCTTATGGAGATTATTTTCATATATATCTAGTTTATTTTTTATTCTATTTCGGTAAAACATCATTATACTATATTGCTTCGGCAGATATGTTTTGAAATTATGGTCTTTTGTAACTTTCATTTCTTCTTCTTCTTCCATCTCTTCGTAATTTGTGTTTTAACACATTCTTCTTGTTCTTGTAGTCGCTATGTGTCCATTTTTGAGCATAAGCCCCCTTTAGCTTAATAGATGTACTCTTAGTAAAAATTCTTGAATGAAACACGCAATGGGCATGGGTTATGCCCCTATAAAGCTCTTACGCTTGTAACTACTGAAAAATAACGTTTTTCTATCAATTTAGTGCTAATATATTGGAATCAATTTGTATGAAAAATTATAGCTTTTAATATAAATACTATGATGGCATTTAGTAAATCTAATTAAGTTAAATATATAAATATTGAAATTAGCTAAATTGCAATTTCTGAACTGTTAAGGGAATCTATAACATAACTGAGTAATATGTAATCCAAACTCCCTTAAACATGTATTTATTACACCACTACAACTACGCAGACACAAACTTCTAAATCTGAAGGCTTCAGTGTATGTCGTCGTCTCATTAAGAGAGTTTAGCAAGTTATTAACATGTCACCAACAACAGTTTTGCCTACAATAATTATTAATGTCGCTGTGCAATTTTTAACAATTGCTTTAATCACCTATTTAGCTCCTAGTTGCTCTCGAAGCTATAGAAGTTCATTGTTTAAAATATAATAAACTACAACAGAAATTATGTATAACACTGTACAGATAATAATGTTTAGCTTGTAAAGACTATTTCTGACAGTTTAAATTTATTCAATCTGCGTTCGGCAACAAATACTATAGTATATGTAAAGCAGAAAAACAACGTTTTTCAAACATTATTCCATATCTATTATTAAAATTGTATTTTATAAAATAAGATTATGATTTGTAATTTAGAAGAAGCTTCGTTTTCAAATAACAGCGTTATTACTTCGTTGCATTTTGGTTTACACTAAACTCTCTACTAGACCAACATTCCAGTTTAGCGATTTAATCAAGTTCTTTAGAATATCTAACTGGTAGTTTCAATTTGTATGAAAGTAATCGCAAGCAGTTGAAAGTTACTGGTTGGCCAGACGACGTGGTTGTAGTTTGCAGTGGGTCCTAAAAACAGATTAAGATCAAATCTACCGCTGGGTTACAGACTGTACAAAGCCATTGTGCTCCACCATCTGTTGATAATTAAATCTTTATATTTTGTAAATTATATTAACAACACCAATTTACACCTTTAAATACAAAATTTGTTTCAGATCTGCTAATTTTCATACTTACAATTCTCCATTTTTACACATATATGAGTAATTGGCCTCTCTTCAAATGGCTTAAAACTCCACTTAGACTATAATGAGTTTATGTGGAATTCATGTTTATCTTAGCCAACTCGTCTACGTTTTCCACTACTGCACTGTCATCATCATCATCATTATCATCATCGTCAGCCTTGGTCTATCCACTGTTGAATTTAGATCTTCAAGTTTTCTCCATGCATCTGTATTTTGAACAGTCTGAATCCAGTTTTTTTCCTGCTATTTGTTTAATGTCGACTGTCCACCTTTTTGTGGTTTTCCCATACTCCGCTTTGTAGGTCTTGGTCTCCATCCAATAATTTTGATGTACCATCGGTTTGTTTCCTGCCGAGCTACGTGACCAGCCCACCGCCATTTTATTTCTAATATTCGTTCGTTTATGTAGGTCACCCTTGTTCTTCCTCTAATTTGTTCATGATCTATCTTTTCGCGAAGACTAACGCCGATCATGGCTCTTTCCATAGCCATTTGTGTAGTTCTAAGTTTTGTCATACCCTTGTTTGCCAGTGCCATTGTCTCTAAGCCATATGTTGCAACTGGAAGTATACATGTCTCGTTAACTTTTCTCTTTAAGCTAATGGCTATGTTGGTGTTTTTCATTATATATCTAAGGTTCCGAAAGGCAGCCCAGCTCATACCCTGCGGTTTGATTTTCTTTCGCAATCTTGAGTTTATGTCCTAAGTATATGTATTCTTCTACTACCTAAAGGTTGTTGTTGTCTACGCTGACACTTTCTTCGGATGGACCTATAACTTTCGTTTTTTGGACATTCATTTTCAGACCCACGCGTTCTGATGTTCTGAGAAGCTCTGTTAAGACAATATCGTCTGCGAATTGAAGATTGCTTAAGTACATTCAATCGATATTTAAACCTTTTCGTTCCCATTGGAGATTTCTGAATATATCTTCTAAGACGAGGGTAAATAGCTTAGGCGAGATAGTGTCCAGTAACTTTAGAACTTTCAAGATTTCAATGGAATCGAATGCCTTATGGGAGTCGATGAATGCAAAATAAATAGACATGTTATATTCTGTAGTTTTCTCGATAAGGGATCTAAGTGTTTGAAGATTGTTATTAGTGCCATATTTTCTTCGGAAGGCCGCCTGCTCTACCGGTTGAGAGAAGTCTAATTTAGCTGTTAAGCGATTTGTGACGATCTTGGTCAACAATTTATAAATATGTGACAGGAGCATAATAGGGCCATAGTTCTCCAAGTCCCCGCTATCACCTTTCTTAAAGAGCAGGATGACCTCCGCGCATTGCCAAGAGTTTAGAATCTTCGCTTCATCAAGGCATTTGCTTAGCAGAATGCGGACCGATTCTAATAGGGGCTCTCCGCCCATTTTCAGCATTTCGCTAGTAATGCGGTATTTTCCTGGCGACTTCCTATTTTTCATATGACGCAAGGCTGCTTTAAGTTCTTCTATGTTAATTTCGTGAATTTCCTCCAATCCTACACTCATGATATGCTGAGAAATACACAAGAAATAGTAAATTCCGTCGAAAATATCTATAAATCTTTATACAACACCTATTCAGAAGAAAACTATCACTGCACTAAGGTCTGTACTGTAAGGCTACACCATTAGATAAAAGAATCTAAAAGAAATTATGGCAACCGCAAAAAAAGTGTGAAATAAAGGACCTTTCCACTTCTGACAATATGAGCTGACACAAGATTTGCCCGGCTTTAAGAATTCCATCAATATCCAGATGTACTTACGAGTTACATGCTATAGGTTTGTCTTTATTAGCCATTAATAACCCACGTAAAGCATCTAAAGTTTAACAACTACAGTGTAAATTCCGTGGCTGAGCTATTACTACTTTGTGTCTTTTCAAGACGGTGGGATGACATCTTGTGGCGGGCAGCGATTTAAAAGTAGCTTTATGGCTTAAATCAGTGCTTGTCCACGGAATTATTCTTCATATTTTGCAGTGCGGATAGAGTTTCATCAGTTGACCTACGTTGATATTTGTAATGTGTGTGTTTTCCAAGTTTGGGTTTAGCTTCTTAGTTAGCAGAGTAAAGATCTATAGAAAATTATTCTACATCGTATGATTACTGATATTATCTCACATACATAAGCTTCTTGCCAAAATCATCATGAAATAGCTCACTAATGGATTAGATTTCTATCAGCCAGTTAAACAGGCTAGTTTGCAGAAAACGTTCAGTACAGTAATCATTTGAAAGCTATAATTCTCATAGAAAAGTGCGAAACGTACAACATATCCTTGAATTTGGGCTACATAGATTTCCAAAAATCAGTTGACACTGCTGAGTTGTGGGCAATAGTTGAATCCTTACAGAACACCAGAATCGATTCCCTAAGGCTGCAATTCGTATAAATGTTTACAAATGGATGTTAACAAATAAAATATCCTTAAGCAGAGGAGTAATGCAGGAGGAGACACCTTGTCTCCTAAATTGTTCACACGTTCTTTGTAGAACACATCTAAGAAACTGTCTAATACTAGCCCCTGCTTATAAAGGGTTGTAAAATTTATTTACCACGGGATAGCTCATAAATCGGAGATATGTTCAATGTTCATGTAATAATGAAAATATGATGTATAATGAAAAAATAAGCATTTGTGTAATAAAACGGCGTTGTTTGATCCTGCGGATGCTGCAACCAGCTTTGCAGCCGTGCTAGGGGTGCCTGCCGACGTCGAAGATGTTCCGCTTCGGGAGCGTCGTGGATGGTCGGCGTTCTCGTTCGGAGTCGAGCTGCGCGCTTATGCCGACGGCGTGCAGTCTGTCAAGTTTTCCGATTTACGGGTTCTGGTTTCTGTAAACAATTAACAAATTAAAACTGTTAACGCGAGTGCTCACCCTATTTAGGTAACTACAGTTTGCTGTGAAAACACTCCGAGATATCTGCCGCACGGCGGGG
The DNA here is from genome assembly GCA_940337035.1 of Agriotes lineatus. Lineage (NCBI taxonomy): Eukaryota > Metazoa > Arthropoda > Insecta > Coleoptera > Elateridae > Agriotes > Agriotes lineatus. The sequence continues at coordinate 160,216,155 of OW679197.1, forward strand.
CTTCGCTCGGAAATCGATTTATCAAATCGACGTGATTTTCGAGGTCGCTAACCTCCCAAAACTCCAGGTGTGTTCGTCGGAGATGCTAGCATCGGCTCATGAGCCCAGCTTGTGGGGTTCCTGGATGCGCTGTCTGCTGCAAATCTTAATAGTTACTACAGGTAAAGTTATTTAGATAGCTGGTAGCTTCTAATTCTGCTTGAAAAGCGGGGTGCCAAATTTGAAATGCAAGGGGAGTTGGGATTTAAATATTTTGTTATTTATTGCTGGTTTGCAAACGGATTTCGGTACGGGTTTTTCACAGGGAAATTTGCTGGCGTTTCAGACGTCCTTTCCGCACCACTGAATTAAACTCAACTTCAGGTTTTTCACAGAGAAATTAGCTGGCGTTTCAAACGTCCTTTCGGGACCACTGAATTAAACTCAACTTTAGGTTTTTCACAGGGAAATTAGTTGGCGTTTCAGACGTCCTTTTGGGACCACTGAATTAAACCCAACCTCGGAACGGTTCCCCAGGTACTGGTAGAGTCAGCGGAAGGACGACCTATTGGAAGGAAAATCTCTGTAAAAATTTCTTCGTACCGGACAGGAGCACAGGAAGGGATGATCGGGAACGGGAGTCGGACTGGGGAAATCGGTCTGAAAAATCTATATGGAAAATTTCTGTAAAAATCTCTTTAAAATGAGCTCTGCAACTGCTTTTATACGGCTTTGGATGGTCATAGGTGGGGGGGGGGGGACGGCGCGCGGCTTTTCTTTGTCTAGCGCTGCCGTTATCTTTGGGTGCGGCCTGGTGCCGCGCCCGTTATCTTCTGGGACATTGACACGCCGTGTTTCTTGATAACGCTAAAGGTCGGCGAAGTTAAAATTTGCATATATTATTTAATAAACGGGGCTGCGCGCGCTATTGCGCGGTCTATCCTATTCAATTTACCACCATTTTTAGGCCTATTACCCCAGTATAGAGTGAATTCACTCTATACTGGGCTATTACGTAGGACCTTTCCGTTCTGTTACACACTTGTTACACAATCTCAGAAAACACAACATTTCGCATGAAAGGAAGCAGAGGATTCTTTTGTGGAGAAAGAAATAGGGAAATATCCGTCCTCTAAACCAAGAGAAACGTTTACGTGGTGAAGTGGAAGCTCAATGCTTTCACCTAACCGTTGAAAGGCTCCAAGAGGAGCCATCGTACTACTAATTGTCGACATGATCTAAAAAAACCACGTCAAAAAAGTCCCTTACGATCAGGTATTTGTAGTCATATTTCAGTAATATTTCAGACGTTTTCAACTGAAAACCATTATTGTTAGTTTCAGTATCACCGTTTTAAAACAGTTTTTTTGATAAAACCGGAGTTATTTGTAGATAAACACCCGTGCAAGTTTTAATTGATGTTAACCATCTAAAGGAGATCTGTTATCATTTGAAGAGAGAATAATTGCTTAAAATGGGGCCCTCGGGGATGCGCCCCTCTCCAAGAAAGCTCACGGGGTTCCGTCCCTCTCTAATGGGGCCCTCGGGCATCCGCCCCTCTCCAAGGGGACTCACGGGGGCCGCCTCTCTCCAAAGGGGCCCTTGGGGCTCCGCCCCTCTCCAAGGGGCCATCGGGTTTCCGCCCCTCTCCAAAGGGGCCCTTGGGGCTCCGTACCTCTCCAAGGGGCCATCGCAGCTCCGCCCCTCTCCAAGGGGGCCCTCGGGGCTCCGCCCCTATCCAAGGGGGCCCTTGGGGCTCCGTACCTCTCCAAGGGGCCATCGCAGCTCCGCCCCTCTCCAAGGGGGCCCTCGGGGCTCCGCCCCTATCCAAGGGGGCCCTTGGGGCTCCGTACCTCTCCAAGGGGCCATCGCGGCTCCGCCCCTCTCCAAGGGGGGCCTTGGGACTCCGCCCCCTATCCAAGGGGGCCCTTGGGGCTCCGCCCCTCTCCAAGGGGGGCCCTTGGGGCTTCGTCCCTCTCCAAGGAGGCGCTCGGGGCTCCGACCCTCTCTAAGGGGGGCCCTCAGGGCTCCGCCCCTCTCCAAGGGGGCTATTGGGGCCCCGTCCCTCTCCAAGGGGGCCATCGGGGCTCCGCTCCTCACCAAGGAACCCCCCAAAGCTCCGCCCCTTTTCAAGGGGGCCCTCGGGGCTCCACCCCTCTCCAAGGAGGTCTTCGGGGCTCTGCCCCTTTCCAAGGGGCGCTCGGGGCTCCGCCCGGTCACGAAATCGAGGCGACGGCGAAATGAATGCAAACGCAAATGGGGGGACATCGCGTCTGTAATTGTCGTGACACACACGTTTGGATCGTTCTCCTTTATTTATATGATATTGAATTAATCAAATTTAAACGGAAACTAGCATTACAACTGAACCGTCACCACAAGGGTGTCAATATTGACTGTAGGTATTTCATACACCTCCGACTTGCTGATGATATTGTCCTAATGAGGTTCGAACACACTAATGCAATAATCCGTTTTCATGTGTTCTTGCCATGTTAGATCTTGGTTCAGATGCATACCCAGGTATTTCACCTCTGTAACTTGAGGCAGTGGTTTATTATGCATGAAAGCTTGTGGTGTATTTTCTCTGCATTTCGTGAAAGTGACATCAAAATGTTTGGATTTATTTATTTTTACTTTCCACCTTTTGGCTTATTTTTCTACTTCTCTTAGCTTTTCCTATAGGATTTCCGTAGCAGTTATAGAATTTTCATGTTCTACCATAATAGCTTTCTCATCAACAAAGGTGACTGTGAATGACTTATCATTGGTGTGCAGATCCGCTGTGAAGAGAAGATATAGGAAAGGCCCCAGTGCGCTGCCCTGAGCTACACCAGATAGTATTGGGTGAAATTCAGTTAGACGCTGACCATATTTAACTCGATAATACCTTTCTTCAAGATAGAATTTGAGGATAATATAGTAGGGATGAGTAAGTACACCATCATATCAGACCTGGCTGTCGTCGAGGAAGGCTGCCGTGCAGTACATCTTCTCTTCGAAGGATTTAATTGGATGGTTGAATGTTCCTCTCTAAATCTAAATCGATGGTCCAAAAATTCCCAGCATAATAACTCAGCATGTACAACAACAATGCTGATTATCCAGCCATGTCAAGCACTTACTCAACAAGTAACAGCCAATCAAGAATATACTCCCATAATTAAAAATTCAGAATTACAAGTACAGTGGCAGCCATCACAATTAATGTAGTGACAACAACCACAACAATAATTTATTTCGCAATGGCTTACACATCAGCAACATAATCATGCACAGATGAAATTTCTTCTCTCGTCAGCACATATTATGCAGTACACATACCCGTGCTGGAATCAAATTATGTGCACCAAAATGTAATACGGCCTGTATTCATGCATGTAGAAACAATAATTGGATATACGTTAATACCATCAATGTCACAAATGCATTATAATGTGATTTCCACAATATTACAATCGACACCTCAAAACCACAAAGACGATAATATGTCAGTGTCTAGTGACAAATCAAAAGTAGTCGTCCTTAACGATTTTTAAGAAGTAAGAACACATAAGAGAAAACGGAAGAACAATAGCCCACCCCTCACAAAATACTAAGCAATCATATTCCGAAGCAGCACTAGTAATAGGTACGAGACTTTGACATACTCCACTCTGTCAAAGCATTTGAACCAATGTTAAGCTTAGTGAATACTCATAGAGACAAAAACAGTTAGAAATTAATGCAAGGTAATAAACTAAAGATGCAGATGAAAATGTTGAAGACTACAAAAAATCAGGAACGTACATGACGAACATAAAGTAGCTAGACATACATACAGCCTGAAAGAGGAAACCCCTTTCAGAGCTGTGCTAAATACATGCATCATTCGACAGATGTAAATTGAATTAAATAAATGTTATTGACAGAGAGCCATCAAGTGGTAAATATCACTAACGGAGAAACTAAACAAAAGAAAAATCTATTCTTTATTAATATTAAACGCAAGCCAAACAACACATAAATATTCGAAGCTCAAAGAGATCTAAAAAACGGAGTTGAAATTCAAAATAGTTTTACCCTACAAATGTATACCCGCGTATGAAATAGTATTTTAATATAATGGCTCAAAACACAACAAACATTTCTTTGAAGTGCATACCAAAAGAAAAAAACTACACGAGTATCGATAAAATTTTAGTTAACATTTGGTCACTAACGTGACCTTATTGATGGATGTGTTTGTGCTAACTGATAATCGTATTACACATGTGTCGTGCAAGACAAAACTGTTTAACGTTTATGTAATCGTTTTTATCATTTTCACTTTTAATTTACATTTGCAGTTAGCTAATGGTCGTCAAAGAGTGCGGTTCGGTAGACGAAGTGATCAAGTGATCTTTCAATTGTGCTTTTAATTGTTTTGATTTCCTAAAACATTCTCTTAATACGCGGAAGCTGGTAACGTGGGTTATGTAGCATATGTTCCCCCATTACATCTTACTCAACGCAGCGATGTTATAAAATGTGTTGATACTACTTTAGATAACACATATTCAACAAGAAGTATTCGTTGTAATTCTGATAATTTAGGCCTTGAGGCCCTGAACACACGGGATTCCGTATCCGAGATTCGGTATGCGGGATACAGAATCTGAGTCTATTCAGACACGGCGACTGAATCTCAGACGCGGGTCTTCAGTCACTTGCAGTGCCGTGCTGTTATGGACCTAGTATTGCTGTTCTTTGTTTTTGTCGAATTAGTCTAGATGTGCTGTATTTAAAGTTAGGGATTGGGCTCTACTAAGCTAATAAATTTTTCATTGTCAAATAATGTACGCTCCATGATCTTTGTATAGTAACGAACGCACTGATTATTCGATTTAAATACAAGGTGAAGAAAATCTGCTACGCCTATGATATGATATCGCGTATTGTGGCTCGCAAAAGTATGCGCGTCGAGACCATATATCTAATACTTTATATGGTCGAGACCCTGGACACACGTGGATTCTGTATGCGAGATACGGAATCCCAGATACAGAAAATACACGCGCTCAAATGGAGCTGTTCACACGGCATTCAGCGACGCATACAGTATCTGGCTGCAAATTTTCCTTATCTCTCCTTTTCGGCCGCCGGCGACAAATTCTGTATCTGGGATACCGATTTACCATTGGAGCGTATGGTGCATATGAGTCCACGTGTACCAGGGCCTGGACACGCCTACTTTTGCCAACCAGAACATATAATATCATATCATAGGCGTAGCCGATTTTCTTCAACTTCGATTTAAATCGAATAAGCAGGGCGTTTCTTACTATACAACGACCATAGAGCGTACATTATTTGACAATGAAAATTTTATTAGCTTAGTAGAGCCCAATCCCTGACTTTAAATAATGCACATCTAGACTAATTCGACAGAAACAAAGAACAGCAATGCTAGGTCCATAACAGCACGGCACTGCAAGTGACTGAAAGCCCGCGTCTGAGATTCAGTCGCCGTGTCTGAACAGACTCAGACTCTGTATCCCGCATACCGAATCTCGGATACGGAATCCCGTGTGTTCAGGGCCTTAACACACGGGGATTTTGTATCCGAGATTCGGTATGCGGTATCGAGAAAAACGGAAAAATCTGTAACAGCAATTTCGTTCATTGGACTTTAATTGGACCTAGACGGCTTCGTTTTCAAAATACAGATTAAAGAAGTTTTAAAAAAAATATTATTTAATAACAAACATCTTACAATAGCTACAAAAGTTTTGCCTAAAAAACAGTGGCATACCAGATTTTTCTAAAATAAGGTAACTGAGGTGGCCCCAATGCACGCCACTGATGAAAATAAATTAAATTTAGTTTTACCAAACGGTACCATCTTATGAAATACTATCATACTATCATACACCAAGTTTCATTAGAATACCTCCAGGCGTTTTCCAGATTTTTGAAAAAAAAATTTTGTTTAAACTTCAACACCCTGTATCTTGAAAACGAAGCCGTTTAGATCCCATGTTGTTGTTTGTTTGTTTGTTAATGGACAAGGTCTAGGCATGCACAGTACCAGGTACCTTAGACACCGACTGCTGTGGTCATTTGGTCAAAGTCCTATTTAGAATTTTGCCGAGACTAAGCAGTTCCAACCTTAGCAAGGGATCTTTTACATGCTACACATCGTAGTATCATGGGATCCACGGCTTTACATCACTTCCGAATGATGGCATTCTGTCGAGGCTTTCATCTGCATTTCTTTATTTTTGAAAATCTCACCGGGACCGGGAATCGAACTCGTGACCCCTACATCAGTAGTCAGGATGCTTACCACTGAGCTACCGACCCCGGCAACAGGTACCATGTTTGGATGAACTTTTTATCTTAGAATTGATCAAGGAATCACCCCTTAAAGTGTGTCTACGTACTTAATTAACACCCTGTATATTTATATGTATATTGATCTTCTGTTAAATTATCTACAGTTTCTCTTCAGTCCGAAAATAATGTTTTGCAGTAGAGAAGTAAATGGCCAAAATTTTATTTCCTAGACCAACATACCGACATATACAGCTCAGCTTGTTTTGTTAATAAAACAAATAACTTTGACATTAGTCAAATGTCAAGTATTAAAACATAAACATACTTGACGTTTCACTAATCTCAAAACTGCTTATTAACAAAACAAAATGGGCATAGACACGTGAGACTTCCTGTAGATGCTATAATACTTCACTACCTCATTACAACTTTCCAATGAATTGCATTTCCATAAACACAAAATAGCCACAGCGTATAAACTAGTGCATATAAAATATTGACAGAGAGGAACTTTAAGAAGACAACCTAATTGCTAAAATGCCTCTTTATTCGTGCATAATCATAATTGAAACAAAACCAAGCAACTTAAAAATGAAATATCGAAAAACGTGATAGCTACAGTTACTTATTTTTCTGATGTTTCAAAGTTGTAATACCTAATACTACATAACAAGCATTCAGCAAGTTCCATTATCTCATAGTCTTTTACGATATTTGACTCGGAAATCTCTGACGTGCATATCTATATAAAACTCTGTAAACGTGACATTAGCCCTTACGGGCACAGTAAGGGTTATCAGGCTTCCTCGTCATTAACAGTCGACCCTTCTATAACCTCTGTTATAGTTCAACATTCCCTATCCCTCGCAGATTATTTATTTCGCAAACTTTTTATTGACAATTTTAAATGTGGGTGAAAGATTTATTAAATGAAATTTTCTCCTTGGAATTATGTTTGCATATTTAAAAAAAAGCCTACAAATAGAAAATATTTTCCTTTCTAATATTTTGTACATTTAGGAACATTTGAAATTAAAAGCCGAGCTAAAAGATCAAGAAGGGTAAAAGCTAAAATATGCAAAAACAAGCTAATCCATTAGCAAAAACTATAATCTCAAATAATACAAAGGGATAATTTGAACACATCAAGAGTTTTTATCAGTGACTATTTTTACACAGCAAGTAGCACTAGACCGGTTAATAGTGATTCAAAATTATTGTGTATGTCAGCTTTGAAAAGAAATAACATTAGAACAATTGTTTACACGTCACAGAAATAAGGTAAACTAAATTATGGTGAAACAATAATTCTATTTTGAGAAGTATTTCATCTACATTAATAAGCTATTCGTCTGTAGAATGTATGTAGAAATAACTCGAGTTTCAGAACCTGGTTACAGTAAACAAGTTTTACTGTAGTAACTGCTATATTTGAATATTAAATATTTAGTACAAAGAAGAAACTTAATTACACACGAAGCTAACCTTCATTAGGAAAGTGAACCCCAGCAAATTGAAAGTAAATAAATTAAAGTTAGTTTCTCAAAAGTTGTTGAACCTCATTAAGTAACTTAAATAGGGAAAGGAATATTCAAAAATAATTACAAAGTCTCCTAGTGTAACTGCAGTTGTCATTCCTAATTTTAAATAGTTTACCTAAATTATATGATGGTTTAAGCACAAATTCCCCAAATGCCAGTATACTGTATTGTTGCAAAATTGATTTTGTAGTGATATCAGTTGGCCTTAAGTTCAAAAAGTGTAACATAGCTTTGAGAATTAATTATAAAAATCTGAGCTATACATGCAATTTACTGGTTTATTAGCTGTGCAGACTTTTATCCGATGTTCAATCAGTTGGAACCTTACGTGGAACTTATAATTAGATAAATGCTTGTATGCATATTCGTTGACTGAAAATCGCCTCTAAAGATCAATTTTGAAGCGTTTTCCCCTAAAATATTTTCTTTCTTTTTTTATTTAAAGAATAGCCGTTTTCATCGATATATTATTACAAGTAATGTATTTTCACAATACTTCTTGCTCAGACCTTTCCTTAGCAAAAAAAAAGAGAATTCTATAGAAAGTTTCTTCTATCTTCGTTTTTAGATCTGTTGTGCAATATTTTGTAAATAGATTTCTTGCTTTATATTTAATTCATTTATTTATTTATTTTCAAACCTAAATATAGTAAAAAAATAAATCCGCCCTTAATTTGATATGCTGCTATTTGATCAGGATCTAGTTATTCTGGATATCTTCACATCCAAACCATAGATGCAAATTAATTATTGATTAAGACTTTATTACCACAGTTAATAACGACTTAGGTTACTGCTTATAATGTAAGTAAATGCAGTAGAAAAACAGGTATTAAGCTACTGAGATCAACTAAGTACTACTAAAAAACCCAAAATTTATTGTTTTAATATTTTGAATGTATTTCTTGCTCGGACTTAGTATTTAAAAGTGTAATTACAGGTACGCTAGTAATTTATTGAGGTTTTTGGTTATAATAATTTCGGTGAAGCCAGTGGATTATGGTCAAAGTGATCTAGTAGGCGTTGGATGCGGGATTTAGATTAACGGAGTATTCTACGAGACAGGTTCCCGTCACAAGGTAGACCTCCATCAAGTTTAAGTTAGGAGGGTCACTGCACGAGACGGGCTGCCTTCACAAGGCACAGCTAGATCAGAAAAGTATTAAGAGGAGGGAAGTCTAGGGATTCAAGTGGTAAAGTCTCTGGAGGGGGGACCTAGAGGTGGAAGTCAGGATCAGGATCTGAAGCCTCAAGTGATTGAAACGGGTGCGGAAGTTGATTTTACACTTTTCGGCCTCCTTATCGTTGCACTCGCGTACAGTGCAGTGTGAGCGGCGCTGTGCTTGTTTGCACGAGACTCCGCGCACCGCTGGTGGACGTCTTCTTATCTTTTGGCATAATATTGATGCTTTAGATAAATTTTCTACTGGCACTAACGTTACAACTTCTCCACGTACAAAACTAGTAAAATTAAAGATGCTAACGCTAAACCAATTAACAATTTCTGTCATGTGATCTATGAAGACGGAGGAATGTGAGAGATGTACATCAAATAAACTACAAAAATATTTTAGCTTCGGCTCAGTCTTGTAGAATTCCAAAGTCGAGCTACTAAAATATAATAAATCTGAATGAACACAAAAACTGATAGTTAGACAACTTAAAGTACTTGGGAGAAATACAGGTTGCATAATCTTCATCTAGTTCTGTTTGATTTCAAATAGAAAAGAGGAAGCTACTTCCTGTTTTGAATAAAAAACAGATTGGGGCTTCATAGCGTCCAGCAGCAAGTAAATTAGGAGCTGATTCCCTGCTTAAAATGATACAAAATTGGAACATTTTCATGCAAAACTCTGCGTTTGCACTCTTAGTAAATGTGTGCTAGAGGCAATAGTAATTTACGTTTCGAGACCGGAAAGTAGTCTTTTGCAGATCGAACCAAGTAGATCACAGGGCGAGCCGCAGGCCAAGCTGGAAGCTTGGGGAGACCTGCAAAACACTACTCTCCGGTCTCGTAACGTAAATTACTATTGCCTCTAGCACACATTTTCTAAGAGTGCAAACGCAGAGTTTTGCATCTAGTGGGCTCATATAGAAACTGCCATAGTAGATAAACCGTTATTATATTAAATTCATAATTAACCATTAACCATTAACCATGAATTATATGATTGAATATAATAAATATTATAAAGAAAAAGTAACAATTTAAATAAAGTTGTTGGCGCCCAATACTTCTTTCTTAGTGAATATAAAACCTTTATGCTAAAGTGAAGTAAATAAAAATTCCATATTTATCATACCCATATCGTAGCCGAAGATTGAGCTAGTCGGAGTTATGTGAGCCTTCTAAGGTAAGTTGCAATAGTTGATACAGTCTGTTGACACAATTGCACAGAAAAATTCAAAAGTCTGTTCGAAAATACCCAATGCAACCCAACTATTTTTAGACATGTACAGAAAAAGAAATGGCCGTGGTTACAATATCTATAATATGCAATATAATAAATGAAATGACTTTGTATTATACAAACATTTTTCAAAATCTCTGTCTGCAGTCTTGGAACCTGCTAAAGAGAACTATGAATCAAAGCTTGTCAATAAAGATACCAAAGCATTTTTAAGTACACAAAAGAACAGCTTGATCACAAGATTGGTGTCGCACTTCAGAAACTCGATAGTCACTCTGCACTAGGGATTGACTTAGGGGACGGCACTTTCTAGATTGTAAAGCCTTTACCAATGTTGGTGTCTCAGTCGCTTGTTTCTGCCACATTGTCCATTCAGTGGAAAATAGCAAGAATTACGCCGATCTTCTAGAAAGACGACTGGGTTGACTGTTAAAATTTCCGTCCAGTGAGTTCGTTGCTTATCTGCAACTGGAAAGAATAATTGCTATACGTTGTCATTTTAAATGAACTATAACATCATCGTTAGATGCAACGTTGCCAGTTGATGTAATATACTTTGATTTCTCTCGTGTGTTTAACAGAGTTGCTCGTTCTCATCAGGGGCTATTAACAAAACTATAATGTTGTGGCATTAGTGGAAATATATAATTTTTTGTACCTGAAACAACACGTCACTGATGACTATTGATGCTTCCAGTATAAAGTTTGTCAAAAACTGTGTTGTGAGAAATTAATGACCTGTTTTGTTTGTGGGTGTGTTGTTTAAAGTATGAGGTCTTGAAGATGTGGGATTTATGTTGTTTTTCACTTTCAAGTGTGACATGGTAATTATTTTGTTTTGGTGGTTCCAGTTTGTATTGACATGTTATATTGCAAATAGCCGGTTTTGTAATGTATGAACGTATATGTGTTGAATCTCTTCATGTATGTTGGTAATAATAATAATCATTATAATAATAATCTCATCTTTCGTAAAATAACTCGTCAAAGGTATATCAATAATCAATAATTCGTAGACCAAATAGTCATTAATTTATTTATAAATATAAGAATTTTATAGTTTACACTTTATGAGGACCCTAGAAGAAGTTCAGTAAATGTTATTTTGAGATAATCAACTCGAAAGATAATCAATAACGGTGATTGAAAGAAAACAATTATCTCGGTTTCATGGTTGCAAAGCGATTCTTGTACTTCTCTTTTAACTTCTAGAGTGAATTTTTGGGGAAAGTTTGTACAGTTGAGGCAAGTAACACATTTTATTATAGCAATGGATTTCTTACTGCAATCACAAAAATATATTTAAATCTTTGTCCGTGCATCTGGGTCTTTCTAATCATGCTCATCTGCGGTGTTACAATATGCTTGCTTCATCCTAGTGGAACAAGATTAGGAAGACCTTTATAAAAGTCGTAATAGATTGGTGGAACAACAGGCAAGACATGCAGAAGATTTTAAGATGTTATATCCTTTAGTATAGGTTTAGAACAGTTGCGTTCCTCCCACCCCGACTAGACTTTATCTGTACCGATCCCGGTCATTTTCAGATTTTTTTAAAGACCAGGATAAATGCTATTCTTTACCAAATTCTAAAACAAGATTTTTAATTACGATCTGAGAGAATTGAGGTTGATAAAGTCTTCATCTTGAATCTGTACAAGTTTCAGCAAGATAATGCCATGATTTCTGACCATTGTTTTGAAACAAAGATCTTTTTTAGTTTGTTTTTGTTTATTTTGTATTAGACAAAGTCTTAATCATATTCCTTATACGAGTGCCCAGGCATTAAGAACCGCTAGTTTACATTTTCCATGTCAATATTCCATACGATGTACAACCGAAACTTCACAACGGTATGACTCATATTATGATACCCATATTGGTTACTGACAGCTGTTATGTAATTAATGTGAAAGGGGAGGGCCTTGATAAATTTTAAGAGACTTAATACAATTTCCTTATGCTCTCTGGAAGTTTGTACACTTGGTAATTTCCGGTGACAAAGATTGTGAATATTAAAGTTGTACGTCCACAGTTGTCTGTCATAATAAACCTTAGTGTTGGTTACATATGGCGATTTGAGAGTTGTTATTGCTACTATTATAATCATCTGTTTTGCAGCTTCCTCTTTAGGGAGATATAATTCTTTCGAAATGTATGCCCCATGTTGTGTTACTGCGGTTACTTCGAGTTTATTACAGGTTACACTTGTGTCATTGACTGGTGAAAACTAGATTGAACTGGGTGGTAAAGATGTGTATGTAGAAACTTTCCGTAACTCGTTATTGGTTATCAATTTTGTTCAGACACATTAATATTACAATTATACCTGTAATTATTATTGAATTTTTGTAGGCTCCTAGATTCGTGAACTTTGTTGTTGTTGTCATTTACCCCATAGCAATTCTGAGGAGTCAATAAACATAAGTCAACTAAAGGAAAGTGATTTAATAATTTACCAACAGATGACAGCACAGTATCAGACATCATTTTATTTCCCTTTGTCACCAACAGGAATCATTTTTAGATCACCAACCTGCACCTATCTTTTTTCAAATGTTTTGTTTGTACCCATTGACTTCTAGGGATTTCGTTTACTATTGGTGTTAGATTTTGTTTCATTACGGAAAAGTAGAAATAGGTTGATCACATCTTTCAAAATGTATAGCAGAATTTCGATTATTGAATGTCTTTTCTGCATTACCGAAATACCTTACATGAAATACTATCTGAATTTTTGAAATCATTGATAGCAGTCAAATTGTTGTGGAAAAGCTAATCATATTTTATAACACTACAAATAACTTTAAAATATTTAAAACAAGTTTGACTAAAGTTACAAGAATTAATGCAGACAACTCGTGGCAAATTTTATTTTTATTTGTCTAAGCTAATTTTATTATATTTATAAATCTAAACATAAAAATCACGGGTAACGTATCAGAAAATATTTGCTCTGCTCCTGTTAGCGCAATATAAACATATCGAGAATGAATTTGCAATATATGATTATCGAACTTGAAAACTAACTTCCTTTTGCAAACAGCTAGAAGAATAAATAAATATTAGTCGCATTTAGAGGGATCAAAGTGTGTTCGAACCTTGAGGAATTAAAATAGTGGTATATAGTGTATTCCAATACATACCAACATATGGAATTTTTACTTCCTTTTACAATAAAGGAAATATTGGATTCACCCCAAAAATTCAATTGAGTTTTCAACAGATGTTCACGTTTTAGAGTCCCCTGAACCAAAAAACATGTCTGTGAACACAATATCTCAAAAATTATTTTTACGTGAGGGAAACTGGCCATTTTCTTCACTAAGCTAAGAACGAATATAAATAAAAATCCATATTTTTTATTGAAAATGTTTAATATTTTCTTCCCAGAACTTTTTTAAAAAATTTGAAATAAAGATAGTTTACCCCAGTCGCAATTTTAAATTAATTCTACTTAACGCCAAACCGTAATACAATTGATAAATATTAGACACCTAAAACTGATTTTAAATTATGCACAAACTTGTATAAAGAGTCAATTTTTCAATCAATAATAAAAAAGTTTTCCATTTGTTATATATTTTTTGGAGAAATAGTATAAACCGTTTCCAATAATAAACTATGTATTTTGATTTTCGACTCGTAAGTACTCTTGCCAATACAATAAGTTGGACGTGCACGTCAGCGATAGTTTCACTATAACAATAAGGAATATACGGCAAACCGTAACACAGCTCTTGCGTGGCTTCGTCTCTGACGTGAAAGTAATTCCGTGCAAAATGTGAAGAAAATTGAACGCTGAAGAACGATTCGTATCTCTAAAAATATTGAATTAGTGAAGACTGTTCTCAGGAGAATTCAAACACTTCCTGCTAACCGACAATCACTTGCTCTGGAAATATCAAAGGGAAACCTTCACAGAATTTTTCATAAGATCTAAAATTCCATCTTTACAAATACCAAATGGCACAACACCTTAGCAGTCGAGATAAAGAGCATTTTGTCAACTCATTTTTGTAGAGGATGCTCAAAAGTACGTTTGGAGTTGGCTATGGCTTAAGAAAACAAGAAACGCAGTATGTCTTTACTTATTACTTACACATAAAAAACACAGCAAAGTAAATTGAGGTTATAAACTAAAAATTTTATTTACATTTTACACTTAAATTCAATTCATTATAACTTATGATTAAAATAATCACCAACGGATTCAATAGGTACATTTTAGAATAATAAGCATAAACAATAACAGAAGCATATTAATTATTTCTTCAAACTTTTCAATAATTCGTCATCTTAATCCTTCCAAATTATTGATAAGAGTTCTAAATATTGAATCTTTAATAAAAGACCATAAACAGAACGCGCATAGTGTCAAGTCAAAAGATCGTGCAGGCCAATTAACTTCTGTGCTTTTGCTAATAAGTCTACTATCAAAGAAATGTCTAATCAACTTGAAAGTGTTAGCTGCACAATATAGTCTTGCTCCATCCTGCTGAAAATAGTCCTCACGTAATTCGTCACCGCAGAGTTCGTCAAAAAATGGTTGTAAAATTTTCTCTGCATATTTTTGTTCCCATTTTAAAAAATAGCCCAATTAAACGTCTTGCACTAATAGCTGCCCAGACACCAACCTTTTCAGCATGCAGAGAAACTTCAACAAACTTATGAGTTCATCTTGATTGTTGTTAAGCACACGTAAAAGCCATTGACAGAAACGTAGCCTCTCAGGAATATCATGTGATAATAGCTCAAGAACAGCTGTTAAACGATAGAGGTATAAGTGGACATCTTTGCCTAAAATTGCATAACTTGTCCCCGCAGAGAGATTAACTGGTTGCGACCAGTAATGAACAAATGTCTGGGGCTAAATTATCTCAGTCACAGCCACTTTAAAGTTTCTACAAATTTTTGATGCAAAAACATCATTTGGATACTTATTATGCAATTCTTCGATGCACTGAACAGGTCCAAACTCCGTCAACTTTTGTTGCATTAGAAATAGTAATTTATTATACAAGACGATAAAGTTAAATTTTATCAACAAGTGAATCGTTTAACGTCGAGACGACGTCGAGACATTAATGATTCAAGAGTGGATAGAAATAACTTTATCGTCGTGTATAATACAATATTTTTTTCTATAGCAAGAGCTTTAACAATTTCAAAAGAAAATAATGACAGTCAATCACATTTCAAAATGTCAGTAGCTAGATTGGGTTGCTACGATAATACGAAGCTGTCATATTTAATTTAAACAAAAGTTAAATTACTTTATCTACCCCTGCCGTTAAAGTGCTACTTTATCTACCCTTGCTGTTAAAGTAAAACTTGACCTTTTGTTTTGAGTTGATAAAAGCACACTTTAACATGTGCTATAGAAAAAAGTAACTTTGCATTATGAAATTTTTTTGTTCTAAAGAAAATTTCATTTTGTAATATGCACTAGCCAACAGATTTATACCTAAAAGGAATCATTTTTCGTAATGCATTTTTAGTAAATACAATAATTACTTACACAAAAGAGAGAACGAACTTTATTATAACCTTAAAACGTCAAATGGAGTGGTGGAAGGATCAGCTGGTTGTGTGGCTAGTGAACCGACGTTGAATCGCACCAGTGCCAACTCGAAACGTGGAAGTTTTTGGACACCTGTTACTTGTGTTACGTATAATTTTTCATTTAGATACAATTCGATTACACATTCAGGAAATATTTCGAGTGACCCGCAATTCCTGATTGTAGGTATATTTGGTTGCATACCCCCATTTTCCATTTTTGAGATATTTTGGAAATTCTTGAGCTCTAGGGGATTCTACTAGTTTTTCAAAACAGATTGTTGGTATGATTTCCGGCGGATATTCTTATGGCACCAATTTCGTGAGATTATTCCTGGTTCCTATATCTGATTTGTCTGGATTTTGCTTTATGCAGATGATAATTCCAGAATGATTATGGAAATCGTTGCTCACCCATGAGAAATTCTGTGTGAGATTGCGAGAATAAAGCTGTTTAAACTGGAACATAAATTTATTTCTGCAAAATTATCTACTTGTGGCCACTTTCCAACTTCTTTCTCGTACCCCCTTATGGCTCAGTGCCATGCTGTGCATATGCTCTCCCTTGGGTTCTGATGTCGCCTACTATAGGGCCTCAAAGACCAACTCCTACACAGTTGTGAGCCCTTCAATTCATGTGGCTGCTTTCAAGAACTGAAACCACACAGCCTTTCCCCCGTGTGGCAACTGGAGAAAAGCTTGGGTGTCGATACGTTCCTCAACGTAAAAAAATAAGAATTATGTAAGACTAAGGGAGCCTAAACAATAAAAAACTACTTATTAATGCTGAAACACATCAGTTAAGTGTGCAGAGACCTTGGGCGCATGGTACCATTCGCGAGGTTTTGTGTTTCAATAATTGGCGATTTGATAAGACTCCCGTTTTTTGACATAGCAGTACTTTTATTTTAAGTCACTCTATACTCGTAGTTGAGATACGTGTGCTGGAGAGAATTGCGAGTAAGAATCGTAGAGTTTTGTTTTTCAGTACAATTTATTAAAATTACAACCATGTTACTACACTTTATACTTAAAACTAAGTTAAACTAATAACCCTACGACTAATTTAAGATCCACAGAATATTGCAGATTTGTTCTCCCCCTTTGAGTATCTTGCAGAGTATTTGTACATACTGTAAATAAATATTTTTTAAACGTTCTCGAACAAGTGGTTCTTTCGAACAACCCCCCCCCCCCATCCTGCTCAGGAACTAGCTGGAAAAAATTTGCTACAACACGAGACAATTTCTGGACAGCCGAATTATTGAATTTTTTGTGTACAGAAATTTCCCGAGTAGCACTTGTATTAAGAAGAAGTACACAATCTGCTAATCCGACAAAATAAATCTTGATTTGGAAGGCGTTCTTCAAATACTGAAACATCTAACATCCTCCTCGTTTTATAAAAAATCTTCCTGGTCCAAAAGATGTAGTTATATTTTTGAGGATAAAAATAACGTATCTGTAGCAGAAAAGTCATAGCGTTTCACAAAAACTAAAAAAGTATTATATTGAGGAATTAATAGACGAGGATAACTGGAATGATTGTCTAATATTTCAGAAAGGTGGCTCAACTGCTCATACGACCAAAAACAAAATGAAAGTGTTTAATGGCCGTAGAATTTTTAATTTTGAAATTTGCTTTGGCCCCCCTAGATATCCCGTCCAAGGGCACCGGATACTTCCCTGTGGGGATAATTAACAGCCAGCGTCTATCAAAACCGCATAATAAGAATTGAGTAGTTAAGAAAGCGGATTCGCGTATAAATTACAGCCATAAATGGAGATTTACTTTTATCATTTAGAAGACATAATTTTCAAAAACTGACTATGTTGTAATAAAACCAAATGAACTACTTGGCTTAGGTTTAATAGTCATCTGAATTATGAAAACAATAATATGATGTATCGAAAGAAACCCGGTATGAACAACCCGAACTTAATTTTAATAATAGAAAAGTATTATAGATTATTGTCACAAGGCCTAGCTATTATTCATGTATATAATACTGTATGTGTGTATACGATAGATAATAAATGAAGCAACACATAATCTATACAAAAACAATCATGAAATTAATATCGGACCGAAAATTACATTTGAATTGTCGATTTTGGTACCTAATATATTTGATACTATTTTTTACAAGCACGATTAGTTTGATATAAATTGTATAACTTGCGTAGGTGTTAAGGAAAAATGTAAACAAAAGACAAAGTAAACATTTTTTACAGTACTTGTTCAGATCCATATTTCAATTATTATATATTTAGAATAATCTTTAGTCACTCTGCCCAATAGGCAATAAGCTTGTTTGAACCAGAAGAGAAACATGTAGAGTAGGTATCACTCCAGTGAGTGACCTCTTTTAAAGTTCTAACTAAATCTAGAATTTTTTCACATTGTCTTAAGTTATTGACTTATCTGGGACCTGTAGTTATGTCGGTAGGCAGCAGAGGTTTAAGTCTACGCACACAAAAAAGTAAAAGGAGGTTCACGGTCATTTCAATTTTCCCAACTAGGGGCGGGGCTATAGGGACATTGCGTCCCTCTTCAGCCAATAACGAGAATTATTGGATGGTGAGATGAAGAAGGGAATGGAAGGGAGGCCAGGAACTGCCCTGGCATTCGACTAAGAGAAAGTACTCTGTTGATACAGGAAAACCGCCTAAAAACGCGAATGAGAGCAACCGGCCACGGGAACTGAACCCGCAACTTCCCGAATGCTAAGCAGACGTGGCAACCACCATGGTGTAAAGAATACAAGGTGTAACGTTCCACAGAATGTGGGCGGACCTCAAATTCAACCAATATGACACGGGCCCACAAATGGCACAATTGATAGTACTGAAGTGTATTGTTGAAGTCTCTGTTGATGTCAAATTCGAGGTTAGGTTTTGCGTCAGTTGGTGTCAGACTGAGGAAAAACCTAACCTGATAACCTCGAATTTGACATTGACTGACAGTGCCAGCAACAATATACGATCGCGGCCATGGTTACACCATGATCTAGGCCATGATGGATTTCGTTGTGTAGCCCATGGGGGATTGTTTGACATCTCACCTCTACTTTCTGAATGACTGCGCATCTCAGGGAACGTTTTACCTTGTATTCTTTATACCATGGTAACCACTAGTCTACAAAGCTCGGTCTACGCACTTTATCGACATTCGGTACATTTAACTGGTTGGCCAACACATTAGGAGGCACTGACAGTAAACTGGTGAATTACTCCTTTGACGGATTCCAATAGGATATCATGTTGTTTTGAGATCTTTGCAGGATGTTGAGTTACTGGGAGTGCCACATAGTTGCATTCATTTAGTCCAGACGAGCTTAAGAATGATTTATCTTGCTGACCAATTATAGTTTTGATTTGCGGCCAAAGAG
The DNA here is from genome assembly GCA_940337035.1 of Agriotes lineatus. Lineage (NCBI taxonomy): Eukaryota > Metazoa > Arthropoda > Insecta > Coleoptera > Elateridae > Agriotes > Agriotes lineatus. The sequence continues at coordinate 160,235,337 of OW679197.1, forward strand.
GCAGTACATTTGGCGAAATTTGAGTTCTAGCTGCTTGCGCTCAGTGAATATGTGCTTTTTCCACAAAAGGCGTCGATCTAAATGCATGCAGAGATATTTGGCAATCTTCAGCCTGCGGGAGTTTGTAGTTGCTAAGTTTTACAGGTGGCCATGTTTCTCTGACTTCTCTAGACTTTAATTCGTTGACCTTGATGCTCCAATTTCTTTAGCCAGGCCTGGACCTTGTTACGGTTTGTCTGCAAGTGTCTCGAAGCCGATACTGAATCAGTATGAGATGCCATAACTGCTGTATCGTCAGCAAATGTCGCAACAGTGGTAAGTCTCGTTGGCAGATCTGCGGTGTGGCGATGATAAAATATTGGTCCAAGTACGCTTCTTTGAAGAACGCCTAAATGTATACAATTTAGATCTGTCCTTTTGCTGTTTTATTTGACTGAGTGTCTGTCTTTCAAATATGGTCTAAGTAATTAATAGTGTGGATGTGGAAGAAGCTTCTTTAATTTGACTTGCCAAACCTTGTCAAAAGCCTGGGAACCGTCAAGGAAGGCAGCTGAGCAATATCTTTTGGCACTCAGGTTCTTATTAATTTGGGTAACCAGCCTGTGTACGTGTTCTATTGTTCGGCGTTTATTGCGGAATTCGAATTGATGCGCTGCAATTATCTTGACATACAACTTCTCAAAAACTTTAAATAGCATGTATAGCAAGCTTATGTGGCTGTAGGATGAGACATCATCATTATGTTTTTTTGAGCGAATTTCCAGGTACTGTTAACCCTAGTAACCCCAAAACCGGGTCAAAAATGACCCAGAATTCAAATTTTCTTGTACCATTTTTTTTTCAGATGCTATTACGTCGTTTTGCTTCTAGATATGCTATTCCTATGTTGTCTGTCACCGTATGCCATAAATAAAAATTTACAAAACGGTCCCTGAAATTTTTTATTACTTTCTTTGCGTAAAGGGTCAATTTTGACCCATTTCGGTACTTCGCGTGTTGTAGTCAATTAATGTTTTATGCCTGCTCGTACATGTCGCTGCATGCATGAATTTCATTGTAAAGTGCCGTCTGGCGAATTTTGCCTGTTAGTGCATGTGCATGCATGAATTTTATTGGTAAAAAATGTTTGAGGAATTTACAGGAATTATACATGTTTGTCGTATGTTTATATAAAAGCAGGGTTCAAAATTTACTTTCAGTTTGCTGTTACCATTTGGTCATAATAAATCCAAATAAAATTCCGCTAAGTGACGAGCAACTAGCTAAGCTTTTAGAATAAAGTGATTATAGTGACGAAGACGTTCCTGAAGTGTGCAGCGAAGTAGACGATAATGAAGAAGTTGAGAGAATCGGTGACAGTGAATTTGGAAGTGAAGTTTCCGGTTTTGAAGACTCGGATGATGAACTCGTTGCTGGAGCTAATAATGAGAAAATAGATGGGAGAATGTGGACATATGTGTCCGATACAAAAAGGAAATCTAAACAAGTGAATATACTTCTTGAAAAGGAAGGACTTCCACAATGCAGTATGAATGTACAGTCTGTTCTCGATGTATTTTCGCTTTTTATTTATTATGTATGCATGATAAATATTAAATATAAGAAACGTATTAGATATTTTATATATGTAAGGAGAGCAAAAAATGTTTTAAACAATTATAAATAGCAAAATTATACAGTGGGTCAAAAATGACCCATTTTGGTACTTGGCGTTCTCTCAATTTTGTGGGGTTACTAGGGTTAAGGTAGTTTATTCGAAGTATAGTATTGAATATAAAAGTTATGACTTTTAGGCATTTTTTTTGACAATTCTTATAAGATTTTCCAGATATTATAACACTCTGAACTTACTAATTATTTACTTATTTTCGTGCAATGAATAATTAATTACCATTGTTAAGGAAATTTTCAACATATAATTTTACAGCCAGATAGCCAGATGCCAGGGTTCAGGGTTAACTCAAATATACAATCAAGTACACATCAAACAAAGCGGTTTATTTTATGTACCTATTTACAGTTTAAAATAATAACTAAAATATTCCATGTATTTTCAAATAAAATATTTGGATTTTAATGTATCTCGGGCAGGCTGGCGCCTACTGGGTTAGGCAAGCCACGATACTTCTTCTCGTACTTTCTCGGCGGCAGGACGAGGGAACTCGTAGTTAGAAGAGCGTCCTCTACTCGGCTAAACTGGAAACAGAATCTAGTTGAAGTTTGTTTACCTTTACCGTGGGCTAGAAATAAAGTTATGTTTGCTTTCATTTCGGGGGTGTTGAGATTGAACTTGATGTAAGGCGTAATCCCATTACGTCGAAGCTATTCTACAGTGCCCGCAAAACCTCGTGTGATGCAAAACCTTGTGTGATAAGTGAAAAGACGGTAGAATTAAATATCATGTGTCAACTAATGACTTTTAAGCCAAATTTGCGTTTTAAAGCTGTTACTAAAATTCCAGGGGTTTCTAGGTAATAATTAGGGGTTTTCTAATTACGTTATTTAAGGTGAGTAAAACCTCCTTTAAGCTACATGAATTACTTCTAGCTTGAAGCTAACCTCACAATTTTTGGTTTAGATCTCGGGAAGATTATGTACTATGAATTGGGGCACTGCGGAAAGCATGGGAAATCTGCAGGACGAGTTTCCTCCAGGTGAGTGAAGCTCTGAATCTTTACGGGTACGTTAATTACGAGAGTTTCGTTGCGGGCACTTAACCTCGCAAATGGTTCAAGTTTATGCACAGACCTGAGGGGCCTCGCTTTTAAAATGCTTTCTAAATGAATTACGTGAATGTTGTCGGGAAGCGGTTTCGAAGAGATCTAAAACCCTTATTAACAGGCGTATATACAACGATCCACTTACGAGTTTTAGACAACACCGGATTCGAAGAGTAAACGTATCCAAATTCCAGACAGGCATATAAACAATGATCCACGTCTGAATTTTAGACAAGATAAATCCTGAATTGGCTCGACGGAGATCACAGGCATTTAAATCAATGGGCCACTTTGATCTTTAACAGGAATTCGGGGATTTCTGGGAAAGATTGGTTCTAAGACTGAAAGTCAAAAGGTCTTTCGGGCAGGACCAGGGTTTGGGCCCCAGAGGGGCCCAGGCAGGAAGCTGGTTCGGATCGCTGGATGCAAGTCCTCTTCACAACGTACGATACCTCTTATTTATACATTACCCTACGCCGTAATTTGTGCAGGATTTTAGGCAGGGATGCGCTGAACGACGACGGCTCGTGACCTCTGCGCACCTCGATTGTTTCTTCGTGCCTCGGCGATGTTTTCGGACAATTTGTGACGAAGTTTTGGCGGCGGTCAAATTCGAACGTATTCCAATGCGTAAAAATACGATTTCGGCCGGCGCTAACGTCACAATATTAGGTTATATCCAGGTGCCTTTTTAATGTTGATTTCTTTTATTATGATGCATTTTACTTAATTAGTCGTAAACTTATTATGTGGCAGATCCGTTTGGAATGGTACATCAATGAACTCAGGTATTTTGTATTTTTCTTTAGCGGATAGTTATGAAGGAAAGGGTTTAAACACTTCTTTTAAGTGTTTGGAGAAAGCCTCGGTTTGGTCTTTATCGTTTCTGGCCCAATTGCTGTTATTCTTAATTAGAGTATTGTGTTGTTGCGGCCTTTTGAGCTCTCTTGTTGCTTTCCAAAGCGAATACTTCGTGGCTTCGGTAGAAGTTAAGCTATTTAGATATTCTTCAATGTCTAGGTTTTGCTCTTCCATGTTCAGCTATTTTCTATCGTTTAGTGCTTTGTTCAGTTTTCTCTTGTTTTCTGTTCTTACAAGTTGCCGTTGTTTCCGCAGTTATATTTTTTCTACAATTTTCTGCTTGATTGGACGTGGCACATCACCTTTTCCTGCATTTTAACATAAAATAACAAAAAAAATCGAATAACTTGTTTGGTTTTAGGAATAAATAAATCAAAGAGGACCCAAATAAAAACACAGGATTGGAGAATTTTTTACTGTATTTATAGAAGAAAATGTCAATTAATTGATTTTGCCTTGCAGGGTATTTTTTAGAGTATTTTTACTACAGATCTCATCATTTCTGGATATAGTGTTCGAATTTCTGGCGGGATGTTGTCCTTGAGCTGCTAGATTGTCTGACACTTGTTACACACCCGTTCTGTCAGTGAAGACAAACAAAAAGAGTCGTATTCAGTCAAGCCGAGTGAACGTAGATGCCAATTCAATGTCGAGTGTCGCAAAATTGTCCGTTCGTCAAAAATGTCTGATTTTTAAAATAAAATTATAGCATTTTAGTTCACTGTTCCATTGAAAATTTCTCTATTTTAAGTTTCCCAACTACAACTTATTTATTTCTGACAATCAAAGAACAAACCAATGACAAATAAATAAGTTAATCAATTTTTCAATGGTAATGTGACGTAACGTAAGGTAACGTAATGCAGTATTGTAGTGGGCTGCATTTTAGGATGAAACACGAATAAACCTACACGGAATGAAACATGACCTAACCTAATTCCACCTGAGTTCATTGTGAGTATTTAATAATTTCTTGATATACAACCAATTTGTGAATTTATGTAGTGTAATATTGAATTGTAAGTAAATATAACGTGGCGCCAATAAAGGAATACATTCGGCAGCATGAACGCCAGCTTTAGTTCTGTGCAGTGTTTTTAGCAAGTTGTCGGAGGTGAGGTTTTAGAGCGAGAAACTAACATTAATGTCTGTACGCGGGTAAATCCAGGCAGCACACGTGGTGCAATAATTTTGATGAATGGGTCACTCGAGCATACCACAACGTTTTGTAAGCGGCTAGACAGTCCATTCGGGCCGGGTGCAAAAAGGTGTTCCAGCTTTAATTGTGTGGTTTATTTATTTAGCTAATTGAACAACATGCATAATATAAAGCAGTATACACAAATAATATAATATGTAAAAAATACTTATGGGCGTACGTAAATATAAAATAAAGTTTTAAGTTTTACACCTCCAGATCTAGATGTTGAAGTTACTGAATCGCCTCTGGTGTGGCTTCAAGGAAAATGCTCTCCTTGGACATTCGTAGATGATGTGTTGTATTTTTTGGTCCTCCGCGCCCCAGTCACCTTCAGAGCTCTGGCGTATGCCCCATTTGTATAGCGCTGCTCTACGTCTGACATGGCTTGTACATATCCGGTTGAGACAGACCTAGGTTTTACGTAGCAGGTTAAACCAATTGGGCGTTATGGTGCAAAGCCAGATGTTAGGACAATTCCAGCGAGTTTTACTGACTAATTTCAGTTATTGCAAGGACAGATCTAGATCAATATCGGAATTTATCTACGAGCTGAAATCCAGATAACAGATAACTCATTGCAAACTGAGCTAGCTGGCAGCAGAAAAGCAAATTATTTATAAAGGTATAAAAGCGATAAATGTATTAACTCCGGAGTTCCTCCGGGAAAAGTTACAAATTACTCCACAATTGTAATATTCGCAGGTGGTACCAACATAATGGCTCGGCATGTGAATTTAAAAATAGCATCAATATTTTTGCAAGAACACCTAAACCATGTCCAGTATCCCTGAAAAGGGACTTAAATTAAATGGGAACCAATACCCAAGCCAAAACTGCAACTGGAGGACACATATTTGGCACAAAAGGAAGCAAGTAGGAATGAAACAAGCTGTATTGGTTACTGAAACCAAACTCAAGCCCTCTATAGAAAATAAAGGGCGTCTGTGTGCGTCTTGGTACTGGACAACTTTCTACTCGTTTTGATTATCATTGCCAGAAAATTTGTTTACGTTCCTGTAAGATAATTTGAAAATATTGTATTATATTTGATACATTACGGCCTTGTACATGGCATCTTTTAGATTTTCTCCTTTTAAAAGTATCTGTTTATATACCTTAAATGCTTCTCAATCTAACCTTTTTTCCAACTAATCGTTTTAAACGAAATATCTTTCATGTACGAAGATAAAGTTCCGCCCAGACCAATTCCAAATAGCTTCGGAACAAGAAACCAGGAGAAGTTGCCGCTGCATTTGTACATTATTCAATACTTTTGATTTATTTTAAAGAGTTGCAGTAATTCGATTGCTAAACTACCGCAGCACTGCGCTTAATGAGTTTTTAGATTGTTTCATTTGTGACTGTCGGTAATTCTAGCCAGTAATTTCTTAAACATTATCTGACAGCAAACATTTTCATTATGTTTGTGTAGCAAGAAAGTAAAGAAAACTTTTTAACTCAAATTGCAGTTTTATGCCATCGCGTTAATTCTCCAGGCAGTGGCGTCTAAAATTCGCAATAGCCTTTTTCCTTTTTGTCCGACTGGAATAAGAAGTTAATTTAATATTCCGAAATCGTTTTATCCATTATTAAAGCACGGCGATTTTTGTTAGCTCGCTGTGTTTCCTCCCAATTTAAATTAAATGCTACTCGTTTACACGACCCTGACCACGAATTAGCATATCGCAACAGTTGAATACATTAGCAGTATAGTTTTGCGAATTGATTGCCCTGCACAGGGCTGGAATTAAAAACGTTAGCCTGCAACCCCTGGCTTAATATTTGTCGAGTTTGATTGCATCGTTCTTTTAATGGTTATTTACTCTGCTTGATGCAACAAAAACAATCTGGAAACCAAGTTGTTCTTTTCCCTTGCCTCCCTTATTTATTTAGCTTTTTACTCGGTTCTTGAGCAGGACAAACCAGACCGTGCGCCACCCCGCTACTAAATATTTTTTAAAGTAGACGCTTTAAGGGTATTTTAAACTCGCGTAATACGATGAGGGCAAAATTTCCATAGCTTTCGTAAAACACCTTTTAATTAAGAGTTATGGATAACTTTACCAAACTAAATCAAATCGGATAACTTCTGTTTGATATTTATATCAACGCAATAAAAACTTTTCAATTTGTACAATCGGTTAAATCTCGAAAATGTCGGAGATGCACAGACCAAACTATTAGCTAAGCAAGTTAGAAATTATAAGGATATTATTCAAAAGCACGCAACGTTAATGTAGCAGTTCCCAGTCTAAAGCGGCTTATTTACATTTCTAACAACAGCTACAGCAAACAATAACACAGTGCTTTGGTATCAACAATATAAATTATGTTTTCTCTATTATATCGGTGTTAATTTCGCACTCTTTAAAATATGTTTAATTTACCTCTAATGCTAACAAGGACTTATGCTAGATATCTTTTATGGTTAGTCATTAGTCAGTGGTATACTGAGAATATCTCCCAATATACCACCTTGCTCCCAGCTTAGGGAAATGGACGTGCTCTATGCTTGAAATCCAAGTTTTTGTAATTTTCTGAAAACGCATACTGCATTTAGCTTCCCAAAGGACGAAACATAAAGTAATCTAATACTAAGACTACTATATTAGGCGCACAATATGCCTGCAATTCGGTTTAAGGCCAGCTGAAACCTGGATGCTATAATATTACGCTTATAGAACTCTGCCTAAACGTGACGTCATCCACGGTAAGTTACAAGCTAAAGAAAAATAATATTAGAGAACTGAGTGCAAGCCAGCTGCCGTTCGAAATAATAATTAGCACACCCAGACGCTAAAAATTTACCCGTGAAGCGGACGCACGATTCTTAAATATTTTTAACATAAGTATTTTATGACAAAAAGGCGATAATACCTTTAAAAATTTATGTTTATACGTACATTGAGCTGTAACGTAGTAAGTGATGGTACACGACAGAGACGGGGAAAGATTTCGGCAGGCTGCGGATCGAGCGATGAACGATGACAGCCGTTAGGCTAGCAAAATTGAGCGAAGGAAATAAATCTACGAATTGGAATCCAAGAAAACTGTGCATGAATGAAATTCTACAATCCTTCAACGGAACGTGAATAGAACTTTTTTCCTAGGAAGCGGTTAATATTCAGCAAAAGCTGGGCTGTAAAAATACTTCCAACAAGGCAACCCACATAATTATCGCGCTCAATGGGCACGGTTACCACTACATACCCTAACTTCACCCTTGCTTTCTAAAACGCGGTAGCCGGTGTTTTGCATTCAAACACGGAAAGAAGTTCACACCCCCTTCTCTGCTGCTTAGAAGCAGAGCCGACATAGCAATTAATAACTAAACAAAAAAGAGGAGTCTTAATCACAGTTCACTTAGCTAGACGACCAAACAACACTTCCACCTTTTTTTGTCTCCTTGATGAAATCTTTCCACTCTTCGCAGGTACCTTTCCATTCTTATCAGGTTTGGGCATTATCTTTGCAATTCATTTCCGCTCCCAGGGCCATAGTCGATGTATCTTTGGCTTGGTTTACCTGATGGATTTTTCCCTAATGATTGTGACGGGAGCATTACTTTAATAGTTCGAATGGGAGCCATCCTCAACACACGCCAGGTGGATAATAATCTCTGCAGTTCCACTATTCATGTGATTAAGAGTTGTTCAGATGCCTCTTTTTCCATTCCTTAAGTCCATTCTCTCTTATTTTCATCCATTGTTGAACGTTTACAATTTTGTTTTTCTCAACTTAACAGTTTATGCTGATCTTTAAATAGTATCACCCATCCTTCAGTGACATATAGTTGTTAAAGTTTATCTGCCAAATATACACCCATAACGCTTGAAATTCCTACTAGTATGCAGTTGAAATGGGCCCTTGTATCCCTTGCTTGTAGGGTTTATTTTTATATTTAAATGTACAGATTGATTATAAATTCAGGGACAGTTGAGTTTCTTCATTGTTATGAGAGATAAACAAAACTTTTACATGGAAAGGCTATGCGATTTTATGTGATAAATATTTTAAGGATACGAACAGAAATATTTGACTTCCGGTTAAACCGGAAGTTTAATTATTTTTGGGTTTTCTTAAGGAAGATCGTGTATTTCTTAAATTAATTTGCTAGTTTAGTTAATATTAAAAGTATTCTATGTGCACCGAAACAGTATAAAACAGGCATATTAGAGAAATTAAAAAAAAATCTCAAACAAAAAAATAATGTACCCTGATTTTTACCACAAATATTTCTTGATGCCCTAGGACCGAGCCTTTAAAAGTCACCGTCTATGAGATGCCGGCGTAATAGTTTCTTGGAGCAAAGTTCATAAGAAACCGCGTATTAATTAGAAAGAATCAGCATAAAGTACTTTATTCATTTATATTACAGAATATATCTATTAACAAAAGTTGTTCAGGATATAAAACTACGGCCCATTGCAAATTTCAGAAATATTGACCTACTTTATGAAACCGTGTGTATGAGACGAAGCAATTTGGAAATCCTTCTAATATACACATAAAAGTTATTCGATATTATAAAAATAGTTTCAAATTCTGAACAACTTTTCTTAATGATATTTTTCCATGTTAAAATAATGACAGACATACAAACAAATTCTCAATATCTGTCAAAATACGATTGTGTTAAACGTATCTGTTACAAATCGATTCTTTTTCATCGTAACATACAGCTCAAAAGTACTAACAAGAAGTACATTTCCCACTCTGTATAGTAAACGAACAAACTGGTATTATTTTCGAGAGATTATTCAAGAAAAGGTGCAATTAAACATTCTATTGAAAACTGATACAGACTTATTCAATGCAGTGGAACACCTTAATCAAACTTTACAGGATGCCTCCTGGGAAGCAACTCCTGACAACGAAGAACAGGATACACTCGACCGTTGCCCTCTGATTATTAAACAAAAAATAGCTGAGAGACGAAGACTTCGACGTATTTGGCAAAACAGAAGATCTCCACGAGACAAAACTAACTTCGACAATGCTACTCAGAATTTAAAAATTCTCTTAAAGCAGCACAGAAATCAGGAAATACAAAATTACCTATCCCGCTTAACACCTTACGAAGTCACAGATGCCTCACTCTGGAGAGCAACGAAGAAATTAAAACGACCAACTATGTTTATACCTCCCATCAGACTCCCAGACGGTAGTTGGGCACGAAGCGACGAAGAAAAAGCAACAGCATTCGCAAATCACATGTCTACAGTGTTACAGCCATTACCCAGAACCTGCACAGTGGAAGAAGAACAAACAATTCACCACACATTAGCGGAACCACTTGAAGCACAACCCTCTCTAAAGCCCGTAAAAGTCAAACAAGTAATAACTGCTATCAAAAGTCTTAACCCGCATAAAGCACCGGGATATGATTTACTCACTGCAGGTCTATTAAAACAATTTCCAGAAAATGGCTTTAAATTAATTACATATATTGCGATGGTCTTTAGCCCTGTACTCGGCTCTGGTTGCAATACAGAAAATACAAAATACAGTCACAAAGGCACAAAGTCGAGGCAATGCAAATAACTGGAAAAAGTCATGTAATTTTATTAAATCAGAATAATACTGATAGAATGGACGATTAACTTTAAAAGCATTCAAATGAGTATACAAATAGGGGAACTCAATTTCAAGTGTTGGAGTTAATAAAAGAACTTCAATTATAATTTCAAAAGTTTGGCAATGTAGAAGCCAGACATGAATTAGTTAAAATTGACACAAGAATTCAAATTGTGCAGAACTTGAGATGAAGCGTTAGTTAGTACAGCAATTAAAGAAAAACTGACGTTGTGAGCTTACTTGTAAGAAAGGATTTACGAATTGGATAATGCAAGCAAGATTAGCATAAAAGAGATTTTGGCAAAAAGGACACAGTTAGTTATTTTTGAAGAAAATGAAACAGTAAACAGGAAATAGACAAGTTTAGTGCTATTAGTGAGTCAATGAAGTGATGTGAGCAAAAAGACATTTGTTACAAACAATTTAATGGACAAGAAGATAGGTTATGAACAATTTACTTTGAAAGACAATAATGTTAGTATTAAGAGTTCTAGTTAAATGTTTGTAAAATATGAACTTAATGTTAAATGTTGTTAATTTGTACTAAGCTGATTTCCTTGTATTTGATTTTTGATGTTCATTTGTTTTTAGAAGCTTGGATATTCAATTATTATTAAACGTTGACACCAGCAGCATCTGCCTTTTACTCTGCAATTAATTAAAGTTTTTATATGGTTAAAATAAAGATACAAAGTTGAAACTTTACCAAAGTGTGCAGTTTTATGTGTGTAACCAGTGATCTTAAAAGGGGCGATCCATCTTGAAAGAGAAAAAAATTTTCACGCCTCCTTCGACGAACCAGCAACGACAGGCACCCGAGGAGATTGAAATCGAGATCCCAGCGTTCCGGAGGGCTACGAACGGGTCCAGAAGGTGGAGACAGGCTGTCCGAGGGTCCCAGCAGCGATACCGGCATCAAAGGGCGACCGCAGGTACCGCAGGCACCAGGGAAGGCTTTCCGCAACAGCTACCGATGCAAGAGCGAGGTTAGTGTGGGAATTTTCATTAATCGACCGTAAGGGCGTGAAACATATGAGCCTACCGGTGTCTCGTGAGCTTCACAACCGAGGGCCAGCATTAGTTTCTGTCCAGGCAACGATAATCAGCCAAAAATCTCAATTTAATCCAAATTTGGAGGTTAGAATGCAAGAAACAAAAGAGTAGGCGTAAACAACGAAGATCCGGTTTTCCTAGAACAAAAGAATGTACAGACGCTACCACAAAGGCGCGAAAATCAATCCATAACTCACCTGATTTTTCATTTGCTCATAATTTGATTTTACTAGTCATTTCACAACGCAGAAAGTCGCACAAACTGAAATTTATGTAGGTCAAGGTTAACTGTCAACTCGAGCACCGGCGCAGTGCAGTTTTGATATTATTTCCCAGTGGCGTGCTGCCATTTTCAAATAAATTTAAGGAACCCGACACCTGAGAGCTGAGTTTTCATGTTCTTAATTTTGGAGCTAGCAAATATTATCAATAACGGTTATATGCAATGTTTAAGAGGGCAAAATACCATAGATAGTACTAGCTAATTTGGTGAACCCAAGATTAGTCAGTTTAATGTAACATTTACCGATCTTTGAAAAATAATTGGTATGGTAGACAATTTTAATTTAATTTATTTTATTCTATAATAATAAAAACACACATATCATATCATAGCAATATATTCAACGCAGTTCTACGACTTAAAATATTTACCGAACAGTGGAAAGTTGCGCAAATATTAATGATCCCAAAGCCCGGAAAAAATCCAGAGGACATTACTTCCTACCGACCAATCAGCCTGCTACCTGTACTCTCTAAACTCTTTGAAAAACTGCTTCTACAAAAAAATACAAATTATGCTTACAAACAAAAATACGCTCCCACATCTGTCTGGTTTTCGGGAAGGACACGGCACAATAGAACAGGTTCATCGGATAGTGACAAAAATAAATCACGACTTCAATCTTAAAAGATACCGCACAGCTGTATTCCTCGACATTAGGCAGGCCTTCGATAAGGTCTGGCACACGGGACTACTATATAAAATTAGAAGAGATCTCCCACAAATGTATGATATTATCCGGTCCTACCTGGACGGACGAACTTTTCAAATTAAACTAAGGGAAGTATTGACTGACCTCTATCCAATATCCTCAGGAGTGGCACAGGGTAGCATACTAGGACCAGTTCTCTATCTTATCTACACGGCCGATCTGCCCACAACCCCTCAAACACTCACAGCCACCTACGCCGATAATACAGCAGTGCTAGCATCACTCTCAGACCCTCGTGTAGCTTCTAACTACCTCCAAAACATACCTGATTACAAATATGGCGTATACAGGTAAACGAAACAGAGTCCGTACAAACAACCTTCACCTTGCGGTCAGAAACCTGCCCATCAGTGACGCTTAACGGAGAACCTATTCCACAACAGGATAACGTCAAATACTTGGGAATCCATCTGGACAGACGCCTCACATGGAAAACACACATAATAAAAAAACGAATGCAATTAGGGCTCAAATTCCGACAAATGTACTGGTTAATTGGAAGAACCTCCTCCTTATCCCTAGAAAATAAGTTGCTATTATATAAAACGATCATCAAACCGATATGGACATACGGACTCCAACTCTGGGGATCGGCTAGCAATTCCAACTTGGAAATCCTTCAAACGGTTCCAAAATAAAGTCGTAAGGACGATAGCTAACGCTCCACATTATGCCCCCAATTGGGTTCTCCAACAGGATCTTCCTCTCCCAACTGTTCACGAGGAAATCCGCAGAGCTAGTGCAACCTATCTAACGAAACTTAGTGTTCACCCCAATACCCTAGCAGTAAATTTGCTTGAGAGACCAGTGTGTGCAACGTTTAAAAAGACACGATCCATTAGACTTAGAGACTCGATTTTAGTGAACAGTGTAATCTGTGACCTCTTCATTATCGACGCAGTTCGATCTTAGCTAAGCAAGAATGAACTCAGTGGGTTTTATTCTTACAGGATATTGCATGTCTATTAGCCAAACTATTTACTTATTGCTGATGTACAGTCGTCTGCAAATAAATCTGGGACAGTGTTTTTTTCACATGCAGATTCAGTTAAGAATTTGAAGAATATTTCCATGGATTTCCTCTTATCAGAGAGAGTTACGGGTTTCAGTACCTGTTAAAGTTTAATGTAACTCTTTCTGATAGCAGGAAATCCATGGAGATATTCTTCAATTCTTAACTGAATCTGCATGTGAAAAAAACACTGTCCCAGATTTATTCGCACACGACTGTACAACAGATTGTAAATGTGCAGTATTTAAAATAAAAAAAAATAGGCACAAAAAATGGATCTTAATAAAATTCCCCTTACGGAACAACAATTGTATGACGAACTAATGCGTGATGATGACGAAAACGTCTTTCATTTTTTGTCTGATGAGGACAGTGGCAGTGATAAAGGTGACGCAGGATATGAAGAATTTTTTAGTCTGCAGCTCAATAAAAATAAAAGTTTTATGATTATATTCTCATGTGCAAGTATGTATTAGAAAAACAGACATTGTGGTGCTTTAAAACTAATTTTAAAAAATATGGTGTGATACTCTCACAAACTTCCTTTTACAGTGATCTTATAATTGGCCAAAAATTTGATTTTAAATTTTTAAGCATTTGTCAAAAATTTAAAAAAATTACAAATTCTACAAAAACGGAAATAGAGCGTTAGGTGAAGAGACAAATTTTCTCTAGAATCTTAAGCTGAATTTAAAAATGTAATAATATACCGGGTGTTCTTTTTAAAATAGGAGTTAATAAAAAAAATAGAAAAAAATACAAAAGAAACCCATTTTAGAAGTATTCAACTGGAAAATCACCTATCCCCACATCAATACACATTAAAAATGTAATAAAAATGAGAAGTTTGAAAAAATCGTTGGAGCCGTTTTTGAAAAAAACTGAAAAATCACAAGAGTAAAGATCTACTTCCGGTTATGCGATTTTCTTCAAAAGCTTGGTGTCACATCTACAGACACACAGCCACACACACAGACACACAGACAGACCAATGAAAAAATATGTTTTTTGGGCTCAGGGGGCTCTGAAACGTGAAGATCTGTTGAAAACTCAATTTCGAATTTTTGGGGTGAATCCAATACTTCCTTTATTATAAGAGAAAGTAAAAATTGAATTCGATCCGGGTCACTAGAGACCCATTTCCGCACTCCGCGTAACTGAAATTATTTCCGCCGGGTTGAGGTTTAAATTTTAGGACGCACGAAACGTCTTGTTTCTACATAGCTTGCAACGGTGGAGTTCGCACTACAGCATGATCAGAAGTGCTGTTACACAGTGAATTAAACTCCTAAGTTGAGTGTTGGACCAATATATGTGGTGCGCCGCTTATCATTTCCACTACGACGTCACTGCTTCTTTCTACAGATATAAACATCAAATTACATAGAAAAACTCTACACTGAGCATACTTTAATATGTCTGATATTCCTGTACATTGAAAAGTCAGACAAATCGAAGAGCCTTTTTATGATTTCTGTAAGGTTTATCGAGAAGCTTCTGATGAAGTTAATGTGGACCGGCAGCACAAGTTCTAAGTATGACAAACCGTCGATGTGCTCTTTGCATAGAACGAACGTGATAAACAGAAATAGCATGAAAAGGATATGAATATTTTAGCATCGCTTCACTCAATTACTTGCTGTAATCCGCTGTAGCTTTAAATTAGCTAGACGTACTCTATATACTCAAAATTTTACCGTTGCAAATGGCTCTTTTACGTTTTCTCTGGTTGAAATTAGCTTTTATAATATTATATTAAATAGAACCCTAGATAAAGCGCAACCTTGAACTAATCCTGTCACAATGTTGAATGAACGTGCCATATCCTTTCACTCATACTAGCTGTTGAACCTTTAATGCTGCATGCTTTGGTCAAGCTTATTAAATTTTCTGGAAATTCAAATTCTCTCATATAGTAGGCCAAACGTTTTCTCTATGTACACTACCTAACTTGTTGTGCATATTTGACCTGTTTTTGATTAGATGTCTTACACTAGACGTGTAATCAACAGTTGATCTACTTGTTCGAAAACCGCATTGTTAATACCCAAACTTTTCTTCTGCAAGTTTAATTAAATGTTTAACCAAGATATGCGACAGCATCTTGTATGCAGTAGGTAACAGTGGTACTCCCCTCTTCTTGTTTATTTTCTCATGTATTGGAATGATGATCGCTACCTTCCACTGAACAGAAATCCTAGTGGTTTTTCAGATCCTAGTAAGTTTGTATATTTTAATCGGAAGCTCCCCCCCCCCTTCTTTAAGAAATTCTGCATGTATATTATGGTTCCCTGGCGATTTTCGTCTTTTTGAATTCTTTACCTCTTTTTTAACATCTGTTAGTGTAGGTGGTGAAGTTTGAACTACCTCCATACAATTCATGAAATTCATCAGTTCAAAGTTGAGTAACCCCTGGAAATATTCTCGTCATCTGTTTGCAATGCCTTCTCTATTTGTAATATCGTTCCCCTATTTGTTTCCACTTTGTGTTCACTAAATATTGATCAGTGGCTTCTGCTGCATCTTTATCATTTATGTTTGTACTCCTGTTTGATTAAAAATATCCTTACAAGCAAAGTATTGCTGATTTTCATATTTCTTACTGTTGCAAAATTGATAAATGGAGAATCATTCTCATTCTCACCGCGAAGCGTTTATTTTCCACTGGTTGGCTTCATTGGTTATTCTGATATTTTCGTCACTTATTAAATAGTTTCTTGTCATGCTGAAACTCTTTCTGGTATTCTAATTTTAGTTCATCTTAGAATTTCTTCCTTCAGTTCTTCATCTGCCTCTTACGTCGACACGGAAATGTTTATTATGGAAATGTGGTTATATTTTGCTCTGGTCCTCACACATATTTTAGGCTTTCCTGCAGCAAACGTTTACATCTAAAATCTTCTATCTTGGTCAATTTTCCGGTCTTTAATACATTGACAGACTAAATTAATTATTCTTGATTTTTGAGACTCATTACATTTATTAGTCATTTCTATCATTTTTATTGCAACTATGCACTCTAACGTTACTTCTACCTTGACCTCAATATTAGTAAGAACGCTTCTTACGTAATTTACCAGTTTAAACAATTTTTATGTTTTCGATGTAAATATCAAAATATAAACTACGTGAAATAACAACCCTGCGTGCTTGATTGATATTTGTAATAGGATTTAGTAGTAAGGTAATAGTAGATTATGTTATTAGGAGTAAAAGTGATACTTTATGTGGCGAAGCTGAAGTTTATTTAGCCGAACGTTAGTGAGGCAAATAATTCAGCTAAGCCACATAAAGTCACTTTTACTCCGAATAACATATACTATTTTATCAGCAAACGTATTCAGGTAAATTTCAGGCTAGCACTGTACCCCTGCGCCAACCTCTGTTGTTCAGATAACGCGCAACTGTAATGATATATGAACATACTGAATCACCCGTACTAATAGCACACGGCCACAGCAGCTGTCACACCATAACCCACGGCGACAGATGCTCCGATCCGCTGCTTAAAGGTTTATTTAAATTAAAACTTTTTCGTACTTTTTTGAAAATAAAAACCGGCCTACGAACTAATTCTAAAAATTAGCAAAATTTTAAGCCATCATACAATTTAATCGGTCCAGTATCTTCGGAGGAGATGGCGAACAAACATAGAAAGAAAGAAAGAGAGCAATCATTTTGTGTGCTTAGGCAGATAAAGTACGCAAAAGTCTCTATTTTGTCTGCTTAGGCAGATAAAGTGACACTTTTACCTTGTCAATAAAGACAAATAAGTTGTCACTTTTGTGACGTTTGCGGATAAAATATATTCTTTTAGTATAACACCAGACGTAGAGAAACAAGAGCCTGTGAATGTAGCAATAAAGAGTTTTATCCGCAAACGTCACAAAAGTGACAACTTATTTGTCTTTATTGACAAGGTAAAAGTGTCACTTTAGCTGCCTAAGCAGACAAAATAGCGACTTTTGCGTACTTTATCTGCCTAAGCACACAAAATGATTGCTCTCTTTCTTTCTTTCTATGTTTGTTCGCCATCTCCTCCGAAGATACTGGACCGATTAAATTGTATGATGGCTTAAAATTTTGCTAATTTTTTGAATTAGTTCGTAGGCCGGTTTTTATTTTCAAAAAAGTACGAAAAAGTTTTAATTTAAATAAACCTTTAAGCAGCAGATCGGAGCATCTGTCGCCGTGGGTTATGGTGTGACAGCTGCTGTGGCCGTGTGCTATTAGCACGGGTGATTCAGTATGTTCATATATCATTACAGTTGCGCGTTATCTGAACAACAGAGGTTGGCGCAGGGGTACAGTGCTAGCCTGAAATTTACCTGAATACGTTTGCGGATAAAATAGTATATGTTATTCGGAGTAAAAGTGACTTTATGTGGCTTAGCTGAATTATTTGCCTCACTAACGTTCGGCTAAATAAACTTCAGCTTCGCCACATAAAGTATCACTTTTACTCCTAATAACATAATCTACTATTTATCGAAAGTCGATTTTGTATAAAATAAAACAACATATGTGAACTAAATAACCCCGTTTGTGATAGGTAACAAACTTAATTGAGGTTGAGTCACGCAGCCTGAGGAGAGGGGTCTTGGACTGAAATAGAAGGGAGTTGGGAGTTGACCGCTGTCAAATTAGTCAAATAGCTTTTGAATTTGAACAGAATCTGGTTTTTTATCCGTGTCTATTTAAATTTCCACCTTCCAACAAGATGGTGCACCGCCTCATAATTGAAGAGTTATAACTAATTACTTAAAAGTGCAGTTTGGTGAAGAGTGGATAGGCAACCAGGACCAATCGCTTGGCCAGTGAAGCCCCCGATATGACACCCCTAGACTGGTATTTTTGGGGAAAAATTAAAGATTTGATATATAGACAACCGATTACATCAAGAGAATTGCAAGAGGAAGCAGTGCAAAATGCATTTGCTATAATTTCTAAATTTGAGCTAAGAAATGCTGCAAATGCTGTCAAACAACGTTACCGCTTGTGTATTAATCAGAAGGGTGCCCAGTTTGAACATATGTTGGGTGGTAATATGTTTTATTAATTTTGTTATTTGTTCTAAATGTTTGTAACCCTATATGCTTTTTGTTTTTTTTTTTATTTAGTTAGCGCCAACTTTGTTTTCCTCATAAATATTGCTAATGTTGGTTTAAAACAATGGTCATGCGGCGCTATGACACAATGGCTACATGATATTTTTAGTTTATTTAACTTAAAGCTAAATATACCGTAAAATGATAACTTTAGACATATAGTATTATATATTTTTGAAAAGAGAACTTAAGGACTGCAAGAAAATGTCTAAATATACCGGGTGTCCCATAAGAAAAAAGAAAATTTTTATTGCAGCAAATTTACGAATCACCCTGTATTAAAAAAACTCACCAGCCTATTCTACATCAAAAACTACTATGAGAAAGTTTTTACATAAATCAATTATTCCTAAAAACAAAAAAGCTAGAAGGGTTTAAAGAAATTTTGAAAAACTACCCCTAGCGGCCTAACGGTTTACGATAGCAAAATTCTGTTTGGACCAGTAACTTTTTCATAAAATTTGAGCTCGGGAGGCGTTGGTCAAAATTTTTCTATTTCTGACAGGAACATGCGTTTCCATAAGAAAGCGTCTACTTTGGCCCACCCTATACATATAATCTGTTCAAAATGTGCGGTAAAAACAGGTTAAACTTAGCTTGGTGCAATCAATCGTCGGCAAGATCAAGAAAAGTCTGTCAACAAGCGATGGGCGAAAACCTGGCCACTGATAGTGCCTCATTAGCGGCCAACAATAATTGTTCAATAGTTGCAAATGCACGTCATATCTGACGGCCGAGCTTCGATTAAACTAAAATGGGTAGCTTGACGATTGCCGACGGGTTAATTGGCGTTATTCTATTCGCGATACCTTTCAGGGATGCGTCTCCTTGTCGAATAAAGAATAGACCCTGACATTTCAATTGGGTACAAGCTATTGCCCTTGATCTACACGCTAACAATGAGGTATGAAGGTTCCTCTCAATATACCGAGTAGAAACTTTAAGGTGTGAACACTACTAATATCAATATACCTTTTCCTATGACATTTTAGATATATTGTGTTACTGAAATGTCATAGTCATAGGTAAACTAATAAAATTAGTATTGTTTTCTGTTCACCCCCATAGATTTATGCTTGGTATATGGTCGGATATCGATATAAAATTCCGCGGTATTCAAATTATATGAGATCGGATCTTCAGATATGTAGATTGCACTTCGACAAAATTTTTATAGGAAAAAAACATACTTTAATACATCCATTAAAGTATGTTTTTTTCCTATAAAAATTTTGAAGGTCAAAGAATTTCGAGTTTATGTTGGCATTACTTCGATTACTTTAAAAAAAATATGTTGGTAAAATTTGTTTTAGTAACTTTTTAGAACTAAAAATTGGTGGGAAATTTAAAATCTGGCATTAAAGGAGTTTTGTTTTTAGGTAGTAATCTTTCCTAAAGTTCTTCTGGCATGTTAGGCTGCAGATCGAACAGTTCCTCTCACACCTCAGAATTGCTTTTTTTTACATTTAATTTTTAAAGATTTCGTTTTTTAGACGTATTCATTTTCAAAAAAGGAAAGCTGACAATTTAATTTTAAATGTCAAAATGACACAAGTCGTTTACAGAAAAACCTGACGAAAATAAATTTTCTAATAATTTACAAAAAGCCAATTTTATCTTGACCTTGAAAATTTTTATAGGAAAAAACGTACTTTAGTTGTAGTACTATTATTTTTGGGGAGGCTCATGTCTAGCAAGTAGGCCTTCATAGGCCCTTTTTGCCAACCCCATGGATAAGATCTAGGCATGCAGAGTACCAGGTACCTTTGTCCTACTTAGAATTTTGCCGAGACTGAGGAGTTCCAACCTTAGCAAGGGATCTTTTACATGCTACACATTGTAGTAACATGAGACCCACGTCTTTACATCACTTTCACATGATGGCATTATGTAAAGGTTTTCATCCGCATTTTTTTATTTTTAAAAACCTCACCGGGATTGGGGTCGAACTCTCGGCCCTTAGATCAGTAGCCAGAATGCTTACCACTGAGCTATGGAGCCCAGCAAGCTGGATGTATACGTAACTCGTAATTTTCCAAAAATTGGAAAGTACGGTGTTCCCAAACAGCTACATTCACGGAATGATAACGGTCACCTTTGCTTGAAGTCAGTTGCCCGACCAACAATCGGCTCAGTTGACGCTAGTAAAAGTTCGTTGCGACGAACTGCCGACCGAAAAAAAGCGAACAGCCTGTGTCAAAGGCATATTATACAAGGTTAGGTTGCCCAAATCGACGTCATAGTGATATAGGGGGTATTAGATGAAACAAGGAAGAAATAACTTTGCGGAGGCTACTAATGCGATCTGTTTAGGAGAACAAATTCAATTAAGGTCACATCTTAAAGGCATCGTTAATTAAACTTCAGTGGTGCCACGAACTGGAACGAGGAGTTAACAGAGTACCTAGCCTTTGGCAATAAATCTTGACTTCATTTACGAACATAGACATGGACAAAGAAGTAACAGTATATTCAATATTTTCAATTATTTGTAGGTTACAGGATCGACAGAACCAATAAAATCGTCCAATAGCATCTATAACATTTTAATAAAAATATTATTTGTTAAATGTAAAACACAAACTTATGAAATTAAATTTTTAAACAAAGTATATTATTTCAAACTCATTCAAATTAAAATTAATTGATATCATTAAAAGTACACAGGATTAATAGTAATCTATAAAATAGACTCCAATAAAACAATTAATTGAGATAGTGTAATAATGGAAGCGTTTTATATTGCAAATGATCGAAATCCATTTCTTCATTTATAATAATTTCACAAAATAGCGACCGCACAGTCCCCAGTAATAACTTTTCTGTTGTATCGTGATTTCTTCGCTGCGGTGGCCAAAATAAGCAAACACAGATAAAAGTATTCGGAGAATGATTTACTGTAGAGGTTGAAGTTGGTAGATGAGCTTAAAGTTTCTGAGGAATGAAGACGAATTGTCAGGAAAGAATATCTCCTGAACTATAGGGGGAATATTTCAGGGTGACATATACATTGTCATAAAAGCGACAAACGTCTCCATTTTCCTATGTTTGCATTTGTGTAACGACGTACTTTGATTTGCTTTATAGCAAAAAAGTTTGTTTGAGAAGTGACAGGCTGCGGGAATCTAAAAATACTGCTTCTTGGCGAGGTTCGACGACTTTGCTAGCTGGCTCTAGGCAGCGATTCAATATTTTAGCATGTTTACATTATTCCTGGGCTTGTTCATACATTTTAGCAGGCGAACTTACGTGCAGGAAATTATTCCGCGCTGGACCTTAACAGACGCTGGTTTAGTAGTTGGCAGCGTAATAACCACGCGACTAAAGTTGAATCCTCGCTGATGCTGATAATCGACCGTAATACCCTACAATTTGTTCGAGGCAAAGCAACGTTTTTCACGTTCATAGAACGCTTAACAACAATTTCCACTGGCAGAATTATCAGTTATGGTTATACCTGAATTGTAGGCAATACAGACATTATTTGGCGTTTGTTTTATATCGCTTTAAGTTCTTCTTTACACCATAAGGTGTAACTAACATATTTTTTGGGTATGATATTATTTCTATATATTTGTCAATGTATGGTACAGTTAATTACCGGTTTATTGACAATGACCTTAATTTATCGTTCAATGAAAGCAATTTTACATATATTTCAAAAATTATTAACAAGTAAGGCAGCATTTTGTAACTTTGTACTGTACTATTTCGACCATATTGTTTAAACAGTAACGTTATAACCCGCAAACTATATTTTCAATTTTGTAAAGGCAACTTTATGCAACTAGTAGTAGATATTTTTTTTATCAAAATGAAGTAATACAGTACATTTAAAGATTCAATAAAGATAGCATTTATAACATTACATTTAACTATATTGATACACTGGTGCATACCTGTGAAGGCTTTACTGCACTGCTAACTCGGATATTCCCCACGTGCAATTTACTTACTAAAATACGTACAACGCTTATGGTAGTTATCCATGCATAATCTTATTTCATATGACATGTTTATAATTGACGGAGGAACGTACATACAATATGAGATAATAAACTATAAATTCAACTTAGCTGAAAGTTGGAATGCACTCACAGATCCCGAGCGTTACGCAACATCGCGGCCCGTTCTATAGCGATTTGAGCGAGATTTATGGGCTTGCTAAGGGAAATCGTGAGTCGAATACATACGGTGTGACGTTACGGCTTTCAAAGTTACGTCAACGAAACAATAAAAAATGGACAGCCGCAGTTCGAAGACCCTCTACGGGCAATTAACGTGAATCCACACGCGATTAATGGAAGGTTGTTTCATAGCGGCGTCGGCGTCGAGCTCTGCTTAACGTGTTGCTTGCTAAACGTTGGATAGCGAGACGAGACATGGTGTTTATTTGAATGTATCCAACCATAACAAATAACACACTACACACAACTTCTGTGCTCAACACTAGGCCCACTACTCATCTGTCTCTTGCACTGACGTGAGGAAGTTCGACGTGACGAATAACACTGTTGTCTCTGTACATTTCTGCAGCAATAGAAATTCAATTTAGCTTTACATTTTTTACATGTTTCTATCCATCCACGTCCCATCTCGAATGATGGGACTCTAAATCCCTAGATGCAGTGGCATTCTTGGTCGATCTCTTTCCCTTCTGTGTCCTCTGAATGTGCTCGTACCATTGAAGTCATTTTCTTTCAATTTTGTCTAGTATATCATATTCTACTATTCCATTACGTCTCTAATTCGTGTGTTTCGTACTCTTGCTCGACTAGATATTTGTGCTACCTTTCTCCAGTAGTGCATTTTTAACCCTTTAAGTTATGTTTTTCCCATGTAGACCCAAACCTTAGACCATAGTCTTATAGATGTGTGTTTGTTTTTTTTGCTATACCTTTGTTCGACAAAATTCCTTCACTTTACATTCCAAATAAGAATACTCTTTGCATTCCCCAATAATTTCTCTAGTTCTACTCGTATTCCTATTTGAGTTTCCTTCTCATATATTCGATGTCATCACAATCCTGTACTAAGATATCCTGATCATCATAAAATTGTAATGTAGATACTATACCTTCTGCATAGGTATACCCATTTCTCCGCATTCTTTTTTCAGATATCCAATGCCTTGTTTACATAAAGTTTGAATAATGTACAGAATACAGCGTCTTTGTTTTATACTATTGTTAACGTTTCCACCTCTACTATTGCTTTCTGATTCTCATATAAGTTTACTATGTTCTGAATAGTATATCATTGATATTTCTGTTGTAAAATATCACTCACAATTTGATTAGCAGAAGGTTTTTGCGATGTATATAAATCTTCTTTTTCTTCTAGCCTTGATATATTCATATTTGGATATAGACCTCCTTATATTTCTTCTATTTTACTCTATCTATTGCTACGCCTTGCCATTTCGTAACTGCTGCTTTACGTGTATTTCCAATCGACCTATCTTATGGTATAAGTAATGCTGCAAAATTGAAACTAGCAGCCGTGCAAGAGAACAGCAACCCAATCAGGAATAAAGGAATAATTTTAAAAGTGGTTACAGAAAAATAATACCAAATACTGAATGATACGAAAACTAAAAGAACAGTGGGCTATAAACAACCAGATTGGTAAATGTAATTTCAGAAGAAATGACAAATATAGAAAGTGATGAGATTCATAACTCTCTGAGAGAACTTAAAAATACTGTGTCGGATGACATATTAACAGAAATGATTAAACAACGGAACACACTAATAAAGAAACATACAATATTGTTCAATCAATGTCTGGAAAAAAGAGAAATGCCGGAAGAATAGGAAGAGGTGGTGTTAATTTATATAGAAAGGACCAAATAGCGCCCAATTAGTTTGTTGTCCCATGTATATATACTCTGTAAAAGAATACTAGCTAACCACATAGTGAAGAAAATAGACCAATACCAACCGAAGCAAGAAGCAAGGTACCGTAAGGGATTTAGAACAACACACCATCTTCAGAAGCAAACAATCCTGAAGTCAACTGACTGTGATATGGTCTTATGGTTAGAATTTATAGAGTACCAAAAAGCGTTTGACAAAATAGAAGTATGGGTAGAAATATAAATCGTCAGAACAGACTATATTATATTATATTATATTATATAAGGATATATTATATCCTGCATGTCTCTATTTGTCTAACGTCTTGGAATGGAGGTGTGCCTTCTGCAACCAGTAGTTTGTAGTAGATCCTCCACTTCGCTATGGGGATGATTGCATTAATAGTACTTAGTAGCCCCCCTGATTGATTGCTTATGTTTCATAACGTACGTAAATATTTCAACATTGTGGAAAAAATGCATGCTCTTATATACAAAAACTCTCTGTACCAGAGTGCGTCTCTATACAAGTCTCGAGTTTTCTTTAAATTTAAAGGCAACCCGATACAAAATATTAAATATCGGGCACAGGTAAATACCGCTGTCTCAATAAATTTGCAGAACAGTGAGAGCCCCTGGCGCGCCATTTATTCGGCGATTGATAAATTTCTTTTGAATTCCGACTTCGATGAATTAAAATACGGGTTTTTAGCTGGTCTTAAATAAATAAGAAGTTGAAAGCACATCAATTAAATTTCCTGTAGACGGAAACGACGAGAAAGCGTATAAATTCTAAATCAACTGAAATGGATTTTTCTAATTTCGGAATGCTGTTTTGAATGTTGCAGCTTAACTACGTCCGTCCCTAATGCGGGGCGGACCCAATTTGTTGCTTTGATTAAGGAGGCAGGAGCATTTGTTTTGGAAAGATTTTTTTAATGATTTGGAAAGTGAAAGTAAGATGTTTACGAAACGTGTTCAAATGTCGTTACCAATTATTCTTAATTGATTATTGTTTTTGTGATTTTGATGTCTAGTATCCTTCAAAATCGAAAGCCGAATCTCCTGATATGCTTCTCTTAGGGATGCAACAAAAATAAAACTGTAATAAATGATAGTCACGACCATTATCCTAAATTGTACTGGCGCTCCACCATGCATAAAAAAATTGTTACTGTCAAGAGTAGATGATCAATCCACAATGATGTTTATTGTGAAAGTGCATAATTATACTGTTGAAAATAGTAATCCCAAAATCAGCAAAGCATTTTATAGACGTCACAGTGACGGACAGGTAAATATCAATTGAGTTTTAGTTAGCTGTTGTAAAGTCTACATTTTAGTTTTTACCATTTAAATGCATTTTATTTTCTATTGAATTTCAATTTACAAGCTTTTATAAAATAAACTGAAAAATAATTAACTTAAGAACTTGTGTACCTCAATATTAAATTAGACAAACATTTCTGTCGAACTACAGATGATGCAAAAACTGTAGTATAATTATCAAAAGTTCATGTTGTCTCGTCGAGAAGAATGGGCAACTGCAGTTCAAAGATTGACTACGAACGTCGACTCCAGGGTTGCGTTGGGATGCATGGCGTAGATATAGAGAGCGCTGACGGGACAATGCAAGCGT
Source organism: Agriotes lineatus (assembly GCA_940337035.1). NCBI lineage: Eukaryota > Metazoa > Arthropoda > Insecta > Coleoptera > Elateridae > Agriotes > Agriotes lineatus. The sequence goes on from OW679197.1 coordinate 160,261,360, forward strand.
TCCTCTAAATATATCCTATAAGAGATCGGAATTTTCCAAAAATGGCACAAGACGGTTTTCCCAAACAGCTATATTCATGAAACGATTACGCTCAGATCACAGACAGTTCTTGGCTAGTTGGATACAGGCTTCCACGGCCGTTTTGAAGAAGCTGACAGCACGAGCAGCGAGACGTCAAATTTAAATTGACGACCACGGCATAACCCGGAAGAACCTACCAACTATTTTCTTAACGATTCTTGATCAACTACTAATCTACTCCCTGTCTAATATCTTGGTGCGAGACGAACTTCGAGGAGATGAATTTCGGAGCGCCTCTTCTTTGTCCATAAAAAGTAGTGGAGCGTCAGTTCTTAAGCTGACCTAACAGATTACCCTATTCTACTTGTAGCAAAAACAGTAAATAAATTATTCACAGAAATTGTTTCAGATACTTATTCTAAAACTATTCTTATATCAATCTTTTTTATATTAATTTGATTATAGCTTTAATAAACTGTCCAATCTACAATAACTAAAGCAGGGTGATATCATTTGTTGCAGCTTTTATTTTTCAGTTGATATACATATAATTCCTGTAGTAACAAACAAATATAACGTCTATCTTGATAAATATGATTTTAGATACACATTTTCAGCAGCAGCACCCTTGTTTTCGAACCAACCCGAGAAGAACGAGATACTGCTCTTCCCATCTTTGCTATGCTAGAATGTTTTCTGTAGATGTTTTTTTTTGTGTACTGATCTGAATTCCAGGTATGAACGGCTTTATTCATAGTAGATATCAAATAATAGGAGATCGCCGGTCTCTATGTGCCAACTGTTGTAACCTATCTTAGAAGTTTACTAATCTTTCGCATAAAGGTATTAGTTCATTAAACAAGAAGTATTGGGGGCCAACAATTTTATTTAAATTGTGAATTTTTTCTTTGATGTATATTTACATTCGATCTTATAATTCAAGGTTCATATTTCTGTCTGTGGAAGCTTAACATGATAAATGGTTAATTAGTATGGCAATTTCTACAGTTCACTTTATATAGAAATATTTAATTAAAGTTACTGTTTTCATCGATTAATCAACATATAGTTTTATAGAAGGTTTTCTATATCTTACTAACATTCAACCACTATCAGGTAATATAAATCTAAAGAGCTCTTTATACCCTCTTAACCTATTTATAGTTTTAATTAATGTTGTTAATGGGTTTTATGTTTAACTCAATTCACATTTCCACAGTATAAGAAATGCCCATTATTTGATAGATGTCTGCTTTATAACATTAAACCCCTATATATTGACGTTTATAAAATTATAACCTGGTGTGTTTCGCCTGGCTACTAAGAAGGTAATTAATTGTCTTATTACGTTATTATGAAGCCTTTGACTGTTGATAATATGGCATAGGCCCTTATTTGGTAGTAACTTGATATATTTTATAATAAATTAATTTAGCAGTATTTATATATTATATTCCTATAGCTTTAGGACTAACCTAGATATAAAACAAACAAGCCATGGTGCCAGAAATTACTGCCTTGCTCATTGAGTTGAACTTTATGTAACTGGAACGAACCCCATCGCCAAACCAATGAAGTGGTTCTCTGGTGAGGTTTCTTTATTAATAATTAACACAATTCTAATATCGTCCTCCTTTCCCGGTTATGCCCCTCCATAAGGTTTCGCTACGACCCTGGAGGATCCTATTCCACCCTATCATGTTGGCTCGTTGCTTTTAAAGAGCAAGGATTTGAGGGGAGGTGAAAAAGCTAAACCAAAGATACTCTCCATTAAGATTTGTATGAATTACCCTATTTTTTACCAATCAGTTAACTAATAACCGCTTTTCTAGTGAGAAACTGCCCAATGAATCAATCCTATTTGCCCGAAAAATCATTATTTCTTAATATACTGTAGAATTATATTAATTAAAATCTTTGCAAAGCTTATCCTTTTAAAATAGGATTCTGTTTTTAGCTTGGCGTTTTCTGCTGATGCCACGAAGCCTCAATCTGTTTTTTTATTCAAAACAGGCAGTGGTCTCTCTTTTGTGATCATTCTCAAAATATTTCCAATACTCATTTCAAAAAGTTTGCAACCTGTATTTATTTTAAGTGTTTTAAGTTGCGTAACTATCAGGTTTTTGTGATTATTCAAATGTATTCCTTTTAGTAGCTAAACGCTAGACTGCTATATCTAGCTACAGAGACCAAGTAATTTTGGCTTGGAAAGCGATCTCCAGGTCAAGGGTAGAGGGTTAGACCGGTCTCTAGCCTCAGAGACCAAGTATACACTTTTTAAGATCTACAAAGATAGCATACAGTTCCCTTGCGCAAGTTTGTTTCGATTATAGGTTTTAATGTAACAAAATTGTCTGTGTAAAACTTTTCTGAGCGGAATTTGATCTGTTTGTCTACTTTCGTAATCTCATTATCTATCCTACTTTTAATTATTTGCCCATACAGCTTACTCATCGCAGCTGAAACACATATACACCTTCCAGATTAAATTTATTGGAGCTATTTTCCAGTCTTGTGGCATTCTGTCTTATTTTATGCATTTGCTAAATAGTTCGTGCATTTTTTAAATATCTTTTGTATGTGTATGGTATATCAATTCCATGGATATACCTCCAGGAGCTCTATTATTTCTCATTCTTTTGAGTTGCACCTGTGATACAACGTCACATCGGTCATTCTCTACCCTTTGTGATCCTTGCACATTTACATGTTTATACGAGTTGTTCAGGAATTTGAACCAATTATAGCAGAGAATTCGTGAAGAAATTCAGAGAATTGGTGTTAAATCTGGAATGTTGGGCGGCCAATTAATGTCACCGGTGAACCAAACCACTGCAGATAAATTTCCAGAGCGTGGCATTTAACCACAAGGTATGGTGGCGTGCCTACTTCCACCACTTTTCGAGATATTCGACAAACAAGTGAGAAAAACGTCCTGGGACACCCTGAATATACCTCTATTCCTCGTCAATTTCTTCCAATTTTCAATTCATCTCCCCTCGTCTTTAGATCTTGAGCTACCGAACAATTTATTTAACTCGGCATATGTTCCAGCAGATATTTTTAATCTCCGTCTGGTATATTATCTTCCCTTCTGTGGACCGTCTGCAAATAACCATTGATGATATAGCTTTTCTTAAAAAACAGGTTGATTTTCCGTATTTCCTGTCTGTTATTTCTTCCCCTAAAGATTCCCGTGTAGCCTGATCCAACCAAACTTTCAAGTACTCATAGATCTGATTTGCATTCCCCGTTATTTGATTATGTACACGTAGCTTTTGTGCCAACCTTAACTTGTAGAAGAAGGAAAGTGACTCCTGCTGTAAACCATTCACTTTGTATTTTGAATACTCCGGTAGATGGTATGACTGTCAAACTTCAAATCTTCAGCTTGCTACTTCTCGTTTACTTTGACGTTCTATTTTCTATTGTCTGTTATGGCTAAAAGAGATACTTACAAAATGAACCCGTAATAATAGTTTTCTCCAGGTAGCTTTCAGTCGAGACAAGTGCGGTTCGAAATACCTGAAGTGCGTTTTTTTGCTGCTTCAAAATAGGGGTACGTCAAAAATTAATTAGTGGCAAAGCACCATGCATTTTTAAACTCGAAACCACGATTGCTCCCCTTCAGAATTCGAAACAAGAAAGAAGTGGAGTTTAATCCATGTGTTCCCGACATCTCTAACATTGAAGAAACATCGAAGAAGTTGCAGGAAAAATGGTGGGCTGAACAACGGTTACTTACCTTTTCTATCAGCTAATTTTACTACAAAAACACCCAATAATATTTAAAACACTATCATTAAACAAGTTTGACGAAATTCTGGTGCAACAACCTTAAGACAAAGTTGAACTAATTATTTCTTTTTGTGACATTACGATAATATCAACTATAAAAACCTTGTTCTCTGAATGTCATTTTTTGGCAGTGGTCTATTATGATATGTTTTTCGGACTTTTTCCACAGCGGAAAAAGTCCGAAAAACGTATTATAAAAATCTTGACCTTAAATAGGCAAACTACAGCTAAGAAGACATATCAAATGAAAGTAGACTACTAAATTGTAAATAGAATAATACTCAAACTTAGACGGTAACACTTCGAACACAACCCGAAATTCAAACATGCAAAGAGGGAAGTAAATTGGCAATACGAAACACAAAATTTTCACATTATTAATCGAATGCATTTTAATATCGTAGGAATGTAGAATTCGCTACGACACCTCGAGGAATGGAAAGAGGGCAGTATCCAGCAGTTCACTCACCAGACGTAAAATACATGCAGAGCAATCGAGAGCAAGGCTTCAACGCCAGATCAGCGAAAGATGATCCTAAGCGACGACAAGATGCTTAGACGGAAATGCAACAGGAGGCGGGATGGTGGCGTGGAATGTAGTCAACTCGATGGAGGGACTTCGCACACGGTTGATGTTCTGATCCGATATAAAATCGATGTTTGAAACCGGCGCTAAAATGGTATGGTAGCCAAACTCGAAACTCAAGAAGTGTATATTGCATATCACAACTTAACCAATCTGAATTTAATAGAGTTTACTTGCGGCCAGTAACGTTATGTTTACAAAATACCACAGTCGAAAATCTCAACAGCGTTGCCACCTGTAGAAATCCTCATTTCAATACAAAAAACGTCCTCTAGATAAATTTCGATAAATCACCAAGTTAGCCTTCAGGGCAGCTTGGGGAGTTGAGAGCGTCACCTGCTCGTTTAAATGGCAAAACTCGACTGGCTATCGAAAAATTAAACTGGGATTCACAGCCTCGATAGTTTTTATCATCGGGGCGTAAACATGGATAATATCTCGATGCACTGTCAGAGAAATAGCCAACATTCTTCCGGCGTGAAGTCCGTTGGAGTAATTTCAGGCTGCGTCATACTTTTAAACTTTTGCATTAACAAGTGGAAACCGGGCTTGGCCCGAGAAATCGACGAATAACCAAAATTACGATAAATAACGGTTTAAAAATTGACCTAGCCTGTTCTAAAATGACGTGAAATGTTTTACAATGATCAATCAACTCACATCCTCTAACAATTGCATGATTTTCCTTCCTCTCAATTTTTCCATTTAAATCACCCATTAATACAATTTCTTCTCTCTCACAAATTTTACACAGGGCTCTTCCTAAATTGTCAAAAAGGGTTGCTTTTGCTTCGATTTTTGCCATGATGACTGCTGCATACGCTCGTATTATGATCACATATCTGTGATATAACTTATTTTCTACTGAAATTAATCTTTGATTTATAGGGTTCCAGTCTATTTATGTACTTAACCAACTGTTGTGCTGATACTCTGAATATTTGAATTATCGAAATTATGTTCCGTATTCCGTATTCGGAGGCTTCTTTACAGGATTATTAAACAATTCTCGATTATAAAAGTGTTAGGGAGTTAGCCTAGCGCATTAACCTCCAACATGGGGGACAAATAGATGATTATAGGGGGTACTGCTTCTAATGTACTGTTCCAGTTTTAGGGCGCCGAAAATAGGTTTTCGCCCTTCTCTTTCAGGGATAGGATTTACTGACATAAAAAAATTATATTGTATGTAAATGTAGTAGGTCATTGGATAAATAACACATAACTATACAAAGCAAGAATTAAGAAACTATAACGTGTGATACAAAATCAGATTCACCAATGATGGCCAAGAAAAGAATCACGTATGTTGCTGTTTGCATTTGGAACATTAAAACTACTTAATGTTACCCTCAACAGAGTAAACTTATTCACTATTGCATTTTGGCCATCCCTAAAGTGCATTTCCAGCATGCACCGTTCTTGATGGTCAATGAAAACCATGACTTACAATAAACAAAATTATAGGGCCTGTCTGAAAAGCTGTTTGGGACTTGTCCAATTAAGGTAACGGCAAGTGACAGTTGTTTTTATATTAATGACTTGCTTTGTAAACCAGAAGTATACATACAGCTTATGTCTATTTTTTTTCTTTTGCCCTCTTAGATGAGTTTTATTTTCGACCCGACGATACATTAACTGGCGATTCTTTGTTTTTTTTATATTGGTTAACAAAGTCTGATACAGAAGTTTAACAGTTTCAATACACAAAACTATCAGGAAAGTAAATTTTTCCTGTAGCATCACTGTACGAAATTCGCTCTCTATATCGTTTAACCTGGGAAATGGTCTTCTTCCTGAGCAAATTGTTACCGTCGTGCTCAAAAACAATGAAAATATAACTGAATGTTATCTTCTATTACGAGTATTATGTTATAAGTATCCCTATGGGTGATTTTTTTTCTATGGATAATTTTATATTCACTTTGCATATAAATTAAAGTGCTTTATTTCTTTCTAAAAATTATCATTTATAATATATTCAGGGTAATCCTTTATTAGTAGATCTACATTACCTCAAGATTTTTATGGGATCGTTCGAAATATAAAAAGAAGATATAAATTTTCATGAAATATTCTTAATTATTCTCAATGAAAGTACATTTTTTTCCAACATTTGTCTTTGTAAGAGAGTTTCAGTTTGCGATCAATTTCTACCATGAATTGTGATTCTGTCACTCGAATTCTTATTTATATTCACATATATGTATAGTACACATCTAGATTTTTTTTGCCCTTTCGATTGGTTTCGTAAAAATTGACCGATTTCTTTTTAATGAAAAAAATGCGTTTGGGTGTTTTATAAAATTTTCTTAGTTTTATGTAACTGGTCCACTATACAATTTCAGTATAAGTATAACTATGGATTTAAATTTCTCTATTTTAGCATTAATAATGGTAGCTTTGCTCTTGATATGGCCATTTCATTTTCATCTTGCTGAAGTATATTTAAAACAGCCATTATGGCTTTTAAGATTTTATCGTAACTTTGCATCATGTTTACTTAAGCTTTGCAGGAAACGACACCAAGACTGGAAGTAGATTTATTTATTTGGGAGACCCTAAGCTGTAGTTTTTATAACGTACATATACACATCGCACAGAGCTCTAACTGCCCTCTACATTCCTCGTTACAATCTGTTAATAACATCTTCATAGTGAAATCAAGAAAAATATCTGCTGAAAAATTCAAAGAATCGTAAATACTGTGACCAGTAATCGTTAGTTATAAATTGTAATAAACGTTACACCTTGGTTATGACTATAAAAAGCCTGAATGCAATGAACCTTCCAAAGAACGGCCATAAATTCCGGCGCCTGCCCATAATCTGCAAACAACAACACGTTAATCAGTATTTACTCTGGTTTAACTAACCTCATGGCATCCCCAACCGCACTTAACCCATATCTAAGTCGGCAACAGGTGGGGATCAGCGACACTTTTTATGTCATGCTCCTACATGTTCTTCGAGCTTTTCCTGCTTCATCTCCTACTTGACGCGAGCATTCATTGTTCCACTTCATCCTCGCCTTACGACGTGCTTGCTACATGCTCGTGGCCCTTGTTTTTCGCCGTGCATTCAAATTTCGCTTTCGTGCTCAGCGACAGTAAATTTTCGCACAAAACGGTATTATAATTAATACCGCGACCTAGCTTTTTCCAATTAGGGCTCGGTGCGTGATTACCGCGATTTGTCACAAATACTTTTCACGAGTGTCAGCTAATTGTACGCTTGTTGTAAGTGTATAAAATATGCTTCATTTTGTTAAATAAAGGGGTATCGGACTGCTCGGTGCAAACACGCACGCTGATAAGCAGCATAGTTTTAATTATCGTAGATAAACTAAACAAGCTCCGGCGAGAAATAAAATTTCTTCGTTTATAGAGACGCAAGTGTTGAATAGTTATCGGTTAAAACATATTTTCATATAGGAGGGAATATTGTTCCATCTCATAGATTCATAAATAGCTGACTGGAACATACATTTAAAAAGCGAATAACATGATGAAGTCGAAAAGAACCATATTTTAAATGTTGTGCATGCAATAATAGTAGCAAAAAGTCGAATTCAACTAAAAGATATCTCAGATTCAAATACATATTTCTTAACATATTCTTCGCATTACCTACTCCAGTTTGAATAAATAAAATATTAGGTTGAAACATTATATCATACAGAAAGGTCATAAATATCATGATGGTATTCTTTATTGATCGTAGATAATTTTTCTCCAATGGCCTGAAGATAGCACAGGAGCTGTGTAACAAATTTCAAAGATGATTATCTTTTCTATTAACTTCCATGAATTTACAATCTGCCTAAATATAATTCTAAATACTACATAAAAGTGAAAGTCATCAGTAATTTAGTAGTCTGTTGTATTGGCTACTGGAAAATATTTGCATATGCACCGCCCTTCAACAAAAGGCGATCACAACCGGAACTAGATCAAACTGACGGCGATTTGATGTCATGGTTAAGGATCAGGCAATAATTTCTGAGATTATTAAATGAATAAAGAGTGAAGCAAATTATAAAATGGCTCCAGTAATCAACCACGATAACAACAAAACCAGGCTAACTCATAGTATAAATAAAACTCACTTACCGTGCACGGCCTCTAGCTTACTATAGCCTATACTAAAAAAAACGAGCAGGTATCGGTAGGGTCAAATAAAAAATTATAAAATTTCACTAGTGGGGAATAATAAGGGGGCATTAATTGTTAAACTGTCTCAATACAGTTGAATATAACAACCAAATTAAAGTAAATAACGCCCTAGGTGCATAAGCATTGAATCGGGATCGTCATTTCAAAAGAACCTGGGGTTAAATAGTACAATTTGTTCAAAGTTCGCACATAAATATTAAACTGGGCCGCTAAATGCAATACGACCCAGATGGATGTACGTTAAAAATTATGCAAAAGCTACATTAGGCCAAAGAAAAATCAAATAAATAATGTTAAATAGTGAAAAGAAGTTATTGATTTGGCTCAAAAGTAAATTGTGCGTTTAATAGTATCAAGGTTTATAATCATAATACAGTTACTAAACCTGTGCAGTTATAGATCAGCGAAAAGCTCATTCTATAGACATGCATCCTTTCACGCGCTGAGGAAAGAGCCAATCTCTAACTTGTGAAATAGAACCCAAGTCTGTTGATAGGCGTCTGAAATTTTTATAAGTATAAAACATAGTAGGTATTGTCAAAATAATATTTAGTTACCTTTCGCTGGCTGCTTTAAGCGCTAAAAAAGCACTTCCCTTAGTACTATATTATCCACAACTCAGAATTAAATGTAAACGTTGTAAAATAGACCTAATGCTCTTAACGCAGCCACGGGCATCTGGTTTTCTTGTTCCAGTTCTATTGGCTTGCACGATAAGGAAAAAACCAAAAATCCCACAAGAACTTTGGCAATCTGTAAGATAGTTTCCATCTATAACGAACGGTAGCGGTTTATGTGACAAACAAAATATTTCCCAAGCCAAATTCAGCAACCGGGCGCCAACATATGTAGCAAAGCCAACTTAGCGGCGAGTCTAAACGCGAATCGCATAATTAGCAGCGCGAATACAATGGAAAAAACACCTACCTTAAGGTGGAAAGCGGACCAGTAAACACCTCTAGTAAATAATAAAAACTTCAGAGAGATGGAAAAACTTCCTCGATGGCTGCATGGAGAAACTGAAAAAAAAACTACTCCCACAACTTAAAGTCTACCGCCTTAACTTGCTGACACGCAGAAAGAAATTGTGCGCGGATCGAAAAATTCTGCCATGTAGCTTTTCTAAAACTGCTGAATAAAGTTAGCTCCACTCTCAGAATTCACGGAGCCAACAATAAAAGGGAGCAGGCCTGAATTCAATAGAAGCCTTAAAGCAGCAAACGGCAAAATCAAGATGAGCCGTTACATATGCCGATACCTTTTTCTACTATAATACAAAGAAATTACTGTCATTATTACGGCGTTCGTAAAGACGTTCCCGTTAACTCAGCTGAAGCGACTATACTTTTAAAACACGAACATCAATTTTGCCTACATATTCTGCAAAATCCATCTTGGAAAAGAATATTCGTATCAATCTAGAGTAATCTTGCATTAAAAAGTTTGAGTCAAAGGCAAATCTTCAATAAGTTAAATATAAGCAATATGAATTGAAAATAACCTTTATGTCCAGAGATTGTCTCCATTTAATCATATAGAAATGGCAATGAGATCAATTGCCCAGAAAGGAATTATAACTTTATTAGCAACAAGATATTGTTTATAAAAATTAAACTATCAAACCGATATGGTTTGGTTTTGAACTGGATATAGTAGAAAATTAATCTCTTCTTTCTATACAACAACGTTGTTTTATTACATTTTTTCTTAATATATGCAAGCTAACTCAATAGCAATCAGATCTCTATTACTCTACTTAACTCAGATCTTGATTAAGAAGGGCCCCTATCGAAATGAACCAGAAGTTGCTCTGTGTTCAGGTCAGAAAATTCTACACAAGGGAAGAGCCAAAATTATTTACACACAAATCAGTAGCAATAGCTGCATTTCCTGTAAAAGATAACGCTAACTAATAGAAAAAACCTAAATACTAAACCATAAAGGGAATAGCTGTTCTACTTCGCCTTTGTATGGCCAATAGTGTCACTCTACGTCCAAAAATACCGTTTCTACTACTTATTTACTTTAACAACGATTAACTATTAATCTGCTACGCAGATGCACAGCGCTGAAGCTCCGAAAACTAATATCAAATCACTCCTATAGCTGCTTCAAATTAAGCCTTTGGGCTAACAGCCTACTGCACATACGCAAAGGCGCAGTGCGCAACGAACACAAGAAAGCGTACCCATACGCACTTTGGTGCGTTCTGGCACACTTCTTCTTCTCGCTTCTTCGGTGACTGCTCTTGAATTATCAAGTAGTATTATACCACCAACCTGCAGCGATGATTAACGAATACCAGTTGCGTAATACTTGGACGTGAGGTACCGCACTTGGTATTGCGTTACTTGATGACGCGGCCGTTTCCTTAGTTTTGGTAGCACGGTATGCAACACTTTGACCCACTCTGTGCGGCTAAACGGTCGCTGTTTCAACACTTTGCTGCTCTCGGAGTTCTCAAAAAAGCAGGAACTCTTGCCTGCAACTAGCGCTGAGACGCACCTTCTAAAGCCTGCTCACCGAAAATACGTCGGAGTCTGCTGCGAGCTTCCCGCCGCTCGAGAGGTACATCGCTGACTACGTACCCTTTTTAGCGTGGTCTCCACAAACACAGTAGTATACGTTTAACTTTCACTCACTTGGCTAGATCTTAATAAAACTACTAACATACAACAAATAACCTACAACCTACATATACAAATCCGTGGTGTATTGAAATGCTATTCGAAACACCCTGAGGTCGAGCAGGCCAAGTTCCCACTTCAACGTCCAATAATTGACGAAACCATGGAAAACAGATTTTATTTAAATACAAATAATTATATCGTGATAAAAACTACAGAAATAAAATATTCTTTTAAGCAGTCTTATGTATATGTTCTTGATCAATACTATCACATTCTCTATGTGTTTAAATGGCAAACAGAAATGTGCATATCTGCCGTTTCCATAGCATATTTTTCTTGTTCTGTATATGTATCAGTCTAACTTAAATTGGCTTTTGGTATCAGGGTAATAGTTATTGCATCATATTTATAAAACTAAGGACTAAAGTGTATTTATCTTTAGCTGCACGAATGTATAATTCTGTTGTTGTTTAGCCTGCATATTTGGTATTTGTGGGGCCACGTAGGACTTAGCCATAGGCCTCTTTATTTGCCATAATAATAAATAGTGCGTAATTACTTCATCAGTATCAATAACGAAGGCAAAAGCACCCTTGTTATACATTTTTCACAGTACCTCAATTTCGACTTGTAGATGCATTCAAGCAGTCTACAAACATCACTAACACCAGCTGAAGTTGAAATACATATATAAATTACTAGTTACGAAATAGCAGTCCTTTACAGGGCGACTCAGAAAGAAAGAGGAATATTTGGGAAACCAAAAGAGAAGATGAACGCACGAATTAGTGTACAATAATTGATAGCAGAAGACATATTATGTGATTACGGTCAAAAAATTTCACACTTCGATTACACCTTCATTGTCCCGTCCCTTGTATGCTGTACTGGCTAACCTCGGTCCAGTGCCTTGATGCCTTACTTTTTGAGTTCACCGAACTCGTTTCGCGATCTTCAACTTTGGTACAAGCAAATTATCGATCCGTTATTATGACGTAACCACGTCATACCTTTGTTCAAGTTTTACTTGCTCTTTTACTGAACATATTAAATTTCCACTATTGTGGTGGCATTTTGTTAACTTCTTGCTATGTTTGGATTATAGCGTTACCCCAAACTTATAATTGCTTGCTAATTTAACCTGCCTACTTTATACTAAGAGACGTGTTAACAGTTTAAATATTTAATTCCATTAGGTGTTACGCTAACGAAGTTGCTTGGGCAACACTTGCGATTTCTTGCAACCTATTACTGACGCTTTAAAACTCTTGTAACTTAACTTGTGACAATAGAATTGGTTGTATTCGTAGTTTTCGCCTGTAGCGTTGGCTTCACCTGTAACTTAAGCGGGTGCTTATGATTACTTGGTGGCTTAAGAATCATCGTTGTTGTTTAAATTTGCTAATGTTTACTTTGGTTTTATGTATAGATAATGCAAGTATGTAATTTATGTGACAAATCTTTTTAATTCTGTTTGAGGTCGTAGCAAAATTGGGTACGCAAATTTTAATAAGTTGTTAGCTATAATATTCCTCAATACCTTCAAATATTGCTACAAAAGTATATTTGAGGGGCCGCCAGCTAGACTCAGTGAAGATGGGTGCCGTTCATTAAATCACAACATATATACCCAAATAAGTCGAGAAATCATATACTTAGTTAATCGCAGTAGACAATAACACAATATCTAAAGTACAGAAAATATCGAAATCGGACAATAATAACATAAACAGTGCATAGGATTTATTAAGAAAGCGTTGCCTGTAATAGTCAGTACACCAGGTTTTAGAGGCGTTATTTGCCCAAAAGATGCACCCCAAATAGAAATATTATACTAGTAACTAACGCAATTACAGACTACGAACAGGATGAATTTATATACTTTACTACACCTAGAGCTTGTGGTACGAATATGATTACCTCAGTGTTTATTAGGTCATGAGTTACTTATCTGAGAGAATCGGACTTCTGCGGTGGTTAAATTAAGTCGCCTCCAAACGGGCTATTACAGCAACGCTGCCGCAGGCAGAGTGTGCTGGCAGAGTTCACCAACGGATTACCCAGGAGGTAATGCTCACAAAATCGAAGTATGCTCTTAGAAGCAGAAGTGATGCACGCCTTCCGAGAGTAGGCGAAATCGAAGGAGCCCCAACACTTTCGGATAAATAAAAGCTAGGAATGCCGGACGCAATTAGCCGAAATTGACAACGTTATCGCCAAAAATGACTGACCCTTTATTTATGCTTTTCTAGGGAACGACCATTAAATAGGCCTTGCCAATTCGAAGCCACGTACGGGAAGGGACGCTATTCGCAACAAGACGATTCATATCTCAAAAGGCGAAGCAAAAGATGCCTGCATGACCAGATAAGCGATTATAAATATGCCAAACAAACGAACGGCTTAAAACTACATAGTAAAGCTTGCCGGTAACCCAGATAACCAACTATCGCGCAAAATGAGAGAGGCCAATTAGGCTACGTTCATACCCCCTACGTCAACCTCTGCGAACTATACAATTGTCAGATATTGCTCCGTTAACTTCGACTACGGCAGAATTCATATAGATCACTAATAAGATGTAGCAAATGGTTTAGTGTCCACAGGCAATGTTTGGGTTAATAATATTTTTACTTTTTACTTCTAAGCATTGGCTTTAAGCGTCATGCTACTACTCTCTTCTATATTAATAATATTTAGTAAGATTTAACATTTTTGCAACAAGTTCTTAAACTTAACAATTCTGCTATGCCTTGTTCTATTAATTTGATTCGGACTATCAAAACTAGTAAACAGTGTTTATGCTCAAGTTAAATTATTCCGAATTTCTAGATTGTTGAAATCAAGGAATAGACATCGAAATTAAAAGTTTTCCTAGATCAAAAGCTTATACCACGGACTGTAACGTCACCCAATACTTTAAACCGAAACACGTCTACGATATATTAGCTAAAGAATAGACAATTTTATATTTTCGCATCTATCGAAGATGTTCAACTGAAAATGCCGAGATAACAATTTACTGCAAATTTAATTCTAAAAAGGGAGTAAGGTGACGGAGCAACTTCAATTTTAAGAATTCTCTATTAAGATGACACGCTCTAGTTTTCACGTTATAAATGTATTTGAACATTTCTAAGAATCTTATCTCAAAGTATCGGAATTATCCAAGAATTTTTGCATTTATTTATTGCATGCTACTGGTAGCAATTGTCAAATTATGTATCGGTTGTCAGAAAAAGTAAAATCTCTAAATCGAATAGTCATGATTAAGTATTAATTCTGCAATAAGAAATTAGTATTTTAATTTCTAATTTTTCCATTACATACTTCAGTTATGTCAGTATTATTATTAAATGGTTTTTGAGTACCTCCTACTCGCTGAGATATCTTTATATATGTTGTAAGCTTTTTAATAAATGAAATTAGGGTGGATTGTTCCCTTGTTATTATATGTATTTAATTCATAGTCGGAATCGCGGAAGCACCGTTTTGCTTCCTTTACTTCTTTTATTCTGAATTAAATCAATTAATGATTGCCACTGTATTATGTGACATATTTAGTACTTCAAAGTTTTTCTTAAATATATCCTATTGGTAGACATAGCTGTCTTATTTTTGTTTTTTTCGTTTATAATTAGACAATCTTAAACTAACTTCCCAATCATGATCTGAAGCTTAGATACTAACGATGATGTGAATAGAAGTGTTCTTATTATATTCCAAACTTAGCCAATATCAAATACAGAACACTAATAAGCCGATACGTCCCTGATCTATGTCTGTTTAGCCAATTGCATATTCCTTAGTTATTAAAATTAACAAATCACAATTTCACTATAGATAGTTACCTGTTATAGTGTCTGTAACACGGCTTTTGCGTAGCCCTTATACTCTACTGTACTATTACCTTGCAATGCCCTGGGCCGCTAGCTTATTCAGTCGGTGAGATATGAGGCTGTATTAGCATTGTCAGTGCGGTTAAGGGGAGCTAATATTGTTTGAGGTCAGCTCGTTGTTACCTAGAATATTGTACTTACACATGCAACCACTATCAGTAAGAAAAACCCAACAGCTTACATGAATACATATAATCTGTAAGAAAACATAAGACACAAAAAAGTTGCGCACTGCGCATAGGAAAATGCCTTAACTAGATACTTAAAAAGTTCAGTTATTGATGCAAAGCCAAAGTCCACGAGCGCAAGGTATAAAACAATGCAGCGCACCCATAAATCTACCACGGAGTTGTTGATGGAACCCCTGGACGCCGAGTCAGCAAATGAAGTGATGACTGTGTAACAGTTTCCGGTACTTCCCCGTTATCTGGGTCGCGGATCCATTGCCCACAGTTGCGCAATTATTCAATAAAACCATTACGAACAATGTTGTAATTGCTTATTATTTCGTAGCTCGGTTTCAAACAGGAACTAACCTTGTTGTTTCAATCCGTCCACCAAGGAACCGGGAACAGCGCTGGGTGCCTTCTTGATGCCGAAATCGCAGCTTCTAGCAATGTCAAATTGGAACACCGCGGCCTCACTTATAATGCGCTATTTCATTTGGATAGCTTGTACCTCGGCTAAAGATGCACTGTGTCGGCGGTTTGCAGGCGCAAACCTTCAAAAACACTTTTAATAGGCCGATCCGCACCCTTTACGAGCTTGAGGGCCGAATGAATCTCCCGCGTTGGGCGATTTTTGCTGTTCTTTGTTCTCGGAAGCATCACGCTGGCTCTGCACATTCCCGCTCTTTTTCACTAGCGCGCTTGCACTCGGAGCCTATACAGAGTTTCTTATTTATACTATGCTGTTACTTGAATAAGACATAAGAACACATACTGTTGAGCTTTATTACTAATCGTGTATATAATAAAAATGTATGAAATATGGAAACACAGGTGGCACGAATTGGACCGTTTCATGTCTCTACGTCTAAAGCATTAGCATACAGATATTAGTATACAGTCATGATGTTCGCATATCCTTCGTTAAAATTCAAGTCAAATGTAAAGGAACATCCGTAAGTCTCAATACACTACCATCATCACAAATCAGCAAGCAAAATATACTTCTGCTGTTAGTGGTCTTAGACTAACGGATTTGTGATTCTAGGAAACTGAACTAATATCATATATACCTGATATATTAGTTCAGTTTCCTGTATATATTACATTAACCCTCTCTTACTATCATTATGGCTCTCTCCTTCCAAATTACATCCTTGGCGCCGTACGATATAGTGGATAGCTAATAGTGGATTACAGATGTATATATTTGCCAACAGTTTAAAAAAATTAAAAGTGTTTAAAGTATCAGTTAGTTGTAGACAGTAGTTTTTTCATTACTGTCTGCTTTCTGTGTCCAAACGTTCCAGAAATACCAACGTAATCACTCTTCGCTCTATTAATCATTGGGAGTGTTGCCTTCCTCTTTCACCTTGGTAACACTACTTGAGCTGATATCACCTCTACTCTAATCATAAGAGGTTTACAGATTCTTGTTGTTGGAAAAACCTAATTATTTACTGTAACACCATTCCTTCCACTTTTTTCTCTTATAATTATGGTTTCAAAGAAACAATAATGACATTATTTATTTACTTCAAAAATCATCAAATGCTTAGCTAAACCAATTAATTTAGAACTAAGCACTGATAGTCGGTTTGGAAACAATCGCTCCAGTAGTCAAGCATTCCGAATTGCAGGTCGAGCTGCTTTAATTTTGTTGATGCTTCAAAGGAAAATTGCAACGGTAGACCAAGATTGGGGCCTTGCTTCCGTAATTCGAGATCGATAATAAATTTGCGCCCTTAATTATTCGGCAGAAATGAACCAATGCTACGTGTGTGTTTTAACTGCCACATCAAAGGGATTTAAATTTGCTACATCGAATGACATCTGATTGATTTACGGTGGAACAGAGTGATGCTTTAAAATTTTATGTTTTGCGAAAATTAAAGAGTTGCTTGCATTGAATTGGGATCCGGAGCACATTAAAATTTGATGGCCTGAAAAACATTGACGTGTCGTTGCAAACTTCATCAGAAAACACAATCCCGTGAATGAAATGACAAAATACTTTTATCTCTGCTGCTCATTGATTCACTTCGTTTATGGGCTATCCTGCACACATATTGTATTTGTTCCATATATGAAATTCTTGATTGATACATCAAAACAATGTTTCACGTATGGCTCTAATTTATTAAAACAAATAAATATATAAAAATAAGTCGTTTATTTTCCACAGAGAGAGTATTTTATTAAGATATGAGGAACACATTCGAATTTAATAGCATTGTTAAAATTTAATTTCCCGGCAAGTGATTACAACTGTAGTACTCGTTCCAATGCACGCAGTAAAACGAATGGTATAGTTTCGTTATTTTTATGATTAATGTATTTTACATCGAAAACAAAATCGTTTCTAGTTTTTAAGTCAATTCTAAAGAACACAAAGTGCCCTACGTGCTCCAACTTTTCCAATTTTTAGATGGACACGCGGAATTTGCCAATTCGATCGACTCGGCGATTTTGCGTCGTAAGATGGATAACAAATGCTTTTTGCTAACTACTGAACATATGGGTGTCAGCTGCTATACAAACATTCGATTCTATTTATTAAAATGCGCACATTTTACGAAATGAACTTATGATTTAAGTTAGTAAAAACGCCAAGCATACCCAGGTGGCTCAACAGAATAAATTAAAATATACGGGTAATATGTAAATAAACCTAAGAATACGGACATTATGCAAGGACCAGAGAACTGATTTAATTAAAGGCGCCCAAAATCGATTAAGCGAAGTAAAAGAAACGTATTTGAAATTCATTTAACAGAATATTCGAGAGAAACTATTTAATAATGTGATTTGCAAATTCCATTACGGTGAGCCGATGGCCCAGCGAGTAAATGCCTGAGCCTCAAGGGGTCTGCCTTGATTCGATTTCCAGCGACTATATGGAGATTTTAAAACATCCTAGATGCTCCTCGGCTACCACGATAACACCTGTGGTAGTCGTTACCGCCTAACAAAAGAATTATTCCTAGATTTTGACGGCCAAGGATAGCCATATACCCGGCTTAAAGGCAAAAAAAGGCTCATATAACTACAACTTCTTGAAATTAATCATGACACTGCCATAATAAAAGAATAAAGAAGAGGAAATTGTATTACGTGCAACGAGACCTCATTGGGTGTACGCGATCATAGAAAAAGTCTTATAGATTGCATTCCAAAACAAGCACTTCCGTCAATCGCTAGATGTCCAAGAGGTCCGTTTACTACTATTGTTATACACAAAATGCAGCATAAATGCAGGAAGCAAATGAAATTGGTGAACTGATGGTTGTTTATTTGTTCCAAAATTATAATAAATTTTAAATCTACATTAAGCAATCTCTACAAGGAACGTAATTCGACAAGCTATCAGATTCTAGTTGCAGCGAAAGTGAAAGGATGATGGCTGCAACTACGAATGGGCATAAAATACTTTTGACCTGGACACGCTAAACATGTCGGGCTAGAACATATCTGTGCTGCGATTTGTAGCCCAACGTGCAAGCAACCCCAACGAATGGCTTGTCGGGATAATGTGTAAGTAACGTTAAGACGTAAGACTCTACCTGTACATGAAAAATTTTTAACGATCAAAAAATGCCACGCACACCCAAAACTTACTAAAACATATATACTGAATCCACATGCTCCCCCTTTTCCGAAAATTCCCCAAACCAAACCAAAAATGTAGGCAAACCAAAAATACTGCTAGAATCGGTTAAAACACTTAAAACATGGAAATTATTTTGGTTGGGATAACTTGCAGGGTACAAGCTGTAGAAACCACCAACATCAACCCAATTGTAATTAAAAGAAAGAGAATTTAAAGCGAACCACCACAAGGAGGGCGCCTTAAGATCGGCCACCAAGACTAGCATTCCTACTTAAAAACCCTAAAAAACCAGCAATATATCAAAAAGAAATGAGGGAAACACTAAATCAGCCAACAGAAAAGGAAATTAAATAGATAAATGAAAGGGTGCTTAAGGATATTTAATAAGTACTTTTATACATTATACATGACCAATTTGATATCAAGAATTCTGATTTTTATGTTCTAAAGTGTTAATTGCAACATACAATGTAAAAGAAATAAATTGTGTGGACTGCATAAAAGAGCACTTACCAGAACGACGATTTCTGAATTGCAATACAGGAAATAATCAATTGCACTTGCTCAAGGGTTATTGTTACACCTTCTTCGGGCCGAAGTGAGCAAGTGTACAAATCTATATTTAGGGGGGGTTGACACGAAGGAATTTTTACAACAGGTAGGAAGGGTAAAGTGAATATATTTACAATCCTATGAATAGCAGTTATGTACATCAGCATCAACATTAATATTAATTAAGTCACAGTCATTTATTTTGACATTTTAGTCTTTATTTACTTAAGTTAGCGCTAGCGATATAAATCATCTTAATTTTCCCTAAAAACTACTTAATAGCTATGCGGATTTAAATTGATATAAGTAATTTTTTACTGTCACAGGTTAACGTTGAGGTTCGTTGCAGGTATGCGTTTGGTTTTGGTGATTTCTCTCATTATCCCTTCACCAATAATGCAATATCTCCTAATTTTCCTAATCCTTTTGACAGCTATATTCCGACTACTTCTAATAATTTACATACTCACATGTTTGCTACGCAAAATGTATGTTAGTTAATTAAGTTTGATAGCTTAATGTTTATTTGTCAGATTGAGTTCTCCCACGTTTTGGAGGTTAATATTGTTTGTGACATTTAGCTTACTTAGCAGAGTTGCCACATCGCACTAGGGCCTAGGCTAAGCAGTATCTATTCTTCTATGGGAGCGACACGGGTTGGCACTATTCCCAGTAATGCATTATTTGGCGTATTCAGTCGGGTCTGCGCGTGATATCTAGTCTAGTCTTGACTTTTAGACGTGTTCTGTTGGGGTTTTGCGTATTGCCTACTCTGCTTTGCGAAGTTGTGCATTTGGTTGCCGCGAGTGTCAACAAGGTCGTTTAATTACTTCCGTCCGCTTGATTGGTTCTGTTTTGATTGCCAAGTTTACCGAGACTAGCTAACAACAAGCCATGGATTAGCGTCTTGCTTTCAGAAAAGGCTTTTGAAGATTTTATGGTTGCTGTTCGCTTTTAGTTTACCCAAATATCGTTGGTTAGTGGTGAGATCTAGGTAAAACACAATATTGGCAAATGTACAGTCGTGTTCAAAAAAGTGTTGTACACCGAGAGTTGTAAATTTATCGGTGGTTGTGTTATTACTCAACACAGGCTCACACTGTATCACTAATTAGGTAGACCTTGATGTATACTTTCATAATATTTGTATATATAACACGTTTTTGAACTTTGTGTAATTAATTTATATTGACAAAGTACAAATGCTGTACAACACTTTAATGAACACGACTGTACATAAGGAACTGTCGTATTTGGTGAGTCAGGGCGTAAATGCACTTGACACTTTACGTATTTGAATTCTATTTTAAACGGTTTTTGATAAGCCAGAACCTCCTCTGGAGATTAGAGTATTAATCCGATTCACAACTGAAGTAAGTATTTGATTTATTCTATTGATATCACATTGCTGGGTCCCGGGTGGTGTAGCTTGAATAAGCGTCCACGTACGATCAGTAGAGTTAAGCAACGCTCTTTCTGGTCAGAACTTGGATGGGAGTTCCACGGCTGCTTATCTCGACGCCTCGTGGTACGGCTGCCACGGAAATAGTTGGTTCCGGATGTTATAATAAAATCATGACAGTCGTAGTGGGGTTGGAAGTCCCCATAAATGTATAGCGACGCCTATAATAGTACAAAAGCAGAAAATAAAGTACTTTTTTAATCTCAGTATACTTCGAGAAAATTAGTTTATTATAATTATAGTTAAACCGTTGATGCAGTTGGAAACCTCGTTCTATCTTACCATATATTTTTTCTCGATTAAATACATTGTATAAATATAAAAACTGGTGGACATAATTTGTATCTATACATAATATGACATTGTATTATGATTTATCTATTAATCCATCGAAATACTTGTATTTACTTGATGTAGGTTCTGGTAGTTTATTGTGATTTTTTTATGCATTACTTGTATTATATGTCGAGTCACATTTAGAATTTGCATAAACAGAGTTCCATCTTCTCCATTGTTTGACCACGCCAAACAACTATAAAAACTGGACAAACAATACGTTAAGCCTCCAATAGCTTACATTTTAAGCTGTTGCAGTGAAACCACAGTTAACCACATGCAACACACTCAAAGGTTATTCGATTAGCTAGTGGGAAGAGGGAGGTAATAATCCGAAAGAACAGAGGCTCTCTGGCAATAATATAAAAATAAGAATAAATACGGTGCCAACTTGTTGTTATTATTATGGGCGTCAACTGGTGTCCAGCAGCCGATAATATATCATGGAAGTACCAGAAACACTTCCCCCTATCGCTATATGTACGCGCTCAATCAGTCACTCTTCATCTACCTATGCGTGTAAGATCACAGCAGTATAGAAGCTGAGGTAGTCAGTTTTGATGACCTAGTGGCAGGTCACATACCTCTTGCAAATGGCGATCTACAGACTCCAGCGGGGATGCTTTCAAAACTTCTTACGATAAGTTATACTTACACTAGCCTTGCAAATTCCAAATTGGCGATAATTCACCACATGCATTATCGAAGCTATTAAAATAGGTAGGAGGAGAGGTTGGCTGAATTTCGGATAGAGCAAAGAAATGTAGCGGTGAAAACCCAGTCAGTGTTGTCGACCAAATTTCCGGGCTAGCTTCGGCCAGGGGAAACTTCAGACCCGTATTCGAAGGGTAGAAAGGTAACTGTAGCTCAGGGCGACTAAGGGCATTGATAAGGAGACAGCGTCAATATCGCGTATCTATCCGGTACAAAACCGAACTGAAGTTCTCCGATACCCCAACGGGACGAAAACGCTACTTTAAAGATTAAGGCAACGTTATGCCTGGGAAGCTTCTAGATCTGGCCGAAAGTGCCACAAACGCCGTGAATGCCGCATCATAACTTGGCGGTAGGTACCGGGATATCGCTCACTGCACACGCTACCATTCACCGAAGACGTTCAATGCAATTCAATCTTTTTCCCCACCGGCATAAAACCAGTGGCAACGTTAATCTTTTAACTTGATCTTACAAAATATGCACTGATAAAATTGGACGAATTGTCCATAGGTTTAATCTTGATACGTTTAAAAAATAAGTATCTTGCAGTAAATACTTATTAAAACTCAACCATTCAACAAAGAACAACATTCAGCATTCAACTTAGTGGTTAGGGTTCTAGTCGATTTCGACGAAGGTAAAATTAGAGAAACGGCTGATGTATTATTTTAATAAGATCTATGATTATGATTTTCAAAGCTGAAATAAGCAGATATCATTCAAAAAATTGATTAACTTAGAAACAACTATATAAGAAGTATTATTTTCTTAATTCTGTGCATTGGTAAGCGAAGTATTTAATACGTTTTCCTAAATGCCAGCTTTATTAATATTTTGAATTATTTAGCTCGGTGAAATGATCAACAAAAGTTACGTCAGAAAGCCGTAGATATGCTTCAAAGATAATAAGATCGTATTTTTATTTTAACTTTTAAATTACGAAGACTAAGCAGATAGTACATAATTGGATTGAAGGTATCTGCATTATTAAATTTATCTTTTGCTTTTGCAAATAAAATGTCATAGTATATTATCTCTGAAGTCTTTTTCAAAGTAGAACTATCTTACTCCTCATTCTTGAAAGCCGATAACAAAGTTGTGATACCTAAGTTTCTGTTGGTTCAAATGAGCCATTTCGAAATAACTAGAACATGCGTTGTTGGGTTTCCATATACAAGTACCTCGTTATTCTCCATATTGTTCCTAAGCCCGGTCTCAAAGCCATGAGCATTCAGTCAAAAATAATATAACGAACTGAACCTTCTTTGCGCTTTCACAGATCTGAACAAGAAACAAATACAAAAGGGCAGGACCGCGTCGAAACGCTCGGCTCAACTTTTCAGTTTCAGTCGAAAGCTTCTTTCAGCGCTACCTTGAGAATAAATAGCGAGCCCATAGTTAACCTGCTGTCTGTGCTTAAGCAGACGTATAAAATGGGTCTCAAGTAGCTATTTATACAGTCCTTAGCGAATCTGCGAGTTTATGTAGGACAGACGCTGAAATGCTGAAACTTCAGCATTCTGTGGTCAGCGCGCGTCGCGCCAGCAAATTTGCACTTGAATTCTTGTTGTGGCGTGCGTGGATCGGAGTATGCTGCAAGTTCACGTGTTAATTAGCGACACAATCAGAAGTGTTAGTGTGTGACCTGCGAGCTGCATGCATGGAGTTTGCATTTTTAATCGCCACATTGCGGGTTATAAACACGTATTAATGTTTCCGCCGCTGTTTGCCAGAAGCTGAAATTGTCAACTTGGCCAAGTTGCCACCGTTAGGTATTTATAACGCAACTGTTTTCGGTTAAATATAAGCACCCAGACTTGACCATTTTTTGGCACGCCTGTTTGGTCTGGAAATTTTAATTAGCTGATAATATTTATGGAATATTTCCATCGTCGGCGCGTGTAGAATTTTAAGCACT
This sequence comes from Agriotes lineatus, assembly GCA_940337035.1. NCBI lineage: Eukaryota > Metazoa > Arthropoda > Insecta > Coleoptera > Elateridae > Agriotes > Agriotes lineatus. The sequence continues at coordinate 160,285,230 of OW679197.1, forward strand.
TATTTTTGGCGCGTCATTTTGCATCACTCCTTTGCATATTAAATGGGATTGAAAACTCTGTTTCATTTTGTTAAAAAATATTCTGTATAAAGGTAAATCAACTATGTATTAAACATTGTCTGTTTTTCGAGCTCAATCGTGGATATGCCACTTTTCTCTAAAAACTAAGTCGACTATATCAACTTTTTTAGTTGTGCGGTAGATGTGTCCAAAGTAGGCAGTTTTCCTTTATTTTATTATTTGTACTAGTTCGGTACCTACGTTGGCGTTGATGATGTGTTCAGTCCATGATATTTTTAAGGCTTACATTTTTTTCTTGAACGTCCATGTCTCTACACCATATAATAATCTTGAGTAGATGTAGCACTGGACAAATCTAAAGCATCTTTGAAGGTGGAGAATTGAGTTGGTAACCAGCTTCTTTATTCCCATAAAGGATGTTCGTAATATTTGAATTCCTGTTCTAATTTCCAAATCCGAGTTCAAGTTTAGTGTTATCCAGCAACCGAAATATTTACACTTGCTCTTTTTACTGAAAACTGACTTTGATTTGAGTGTCTGCTTTCTTGATGTTTATTGTTAACCGAATGCATTTCCTTCTAAACTTAGTGTGTTCATTAGACATTGTAGATCGTCTGGAATATCTGCCAAACATGTCTGGATAACGTATATTATGTACTGGTGCTCTTTGGAGTTTGATACCGTTATTTGTATTGTAGGGCTCGCTGGAATGTCTTTTAAATACTTATTGTATAGTAAAGGTGATATGACAGAGCCCTGCTTGACACGTGACACTTTTCTGTTATTTGTTGCTCAATTCTTACCGGTGCACTCGGTTGTCAGTAGAAAATTTTAATAAATGTTATGTCTTCTTTATTACATTGTTTTCCTTTTTTATCAGATCGACATGTTTAACGTTGTCGACGGCCTTCTCATAAACTAGAAGGCACATATACTCTCAACTGGTTTCTGTCTTCTTTCAGCTTGTACTCGTCTGTACTGGACATGGACGTCCGCCAACCGTTTTTACGTGTTCCTGCTTCCTTATATCATTGGACTAGAGTTCCTATATAGTACAAGAGTTGAGACAACGCAAATGTCAGCCGCCATTAGTGTTCCAAAAATAAATGATAGCATACATGGCCAGAGTTTGTTGTCTTTCTTAGTATGTGTCACCTATGAATTTAATTTCTTGTCACTTTGACAATGTCAAAAAAGCGTTTATGAAAACTACACTGGTAGGTATCTACTACGGATGCTGTATAAGTAATCTTTGAGAAAGAGTTGAGACAACGTAAACGAAGTAGGTACAGCATTGGATTTTAGTTTTCGTTTGCCACCCACACGCACTTTTCCACCGAGTCTGGTTCTACTTGTGAGTGTTCAGTTTATATTTTTGAACTATTCAGCTCTCTGCTTCTAGTTTTTGGGAATTGGTGTCAATGGATATAAAGCTCCTTTCGAATCCACTTTTGAAGCGAAAAATGCAACAGCCCGTATTTCAAAAACTGTAGAAATATAATTATTTAGGTAACTAATTTTTAAGTAAATTCCAATGCATACTTACAACTCTACAAGATATGGTATTTAAAGAACTATTGTCAGGTAAAAATGGAACACATATTAATACATTTGCATCGATCAGTGTTAGACCTAAAGTCAAATAAAAATTTGTCAAAAATGTGACATTCTCAGAAGCGGTTTCTACAGTAACTATAGGACTTAAATGTGGTGCAATTTGCGTGGATCACAACCTATCAGCATCTATTCCCGACTTATCTCAACTCTTATAATATTTAGGAACTCTACATCTTTTTGTGGGTCTCCCCACACTTTTATCAATTTCTCGAAGTCTCCAGTTCAATAATCTGTGCGTCCACTTTTTGTATCTTGTCTTGGTGTTTGACCCACTCCTTGCTACTTACGCCTCGCTAAATGAGCCATGACATCCGTCACCTTAGTAAGGGATATCCTTATTTTGAACTTATCTGTCAGGGTTATTCCCAGATTGGCTCGTCTTATCGCCCTTTGTGCTACATTCAGTTGTTCTGCGGCTTTTCTTGTTAGAGCCATGGGTTATAATTCATACCTTTTTACAGGAAATATGCAGCTATCCTATACCTTCCGTTTCGGATTTATGAATATATTGCTGTCTATCAGTATGAAACTTAGTTTTCCAAAAAGTGCCTATATCAAGTAAATTCTTTGCTTAATTTCGGCTGTTTGCCTTTCTTGGCCGATTGACCTAGGTATACGTACTTATCTACTGTTTCTAAGGAAGCGTTGTTGATGGTTATCTCATTTTAAATATTACTCATTATTTTAGTTTTGCTGAGATTCATTTTCAGACTTACTTTTTTCGATTGTTTATCTAGATATTTTAACGTGGTGTCAGTTTTTTTATGTCTGTGCTGATTAATACTGTCGTCAGCTCATCTTAGATGATTCAGATAAACCTCAGCAACATTTGGACCTTTTCTATCCCAATTCAGCTTGAATACAGTCTCAAATACTGTGGTCTCTGCACTTTTTTAAAATTGTATTAAGGATGTATAGTGCGTCTCGCGTTCGCATTCATTATCTAAAACTGTTAGGGATAGTTGTATTATGTGACTCTGTTAAGAGGATCAAACTCATCTACTACCTCCACAGATGTTTCCTTGCGAACGTCAAATTAGTAGAAACTCAGAAAATATGTTTATTATTTAGGTGCCACCATAATGGTTAGTCATATTTGCCAGTGGTGTACCTACGGAGAATCTTGGAGAAATGGAGATAGCTTGCCTCTAGTTTTCTCTGAAAACGGGCACTGCATTTGGCGCTACAAGGAATAAAATACTAATTAATCCAATACTACTATATTAAATACACACCTTTCCTCTACACCTAACAGTAGGAGAGGGATGGATTATATATATAAATACACACCATATGTTTATAGTTTGGTTTAGTCCAGTTGAATTCTAAATGGTATTACGCTTACAAAATTTTATCCAAACATGACGTCCCGGAAAGTTGCAGGCTAAAGAAAAATAATATTAGTATACTGACTGCAAGTTAGCAACCGTTGCAAATAGTAGATAGCGAACCGAATCTGGCGTAGAAAATGTGTCGATGGCGATTTTACGGTACTTCAACGTTACGTGAATAGAACTTCAAGTAAATGTACGCATAGAAAATGGTTCATAGTCGACAGAATTCGTTGTCTATCGCTAGAGCCGTAAACGTACTGCCAACAAGACAACATACATATTGTGCTCGACGACAACTGTAACCACTACGCACACGAAGTTTACATCCCCTTCTATGCTACTTAGAACCAGTAATTCGGGCCTATTGTTTGTTATATTACCTTGAAGATATGCATCTAAGCTTCTATATTATCTTTATCTACTAGCTTTTAAAACTCGCTGTAGGTGTTACCTGGTCCAGCAGCTTTGCCGATTTTTTGCTAACCTTACTGCTCTTTCAACTCCAATTTTTAGTATAACCGAACTCTATACAGCGTTATTTGGTTATCTGTCTTCTTCCACCAGGTAATTCTGTTATTTTATTGCTTATTACTCTTCATTATAGTTCGATTCTAAAAGTAAACTTTCATGTTTCGCCATTTTCAGCCCTTCTCTGTTAAAAGACGCTCAAGTTTGTTAGAGTTTGATCGATTAATCGTATGAAGCAAGCCTCTCATTCATGTCTCTTCAGGTAGGACAAATCTAGAATATGCCTCTCATATCTTTTATAAGTAAGAAACATATTCAATGTTAATCGTTGTGCATCTCGTGAGACTAAAACGTCATTTGAAAGCTTATTTAGTGATGGTTTCTTATGAAAACATCCTGTTAGTTTGCACTAATTGGTTTTAACATAATTTAAAAGCTCAATAGAGTTTCCCTTTTCAAATGTTGATAATATTGAAGTTCTACTGTTTAACTACTATTTTAGTTCATGCTTGAGCAGGCTAGCTAACCACGTACACTTTTTTTATTAGAATTTAATCAGCTCAGCATATATCTGCTATACATGATTCTGTTAAACATAACAATTTTTAATTAATACATAGTGAGGTCATCATTTCACTCCTCTGTACCGGTACCACTGAATGTGATATGTATAAGAGTTAGCTAACGTTAATCATGCTTAGTTGTAATTATTTAAACTAGGGTAATAAGTCTTGTGGAAGTTTTCTTTTGAGTCTGATGTCGATTCTTTTGGCCTAGATTATAATACACTGCACTTGGACACTCCGATATTTTGGCAAAGAATCTTGTACACAAAGTATTTATAAAGTCTGACACATTAGGTAAGTTTAGTTCACTGTGAATTTGTTCATTTATGACGAACCACGGGGCGTTCACTGCAATTCTTGTGATTTTGTTTTGTAGGACTTGGAGTTTTCGTAAGTGAGTCTTAGCTGTGGTGCTCCAAACTGGACACGCATACGTCATGATTGGGAGTAGAATGGTCTTGTATATAAGCATGGTGCACTCTATGCGCAAGTGAGATTTTCTATTAATTAACGGGTATAGTAGCGAGAGTGTCGTATAACATTCACATATCTTCTTATTTACATGGATTCCCCACCCAAGTCGGGTGTACAAGTAAACCCCTAGATAGTTGACTGCCATATCTCTTGCGTTCCATTCAATTATACGTTGATTGATTGTTACATTTGGAAGGTCTGGAATTCGTTTCAAGGTGAAGACTTTCACCTGACTTTTCGTTGGATTGATTTTAATTTTCCATTTGTCATACAATGTGCAAATTGAGTGTAAAGCGTTTTGTAGTTGGTTAACCGCTGTCTGAAGATGTTCATTTTGTGTAATTACTGCTGTGTCGTCAGCAAACATAGCTATGGAGGCATTATTTGTGGTTTGTAGATCATGTGCGTAAATGTTAAACAGAGTTGGTCCTAATATACACCCCTGTGGTACTGCAGCGTTAATAGTTATATTAGTCGATAGGGTTGCATGTACCCGAACAGCGAATACTCTATCTGTAATGAATGAGGTGATGATGTCAATAAGATAATGTGGGAGTTCTAATTTAATCATCTTATATCGAAGTCCATCATGCCATACCCTATCAAATGCGTTTTGAAGATCGATGAAACAAATAACTGTGTATTTCTTGTTTTGAAAGCCTTGTTCTATTGTCTCCGTTATTCTTAAAAGCTGGTGCGATGTCGAGTGTTTTTTTTTAAGCCAAATTGATATTCTGGTACGATATTCTTCTCTTCCAGAATTACATTTAGTCGTGTATGAATACTTTTCTCCAAAAGCTTCGACAGCGTTGACAGAAGGCTGACTGGGCGATAGCTGTCTGGTTTATGTTTATCCTTTCCACTTTTGTGAAATGGTAGAATGATGGCTTGTTTCCATTTCTTTGGAAAATACCCGAGTCGGAAGCAAGCATTAAATATTGTTGCCAGGAACGCTAGTGACTTTATTGTGAGTTATTTCAGTATTGAGTTTGTCATCATGTCCGGTCCCGGTGATTTTTTTAGTAGAAGTATTGTGATAATTTGTTTAATTTCTGATGGTGACGTTGGTACGAACTCTCTTTGTGTCTGTCTATTAACCTTTATCTAATAGACTTGTCCGTCCGTCCGTCCGTCCGGTATGCTGTTTCAGCAGCCAAACCGTAAGAGATAGAGAAAAAAGTTATGAAAGTTATAGGTTTAGAATGGTCATGTCAGCTCAGGAACTGAATTTCAGTCACGTGACACTTCCGGTTTTCGAGAAATCACAAAAAAGACCGTTTTTCAAATAGAACGCGTATTAAATAAAAATGTTTCAGCAGCCAAACGGAGCTGCGACCCTCTGCGCCTTAAAACGTCGATCGGTTAGGCAACCACTTTGACACCTTCCAGGTCTGGGTACAGTTTTTATTTAATACGCGTTCTATTTGAAAAACGGTCTTTTTTGTTTTTTAAATGAGACATTTGTGTCACTGGATTGCTTGTAGTTATGAATAGTTTCGTTTACTTCTTGTTGATGTTCTTGGGTTATGTCTGTGTCATTTGGTGTAAAGACTTGTTCAAAATTCGGTGCTAATAGGTTGGCTTTTTCATAATTGGTGACATATTCGAGGTTGTATATTATGTTTGGTTGCCGAATTAGTCTTTGTGTTTATACTCAACTTCATTCTAACTTGGTGGGTTAGTTGATTGGTAAGCTTTTTTAAATGTGGCCTGCGTGTTCTTTGCCACTCACGTCTGGTTTTGTTTTTAAATTTAATTAAGTTTAGAATTTCTACTGGTGTTTGGGGATATCTTCGTGGTTTGTTATTATTTGGTGTTACTGCTGACTGTATGCTAGTTCTTGCTGTTTCCGTATATTGGTGCACGACTTCATCTATGTCGTTTGTTGTTTGTATGGGGTATGGGTTTTTCAAGTTTTTGTCTAATTCAGTCTGAAATATTACCCAATCAACTTTGCCTTCAATTAATTTAGGTATCATCGGTATTAATTGCGGTGCATTGAAGAATGAGATGATCACTGGTAGGTGATCAGAATCAAGCTGATTTAGCACAGTTTGATAAACTTGTTTGTTAAAGTTTTTAAACAGGACGATATCTAATATGTCTGGTTTATGATCTAGTCTTCTGGGATAATATGTATAATCTGTGGGAGTTGCTATTTGTATTCCGTGGTTTATAATAATATTATTTAATCTATCACCATTTGGGTTTGTGGCTCTGCATCCCCAGTCCGTAAGTTTAGAATTCAAATCACCTATGACTAATGTTTGGTGATTGTCATTAAATATTTTATTAATATCGCTTTTCAGAATTTTTTTATTTGGTTGCTTATATGCAGCATGAATCGTAATTTTGACATTGTTCTCTAAACTCAGTTTGATAGATACTGTTTCTAGGTTTTCGAGTTCTAGATTTATTAAATGATGATCTAATTTACGCGTGATAATTCTTGCTACGCCTCCTGCTGCAGTTGAAGTGTCTCGATCTGATCTATATATTTCATATCCTGCTATTTTAAATGTTTCTATGTTGTGTAGGTGCGTTTCTGATATACATGCAACATTTACGTTATGTCTAACTAGGAATTTCAAGAATAAAGCACGCTGCCTTTTAATACCATCAGCGTTCCAGTTAAGGACAGTTAAATTACTGATTATGTATTTCTTAATTATGTCCATGAGTGGGTAATTGAGAAATTAATGTTGTAAGGAAAGGTACGATTTTGTCTAGGTGTGGTATTATTAGTTCAACAATTTTTGCGATTATTGTAGTTACAAAGTCTTGCGTTTCTTGTTTATTTGGTTAATTAAATCTACTTAAGTTGGTTGGAAGTCTAGGAAAGGATCTATCGTAATCATTATTCCGAGTTTGTTGATAATTATTCTGGCTAGAACTGGGTTCAGTTTGGTTTGTAATTAAGGTCCGATTTTGTCTGGAACTGTTTATGTGGCGATTTAGTTTTTGACAATAACTGGAACCTGTAAAGTTGGCGGGGTGATTCTCTCCGCAGTTTACGCACTGTGGTAATGTATTTTGCTTTTTTGGACATTGGGTAAAGTCGTGGCTGCCTGTGCATTTGACACATCTGGGTTCCATTTCGCAATAGTTGCGCGTGTGTCCGTACCGTTGGCATTTTTTACATTGAGGAATATCACTTGATTTTCGTCTAGGTTCAACTTCAATTATACTGTGCTGTATTTTCTGTAAATTCAAAATCTGTTTTGCTTTATCTGTGTTATCTAAATCCACCGCACATAAGGGTATCGGTTTTTGGTCTCTATTGTATAGGCGTACCACCTTTAAGACCGGGTAGTTTAATTTTTTTAGTTCTTCTAATACTTCATTTTCTGTGATCGAAACCGGGAGGGATCTAATGATGACTGATAGGTTGTTTTTCTCTGGGTCTTTAAAGGTGTGGTAATTCAGATTGTTGTCTGCGTAGAATTTAGTCATTTTTCTATAGTCTTCAATCGTGTTTAAATTGATTTTAATTTTATCACCTTTTAGTGCAGTATCAAAGTTTGCTTTTGTTTGCTCATTAAGGTCTTTGATTATTTCTTGGTATTTTAAATTTACTGCATAGTGTAAGAATATTGGTGGTATTTTTATTTTGTTATCTTGATGTGCATTTGTGACACTATTTTGTTGATCTGTTTCCATTTGGGCGATTGCAGCTGCATGTTTATCTTGATTAATTATATTGCTGGCATTTTGTATGCTATCATTTGAGAGATAATATTTGTTGGCTGTGATAAGGTTAGTAGGTTCAAAATAATATCTCTTATTTGTTATTACTGGAGGTAAAAATTTTTATCATTTGTTCTCTTACTCCTTGTTACGAGGCTGGGAACCCCGGCTGGGGTTCGCTTCTGTTTGCACTATTATTACACTTAAAATTAAAATTCACTTTTATAAGAAAACCGTTGGATACAATTATTTATTATTTGACCTGAGGTCAACTCGCGTTCGTGTTGATAGATAACAGAGAGTCAAGCGACACTTCTTTATTCTCTGATTCCCAAACGAGAACTCCACCATGTACACTATCACAGGTAAATTTAAACATTACTTGATTACATAATAAAAGCGGACAGTAACAAAACCTAACACTACCTTCAGAACAAGCACTCACAGTGTGTTTGAAATTCTTCCAATTCATTCCTTCCATTGCTTGAGCTAATACTGAAATCCTAATCGCTTCTTTTCAGTCGTTTGCATCTCAACCTATTTATAAATAAAAAATTATGCATTCGATGTTAACATAAGTTACAATCGTGAAAAAGTTTTAGAAACAACACGTTATCAGAATGTGATTCTGTTATGTTTTAAACATCTGTACAGACCATCAAGATAGTAGAACACACAATTGCAGATACCTCTATTGCCAGCAATGAAGGTCTCACAGCCGCTTTATCAACCACTGCGCTCGCTTCGAATCGAGCTACGCGTATACCTGGTACACGCTGTCATCTTTATAATTCTACTTATCCAAGTTTCGCACCATTCCAAGTAGCCTAGAAGCAACGTGGCCCAGTAATCACATAGAACATAGATCATCTACCCTTGATTGCAAAATGACAAGAAATTGTTCTATTAGTTGCTTTATTAAAATGTTATTACGATACAATAAAAATTGCAATCAAAAGAATATACCTAGATATAAAATTAAAATCATTTATCTCAAAAAGCAAATATTAATTTTTGATACTTCTTTGCCGATATGTAAATCTGGGAATTTTAAGCACATTATTTATTAGAGATTTCGTAGTAAGTTCAAGTGTACAACGTGGCTTCGCTGCTCGACCTGAATATAAGGTTCTTTTTGAAATCGAAAACTCCTGTCAAAAAGTAATATAAATTTACCTAGAAAATTGTTATCAATTGAAGTATGTTATAGTGCCTATGGTAGTGGTTTTTCATTAAATTTACATTTTAATTATCACAATAATAATTAGTAGGCAGTGTCAAGTCGAGTATTAGAAGTTCAGAAATTAATAAAATTTATAAAGTCCCAAGCAAATGGGCATCAATGTGAATGTGCTTAAAATATAAAATGCAACGTCACAAAAATTACAGCCACAGCAAAAAAACTCGGTTTATTTAATTCTCTAAAACTAATTAAAAACAGTTTACTCTACAAAAGCTTAAAACCAGGAAAAGTCGCTTGTTTTGATTAAATTATTATTTTAATCGTTTTATTGAATTAGAGAATCCCAGTTTTGTAGGAAATTACAACTTACATTAGATTTTTATAAACATTAGTTACGTTTAAGTTAATTAAGGCTAATTATATATTTAACTAAACATGTTTTCTGGATGCGTTGGAAGCCTCAGTACTAAGTATACTTAAAATCATTTGACTAATACACACCTTATGTGACTTATGTAGAACTGTGGAATATCAATCACATTAACGCTTATTCATCATTTTAATTGATTTTAAACAACTTCAACCCTAAAATTGTGTGTTACAGGGATTTATATTATTTCAGTCATTATATACAGTGATCGCGAACAAGTTGGCATCAAATGGGAAAAATGCTTGTTTAGAGTTTTTTGGATCGGAGATGGCTGAAAAACATAATTGAAAATAATTGCGATAAATGCATTTATTAGCCAAGATAGAGAAAAAATTTACTAAGAAAGTAGTTTAAAATGTGATTTTCTATGTAAATACAAAATTTTGAAAAAAATCTCTTCATTTAGGCAACTGTAAAAGAACATTGACAGGATTTTTCTAACAGTAATCATTAATAGGGGTAGATTAGAGTTTTTAGAAGCCACTTAAATAGATATTGATTATCATTGAAAAATATTTCTCTTACAAAGCGCCTTGCAACAAAAACGTAAAAATTATGCGAACATATTACTCTTCGGTAAATAATAATAAATCTAAAGGAAAATTTAACATTTTCTATTATTTTTTTCCAATTGTAAAACTCAAAATAAATTTGAATTTAAAACAAAGTCTTGGTATGTGAAATATCTAAAAATATTTAGGAAAATGAAAAATAACATTTTTGGGAAAGTAAAAGGAAAAAGCTGTTTTCTGGCTTTGAGATTGTACAGTTAGCTAAATGTAACACCCTAAAAAATCTCATTAAAATGTTAGTTATTTTTCTAAAGACAGCAGTTTTGAATTTTGATAATTTCGAGAAACGTCATTTTCTAACTAATTAAAAATCACTGGGTATATCTGATAGGGTTAAATAGGTTTTCGAACAAGCAGAAATTATTCCCCTAAAAAGTTTTTTTGAAAAACCAAAAATGAAAATGTTTCCCATTTGATGCCGACTTTTTGGCTGTCACTGTATAATCCCTATGCATCATATAAAATGCCTAGTCATTATAATATAATGACTGCACGGTTGCAGACAATATGTATAATTCGAGGTTATGTTAAATAAACCGGCATCGGATTCTCATTTCTGCTGTGTATTATTCTAGCTTGTTTAGGTTAGTTGCAGCCTTTGACTATGCATGTTATATGCATCCTAACATAAGTTGGCCCGTCTCCGGTGATGTTCACCGGTCATTGCCTGATGCCAGTGATGAGCTCGCCCGCCATAGATACCTTCAAAATTTGCTAGGGTGACGAGTTAGCGTACACCCTGTTTAAACCCATTAGCTAATTTAGATAATGACTGTTAACTTTACTTTAAAACATATATTTCATAAAATTCCTACATCTAATTAGGGAATATATATAATACCTTAGACATTATATATAACGCTTAGCCACGATATAAAATGCCTGAATTATACAAATTGTCTGTAAATTATATATTTTATAGAGAAATTGTCGTGCAGCGAAAAATATGTGAAGTAATCCAATCGTTACATAATAAATATAATAGAGGTAATTATGTCACAGGATTCTCGCAGGTTTTATTCAATATTAATAATAATTTTAGGTTTATTTACCATGTGACATGTTGAATAACTCACATAGGATTTATTAACACGTTTACTGTCTATTTTTATAATTTACCCGAATTTATCGCAAAAATTTCCAAGACAATATTGCATTTTCAGAATTTTTTACAAAGTAACCAGCAATTATATCCACGACAGTAAAAGTTCAACTAAATTAAACCAGAAAATTTAACGGGCTTAAGTCAACTTTTCTAAATCGCGATAGAATAACAAATTCGTATTCAAACAAATTTCCAATTTAATTTAGTACTTTCTAGCCGACATCGAAAATTTTAAAATATGATTCTTATTGTTGTACTTAAGAACTACCCTGTTTTAAACTTCTATTTAAATACATTATTTTTAATTAAACAAAAATAATTATTTTATAGTAGCCTACATACTCCTTAAATATACTATTAAAATCAAACAGCAAATAATTAAATTGCAATGTAGAATAACGAATGTGGTTTGCATCAGTTTCTATTTTATATGATTTATTGGGCATTTCCGATGCAATATCATGTTTCCAGAATATTGCTAAAGCGACTCACAGCAAGGCTGTCGAAACAACTTTGTTCTTCGAACTTTGTTTTTAAAAATTGCGAATTCTAAATTATTCATGAAAATCTCACCTTAAGAGTATAGGAAGTGCAAATCCCATGGCAAGAGCTAAGCCACAATCTGGGCACAGAGCTATTTTTGTTTCAAATAGCATCTTGATTATTTTATTTTAACCTTTGAAAGGTGCCACCAACGCAGCCTATTAAGAATGCTAGGTAATTTTATCCTTTAACACTCATTTTTTAAATGTATGGCAAGCAACAAATTTGAAAGAAGTTGGAGTGCACCGTATTTGTTATAAAAATGTATGCCGAGGTAGTGATTTTTGCTGTCTCTGCTTCAAAATCTCATTTATATAAGTAGTTTTGGAAACGTAACTCCATAAATCTGAAAAGACAGTATCGTGTTTCCTTAGAGTGCGTGTATGACAATAAGCATAAATCACAAGAATAATAATTTCCCAATGAATATCTAATACATCAATTTGATATATCTAACTAAATATTCACTCTTTCCTAATAGCTTTGTTCTTAGATGTATTACACGTTAATATGTTATGGATTTTTTACATTTTAGTATAGTAACTTTTCGAGTATCAACATTGATTTTATCAAGTTTTAATGTAAATTTCGAAGTTGTACTATGATACGTACACCAATCAACAGACATTGAATTAACTAAAGAGGAACTCAAAAATTGGTTTTTAATAGAGGTGGGCGCGCGAGTGAGTATTCACTCACATCCACGCACGTTTCACGATTGCTTTAAACACTCACGGACTCACCAGACGTTAATCATCCGGATTTCTGCATTTGGACTATTTGTAAGCTAGGGTAACGTGCGATACTTTCATCAGCACACTGGACCCCATTTTGTTTCTTAAAATAATAGTATTTGTTAATATTTTGTGATAGTTTCAAACAAAAATATAAAAACTGACAGAATTATAGCATTTCTCATTAGTACCAGTAGTCACTCGCATTAAACTACATCTTCGGGAGGGAGTGATTCAGTTTTCTCCTTAGTAGAGATGAGTGCGTGAGTGACTCTTCATTCACGTCACGCACGTTTCAGGCTTGCTTTAAACACTTACGTTTACGAACGCTCATTCTCACGTTCACCGCGTGACCCTCCACTCACGACGTGACCCGCAGATTTAGATTGAAAATTCAAATTCCGAAAGAAGACAATGTTCAAATTTAAAACTAATAAAGGGCGCGCAATAGAACTAGAAACTCTCAAATAAAATATGTTTAGCGTGATATGTTGCAATCAGAATAGTAGACACAAAACTGTCTTCAAAGACATTACTTTTAATACCAAAAGTTGTCATTGAAATCGACGTTTCCTTTACTGACACGAGTACAAGAAGGTATATGTTGCTAGATATCACTTTTTTTAATTCCTAGGTTTAAAAGTCCTTTAACGTCCGAGGAGCTAAAAGTAAGTTCTACTTGGTCGCCTATAGACGCAGAAACGCGATTTACTGTAGACACAACATTCACAACACAACACAGGTGCGAAGCTCCGTCGCTGCTGGCTGTCACACAAAAGTATAATGAGCTCCGCTCCAGCTTTAAATAGTTCACATGGTGGGGGATCGGGGCACCCTGCATTCTTTTATTTGCTACTAACTATGTGACGTAAAACGTGAAATTTACGTGAAACGTGAATCACGCCTTGGAAATTTTCACTCACAATACATTACGTGTACGGCCCGATTACCAAGAGTTTACTACTGGACACGCCCCGACCCAGCGTGACCCATCTGTTTTCACGTCACGCGCCCCCCACTTCTTAGTAATACAACCACCTATTATTTCTTAGGAACGAACGGTACGAGTAAGTTCTATTTGGTCGCGTATGAATACAGTTGTCCCAATGCTCTTAAAATGAAAAACGTGAAAAGCAAAGGTGGCCAGAGTTTTTTTATTTGTACAAACAGTATTTCAAAAAAATGTTTAAATCATTTAAAATGTTGTACTTTTCTTGGTTGCAAAAAATCGATATTATTTAGCGTGAAACAGGAATCACGCCTTGGGAATTTTTCCTCACATTCACCACCCGATTTTCAAATACTACTCACGTTCACGACGTGACCCGCCGTAACCCAGCGTGGCCCTATTGTTTTCACGTCACGCACCCTTCCCTAGTTTTGGAAATATTCGTCGTTTGAAAACTAAGGTCAAGTTTAAACTACCACACACCCGAAAGCATGGAGGGAGATACCACAATGAGCTAGATGCCAGCACTTTAAATACACAAAACTACTGCCAGTTTAAGCCAAAATGCTTTTAGTACGCAGAAAGTTATCTCAGTTGTAAATGTAAAAAAGGTAAAAAGTAAACAAGGGCGCCAGGAAACTTTAAAAATTTAAATATTTATTGCTGAAGAGGAAGCAGCTAGTCGAACCAACCCAGCGTATAGCCCACTTGCTCAACTGTTTCAACTAAGTCTGTCTTTCCCCCAGGTGTTAAGACAACATTCTCAATTAGAGCAACCCAGCATAAAAACTTAACAAGAATTTTTAGCTACGTCAAGTGCCAACCAAATGGAAATTGAAAAGGTGGATACAATTCTGAACCTACTGGTTACTATGACATACAACACAGAACACCCTAAATGTAGCTTGGACGTCGCTTTATAAGTGGTGAAAACGATGACGCAAAGCATCCCCCTTTCAGCTCAAGATTAACAACACAGGATAATTTAACTCAATCGACATGGGTCGTTCTAATATACAAAATCGGGAAAAAAGTGAAGGGTTCGCCGGTTCTCACAATAACACAGATCTTGAAATGTGTCGGAACAGATGGAGGTGTTCCTGTTACTTTCGGTGTAGCTCAATCGAGAAGGCGTGATTCGAAAGCGCAATAGAAACCGACGGCACTTACCCTATACTTTTGCTCAAAATATTATCCAGAGCGCCACTCGTTTTTAAGGGATGAAAAGCTCTCGTAACCAAAATGAGAAACCTCACGGGGCTGTGAGAAATTCGCCGGGGTCGTTGCAAACTGCCTCTTCGTCGTCCGCTAAGCTCCCTCCAGGCCGGCTGGTACAAACACAGGGTGGCCGTGAAATTAAATGGCTTACCTTAATGGCCACCCTCCTAGAAGGTTAACAACAAAACTGACACTAGCCCAAATCTTAGAGCTTGCTTAATTGAAGGGCATGCTTTAGCTTTACACTCATTTACATTCGGCCTTTGCCGTAATTAGTTAGTGACCAAACAGTTCAAAAACAACAACAAATAATTAGGCTGAAACTGACAAAATTTACATTTAATGTATCACACTAAGGGCCGGTTGCAGAAAGCAATGTTAAGTCTGGTGTGAGCTAACGTCGCGTCAAAATCAACAAAATCGCATCAAATTCTGTTTACTAATGTATTAGTTACCATTAACATTTGAGATTTGATTCGTTTTTGTTCACTTTGACGTCGCGTTAGCTAACACCAGACTTAACGTTGCTTTCTGCAACCGGCCCTAAGGTGAACTCAAATTCAATACATTGGTACGCCCTAACTGAGAATATAAAGGGATCCCAAGCAAGAGTAATTAAATCGAATAATTCAATCAAGATGGCGCACGCAATGTTTATAAAACTCGAGTAGCGGATAACAAAACGATTTACGCCACTTCACAAAGCACTCAAGTTAAGCGAAACAAATGTGCATGATCATTTTACCTTAGCCCAAAGCATGTAGTCGGTGGATGTTGTGAACCAGGCCCCGATGTCGCTTGGCGAGACGTGGGCAGTATTGCATGTCTCCACATCGGAGACAGGGGTTGTCAAAGTTCCGGTCGGAACCAAGGGTAGTCGAAAGAGAGGCGATGGCCATCAGTGATGAAAACAGCGCCCAGCAGCGAGCGGAATACTTCAAGTCTGACTCGGCGTTAAAATGGGATTTGCAAAATGCAGAACTTTCTCACTCAACACGAGAAATCACTAAGGCTTTACGAGGGCGTCTTCAAACGGATGTGCAACTAGTGCAAAATAACTCCTCTGCAAGAGTAACCAAAACAAAGAAGACGCGCCGCCTAAAATTTCACCGGCCTAACGCATTACACACATGCTCGCTGCCCGGGTTTTTTAAACTTTTGCGAGTTTGCTACCGTCAGAACTGGAGCAGAACTCCTCACTTGAAAATTCACAAGAGCACATAATATTTTTACGAAAAGCTCCTCCGCAATTGGCAGAGGGCACACACAAACAACGCAGCCCCAGCTCCGAGATGTCGGGGCTGTCAACTTTGCAACATAGTTCTCAGTTGAAGGCTTGCCACTAGTTGATTCTCCAATTGGATTGCCGCGAAGCGACCACAAAATTCGTTCCCCCACCTTGGGAAAATATCTCTTTGTAGCAGCAGGAGGCTGAATTTTTCGTTTCACTATTGCACCACTAAATAAAAATGTTGCGAAACAAAGAAGCAATTCGAACTTGGTTACTGTGAACTCTGCAGGTTGGAACAAGGGGCATGAAAAATTCTGGAACAATAAAAGACTGCGGCAGCAGTCCCACGAGGCTTGGGGTATCGAATTACCAAAGTGACTCCCAGGAAGGACAGCGTTAAGTTATTGGAAAGTACCATTGAGTTTTGAAACCTAGTTTCATTATTTCTTAAGACAAAGAGCTTGCTCAAAATTTATTTCCCCCGCGAGGTTTTGACCAAGCAAGGCGTGTATATTCTACGAATTCTTAGCCCACCGATGCCAGGTTGCGAAGCAATTAATACATGGTCCAAAAGTGCTCACGGGAAAATTCCATAGGACGCGAGCATTTTAAAGTTCGCCCGAAATGAATTCGATCGCCAGCTCCGCGCACAGGATTGTATTCAGTGAAATTTGGGTAACAATATAAAAGGCCAAAATGACATAACAACCATAACTTCAGTTCACAATGCAAACTGGTCATCTCCATCGAGGAACTCACTTATTGGCCTCTAGATACAACAAAATGGCCAAGGTTCTAGGTTCTGGACTTCTGCATCCCTTCTCCCAGTTGATTATTAGGTAGTGGTCAAAAAAAAAAGTTTCGGACAGGGAAATCTAGTTCAAAACTTTTCTTGGACCACTATCTAATAATCAACTCGGATACACGCATAAAAAGCCAACTAATAGATAGTTATGCATTAAGGGAGATATGAATATGTTTTTTCCCTGAGGTTGACATGTGTTACAGACTGAGGGCTCTGGCCCGAGGTCTGTAAGTCAACCGAAGGTGAAGAACATGAATATCTCTCGTGGTGCATACAATATTTTATTTACTAGCATATTTCACAAATTTGTTAAAACCCCTCACCACAAATATATTTAACAACTGATTTTTGAGGATTTCACGGCCATTGTCATTAAGTAACAAACGACTTCCGGGATTGGACCGTGTCATGATTGAGATCGAAGAACTCAACGTTTCGCCCACTTTCTTAAGGGGCTTCATCAGGAGGAAAAAAGCAAAAGAGCACGGTAACTCAACGTGTTAACCACGCCAGAGGCGAAACTCTTTGCAAAGGGAAGGGACAGACTTCTCTAACAAAAAACGCAAATTCAGAATAAAATGGCGGATATTTTGAAATGGGATGTAACTCAGCCACACATTCGCTCAGTAACAAAATGAAGAATATTTGAATGTACAGCCAATTTGTGGTATTGTAATATTTACCTGT
This sequence comes from Agriotes lineatus, assembly GCA_940337035.1. NCBI lineage: Eukaryota > Metazoa > Arthropoda > Insecta > Coleoptera > Elateridae > Agriotes > Agriotes lineatus. The sequence continues at coordinate 160,302,854 of OW679197.1, forward strand.
AAACAAATTTTGGTTAACTTTGAAACTACAGCCAGCTTGCGTAAGTACCCGTCGTCTGTAAACAGGGGGTTCTAGTGTGCAGTTTTTACAAAAGTTTCCAGAAGCAGTTAAAGAAAAAGCGAAAGACATACTTAGTGCGACAAGCGCGGATAGGAGGAGCGGCATTAGTAATGCGATTCTTAAACGAAACCAGTTGTTTTTTCGGGCCCAAAGTTCATTTCAGTGCGAGGTGTCCAGAAACTGGTTCGAATAGGATCTCTGTGTAATCCTGCGGGATCGGATTAATATTTAGTGGAGTATACAAGTCGACAGCATCTTAAGCTCATTATTCTAGTGTCTGAGCTGCAAGGCTTCCAGAGTTTCATTATTATCCCATAATAAAATCCTTTCTGAAAATTTCCTCTGTCAGTCGCCAATAATAGTCAACTGGAAAGTTGGTGTAAAAAAGAAAACAAAACCAAGTTTACTAACAAGAATTAATCAGAGAAAAGTTAAAAGCTCATATTCCTCAGAGGAATGAGAAAAAGCTCAGAAGAGACATCGCTACTGATCACCTAACACAAATGATATAAGAAAACGCTTGGTAATTGGCTCCAATCGCAGAATAAGGCATGAAAAACACACCTATCCAATGTTTGCCAAACAGAAAATAATACAAAAACTCAAATTGATGAAAAATGTCAGACATCTAGATACGGAATCTGACCCAGCTACACTTCAATAGCAGTAATTATTAACATTTCAATATACAGCCAATTTGTACGTTTGTGTATTGTAATACATGGAAAAGCTTACGCCTCAGGTTGTGCGCGAAGTCTTTGAACCGCTTGCGAACCTGTTGCTTCGTGGGGAACGCAAGGTCAGGTTTTTTTAATCTGTTATACTCCTGAACGGCGTCCAGAACTCATCAAATATTAGGGCTAAAGCCCGATCGTGCTGGCTAAAGCCGAACCCAACTATTGCACTCCCAGAAGATTTTAGGTTACTGACGTGTTTAAAATACTCAGCAACTAATAATTCGGTACGGTTAATAAGCGCCAGCGTATGAATAAATTAGTTCGTATGGAAATGCAATAAGCAACAACTTATTCATCAGTTTTCCAACTGATAAATTGCTTAATTAACGACACAGTAGTACAAGTATTTTATATTAATTTTCAAACTACCGCCAGTGTACCTGAGCTCTCGTCATTTGTAAACCACCGCTCCTAATGTGCAGTTTTTGTAAACGTTGCCGGAAGTATGTGAAAAAAGCGCGAAAGAGACACTAAGTGCGACAAGCACTGGAAGGAGAAGACATATTAGTGGTGCGACCCTTAAGCAGAATCAGTTGTTTCTGCAAAATTAGACCAATATTCGAAGTGCATTTCAGTACGCGACGTTACAATAACGTCTCGGCGTCCAGAAACTGGATCCATACGTATTTCTGCGGCTCGGGATAATACTTTGTGGTGCATACAATCCGACCTCTTCAGCTAGTTAAGGCGGTCTAGGAGCCACAAGACTTCCTGGGAGGGGTCCACGTCTTCGAGCAACAAACGAAAGTCTGTCCTAGGTGCAGGAACGTGCAGTTGCGTGCTCACATGCAATTAATGAAGGTTGGTCCCAAATCTAGAGGCATTATTGAGCTCGACCTACCGACATCGTGGAGACTTGCGACGTCAAGCGTCATTTCTCCGCCTGAGTATCGGATTACTTTTCGAAATTGGGCGAAATATAGCTTGCAAAGTACCGCGTGCAAAATAAAACTTAAAAGACCGCAAGTCCAGGTCCCACCTATTAAAACAACATCGGGACAGTGGGCGAGATGATAGCGCGAAGGTAAATACGCATTTACAGAACACCGCGCAAAGATTACTACAAGATTCCCAGAAATGTCAGTCAGAACAAAAAGAAGCAATTCTGAAATATCTTCATGTGCCGCATCAAACCACTCGCCAATTACATAAGATACATTTTTCCCATCACACAGGCTTCAACCAAAATAAAGCTTTTATATTGGATCTGATAATAATCAAACCGTTGAAAGTGCTGCCTGATACCGCTATTACAATGATCACTATGATATTTATTTTTTCCCTTCTACTGGGTTATGCATCACCCCAGAGAAAGATTGCTCGAATCAAAATATTCGAAAAAACCTGAAATTAAATCACACCACTACTCAGAAATCTAAATCATTAGTTCGACTTCAGGCAACAACACTCGCCTGTAGAGCAGGTTCATCAAGTGACTACTAAGATCAGGAATCACTTAGAAAGGAGAACATACTGTTCTGCTGCATTCCTCGATATTTCACAAGCATTCGACATGATGGCTTATTGTGCAAAATCAAGGATAGATTATTTCATAATCACTACCAGATATGAGATCATTCTTTTGTAAAACATGGAAGTCCAAGCAGTCCTTTAGCCAATCCAAACGGGTACCACAGAGAAGTGTACTAGGGCTAGTTTAACTTTAACTCCACCTGAATAAAATAGGATAATATTATGGCCTACGAAAGTAAATGAATTGAAATCCATGCAGGTGACCTTCGGATTACATAGAAATACCTGTCCGAAGCATTTCTCAACAATCAACGAAAAGAAGGCCGTTCTCTATTTGTACAGGAGGTTAACCTAGACACCAAATAGAAGAGTAAATGGAAATCACTTAATATAATGTTTTCAAAATGTTTTGTTTAATTGACTGGAAATTCCAACTATGGATACAGAATAAGTTCCTGATATACAAACGTATTTGAACTTACGGGGTCAATCTGTGCGGAGCCACAAGTGATATAAACATTTCAACAATTCAGGTCTTTTTAACAAGGATGTAGCATGTCAATCAAGTTATTTATTAGCAGTTAAAAATTCCAACCTAAAAGGCGTGATTCCTTAGACTATATGTCTCTTTTTTATCTCTGATGACTCTATGAGATTTATTACTGAGTTACTAGGTCTGGCGCCTTAATACCTTTTATTTATAACTATACATATGTTATTATATTAACCCACGATTACTGTCTTCTTTCATTTATGGCCTAATCGATAGCTTACTTCAAAACGAAGAGGTTTAACTGCAATTCTCTGTCTATTGTGATCCATTGTAATGTTATACGTATGGGCTCACACAATATCACCTTATTTATCCCATTAGTAATGTTGGAAGTGGTAGAATTATTTGTCTGTATAGTTATGGATTTAGTGAAATTAAACATATGTCTATTAGTCAATGCAAAGGAATATAAATCACGCTTTCTTGGAGTATGAACTAAGCATTTTTGGAGGAAGAGTAACCACATTCAAGGTGTTAGGTCAGTTTTTAATGGAGCCTAAAAATGTTTGTATTAATTATTTCCTTCATATCCCTAATAATGCGTAATCACTATGGTTTCTGTCAGTTTAACAATGGCAAAAATTCAAACGTCAAAATTTAACCGCGGTTAAATATGTGTCAAAATGTAATCGCTTGTGCATAGTTTTAACATGATTATCAAACGTGCTTCACCAACTGAATTTTATCTATTTATTCAGGAAATAATCACGCCGAACATTCCGAATAGCCTGAATAAATTTTGACGATTTTCTGTCAGAATGTTTTGCTCTGAAGAAATATATCGCGTAAATTTTCCGCCCCAAGATTCTTATTAAGCGACAAATTTACTTAACATATTTCTTAGCAAAACATTCTGACAGAAAAATCGGCTATTTTAATGCACTTGGAATATTACTGTTGATTAAACGCAATTAACCTCGTTTGAAAAAAGTGTGGGGAATATTTGTCAAATGACAATAACTATTTAAATTAATATATGTTTCTGGTTGGCTTATACTTCCTTATCGAATTAGATGAGATATCAAGGGATATATTCAAATCTTAATTTTTTTTAATATACGAAGAAACAGCTGACGCAGTACAGCACATCAATGTCAGTTTCTTTTCTAGCTTCATACAGAGATCTTATTATATGCTTATATACTCACCAAAGGTTATACAAGGTTGTCAATTAATATATGTATATAATTACCTTTAAAGAGTTGCATTTATATTTATTAAGGCAATTTGATGCTTCATATTTGGAGCCAATTAAATGTACTAAGAGGTATTACTGTCAATTTCTAGTCAAATAAATAAATAGCGACAAGAGCTAATTGAATTACTTATATTTTAATAAACTATAACTTTATATAAAACAAATCACACCAAATAAATAAATCCAAAAATTCACAAAAAATATACTTATTTTTATTCTAGCCATGTCCTCGTCGAATAAATCAAAAAACAATATAAATAAAATAAACAAATACACTGTATAAAACCAATATATTTCTTTGTCTTAACCGTAGTATAACAATATTTCGTACACTAATAGAAACTAATAACGGGTGTTCCTAAACAGTCGTCATCCCAATAGGTTTTTCCTTCAGAAACGTATGTCTATTAAAATTGAGAAAAAATGCGCTATGACAGTACTCAATGACGTTTCATTGTGTTGCACGAATTAATCAAAGACATAACATTTTGTTTTTCAAAGCAACTGGGATGACGACTGTTTATGAACACCCGTTAGAAATAAGAGAATGCCACATAACGTAAATAAATTGAGCTTGTGAAAACTTTTTGTATAATGTATGTATGTATGTATAATCGATAACCTCGTTTTACCTTGCGGTGTAGAAGCTGGTGCTTTATGTGCTTTCATCTGGCGGTACAATTCTCAACTTGCCCCGGATTCAGGATACAAAGTTGGAGCGCGCTTTTTGTGCTTGTAGAGCAACCATTGTGTGAGATGTGTGTGTGTGTGTGTGTTATGTTGATCTTGTTACTCTATCTGTTAGGTCTGTGGTTCTGAGTAGAGCACAGTTAATCTGATGCCCAACTGTGAATGGTCTTACCGAGCCCGGTTCAAATCGCCAGGCTTCCAAAAATTTCGGCCCTCGCGGGATTCGAACCGAGGACTTACTTAATGCAAGGCAAGCTCTTACCCATCTGCGTTACTCGGCTTCTTTTTGTATAATGCAAACTAAAAAAATAAAAGAATTAACATCTTAATCCCATATTACTTGCATTCATTCTTCTTGGAAAATAATTTAAATTTTGGAAGAATTACACAAGATTCTATAAAACTTGTTAAAGTCAGTTAAGTTAACTATAAGATAAACTTTATACCTCTATAAAAACTGTTATAAAAAAATGTCGCACATACTGGTTTAAAGCAGTCGGTGCAACTCCTCCTTCAATGTACATAATTTATTAGATTATTATGAGAGCAATATTTGTGCTAGTACGAAAAAAAATTCTGAGTTTTTGCTCATTAAAAATATTGCATAATAACATTTCGGAAAATGCCTTTGACAATAGCTTCGTTCGCATCCCACTTTACTTTTTACCCATTACCAACTCAATAGGATACTTAAAGTTTCCTAGACTAGTAGTATAAAAGTCCTTGTTTAACTTTTAATTGTAATAAACGTTCATTGCCGAGAAGTTTTAATTATGGCGCGGTTAACTCTTTCCTCCACTAGACTCTGGTGGATTTAAATACGTTAGAGATAGTTTCCGCAAAACCAGCATTACTGGAATAACCGATAATTGCCGTATTATTAGTACGACAGTTGCATGTTAGACGCCCAGCAGACATGCGTCACGTACCTCTAAAGTTTGTTCACGAAACGGCACAAAGCGCTTATAGTAGACTTTAAAAGAATCAATATAATTAGACAACGTCATAATTCATAACTAGTTAAAGATGCATTTGATTATATGCGGAATTAATGCAATAAGCGCAAAGTAAAGAAAAAATCTATTGCCCTTTGAATTTTCAAATAGAAATATTAAATTGCATATCTAGATACAGCGATACACAGTTACATAGGTGCCGATGTGAAAACCGCATAAGTTAATAAAGCAAATATAATGGCAGGATACCTTAACGACATTATGTGAAAGAACACGAAACTAATGCTGGAATTTACAAAGCTAATAGGTATCTTAGACAAACATTCAGTATCAAAAACGTAAACGCAGTTAGTGAAAACAGTCAGAAAAAGATGAGGTGACAACCCTGACGTAAAATGAAGATGAAACCAGTCAAGAGATAGGTGTTGAAGGAAAATATAAGAAGTAAAAGAAATAATGAGTAAATTATACAAGAATGGTATATTGTAAGACGAGAGGACAATTAACTTTCACAGAATTTATTTTTACTTAGCTAAAACTAAAACGAAGAAAATACAATAGCTTTCTTTTCTATACAGATAGCGATTACATGTTGCAATTAATGGCAACCTAACGTAAAACAATACTTAGAACCAAAGTCATCCATTGAATTGAAAACCAATGAAAGACAAAGTGTACAATTTAGTAGAGCAGAAAAGTTTTCTATTTGCGGATTCATCCTGAAAGGAAACTCATAAGGGACGTTAAATTATGATTAGACGTCTAGTACGCTTTAGTATTTTTATAAATTAATTGCCCTTGTTTACGTAGCTAACTCAGTGCACAAGACACTCTTAGTTTAGGAAGTATCAATATCTGCCAAAAACAGCAAGTTAGTCTGCCATTGTAGTATTCTCAGGTGCTGAAATTGATTTCAAACATTATTCACAAGAACGCAAATAAACATAGATCTATTGGCCCTTTAAATACACACACACATAAAACAATAAGAAGGATCAGGATTAAGCCCTAGAACAAGTTACCATTCCAAAACGCAGCAATGTTGACTAAGAATGGCCTATTAACGTGCAATACCTCGTTATTACACGCATTTACAAATCGAAGAACAATATGCTAACTGCAGTTGAAATAAATTTCCATTTAAACATCATTTAAGACACCACGCGAACACTAGACTGGATACAAGTCCATCGTCGTGATTTCAAGCATAAAAACCCGTCTGTGCGATTTGCATACGTATTTATTAGTCTATTAATCTCATTTCTTTACTTTCACAAAATATTTACAACTTACTCTAGAGCGAACGCTTATTGCTCAAACTGGCAACATTTCGTGTATCAGGTTACCTTAAGCTCGTTGCTTGAAACTATAATACAATGGGTTGGGGTATCCCTGGCCCCAAAACGACTGGCGAACTGCCCGATGCATGGAAATGTCCCGCCAATACGGCAGGTAAATGCCTGATTGATGGCTCTGGCGCCTCTTTGGCCGCTTTTATTTAACTCGTGGTATAGATTTTATACTATGAGCTGTAGGCAAACGTGCGCCTCAAGGCTTGTCACGACCGTGATTGACTAGTTTTTCCGAGACCACCGTTGAATTTACGTGTATCGCTGTACATTCAAAATCGAGTGCTTCATACGTGTACACTTTCAACTACACTAAATTACAATTATTAAACTTAATTAACAATGAAATAGCATTTAAACACAGCTTGGTTGTATATGTAACTATTAAAATAAACAATTAAGGCAAGGACGCTCAAATTCCCGTTTTGATCTCAAGAAAAAAATAAGGAAGCGCTTTTGGTGAAGTAGATGATGATAAATCCTTCTACTGACATTAGCTTGAATGTGTGCTATAGGAATATGTACTTCAGCAATTTTCATTTCTTATCCTTCTCGATCTATATTCGTCTTTCGTTTCTCCTGTTTTGAGTTCGTTATCTTTTTCTTATTCTGAGCTCTTATGTAACTGGCAGACGAAGTTATCTATATTTCTACCTATCTACGGAAATCGGAATGAAAATAACTAATGCAGAATCCATATCTTAAAAATGCTTCTGAAAAAACAACGAATTTTCAGATACTAGTAAACAAAATACTCAAAACGGTAGGGGTATTTATTACTAAACGCTTTGATATCATACGTACTGTTACAAATCAAATGATAAACAATATTTAATTGCTGTATTTTCCAAACTCCGTTTGCATTTTTCTACATATGAAATGTCAAATTAAAGTCTAGTGCAATCAATCTCAGCAATTGAAATTACATGTCATTAATAAATATTCCAAATGTATTTCGTATGTCATATAAACATTTGAAAAAATTGACAGCAAAAGTCCATATAAACAATCAATAGTATCGATAAAAGTGTTAACCTGAATTAAACAATGTAAATTTCATAGTTTTAATTTATTTTATATAATTACAACACGTGAGTAATATACTTTATTTTAAAGATACTGCAACCATCTGTTACAATACAATAATTACAATAAATGTATACAATCTTATAACCTTATAGATAAATTATAATGCTCACCTACACATCTATAAACACTATGAAACTACCAATATTATCTTCTGGGCTTGCTTTGTTTTTAGCAGAAGAGCCATGCTCAAGAGTTATTTCCTTTTTCGCTAATTAAAGCGTTTTGATGTATTGCACTAGTTTCCTCCGTCTAGAGCAACATAGTGTTGATAATAAATTTTAGTCAATTCGACTAAAAAAGTGTTCAGTCAGTTCAGTGGGAAAGGGGTAGTGATGGGCATAATCGGATGAATTCAATAATCGGAATGTTCCATTTCGGAATGTTTATAAAATCGGAATATCATCCGATTATTGTACATTCCGTAAATGCAAGCAAGGGAAAACGAGCGAAACAACAACAAGCGGAAGGAAGATGAAGTGCGGTCAAATTTGCGATGCGAGCACTCACCGTTGCGCCGTAAGCCCTTATCTGCGTTGGCATCTATTGTTTGGGTTTCTAAGGCGGCCAGTAAAACAATTTATGAGTTTGAGTCGCACAGTGGGATGTGAGGAAATAAAATATTTTTTCAAATTATTACAGTAGTTACTTTAATAGACATTTGGAAAATGGTAGTGATATTTTAAAGTTTAATGGCACATAAAGTACATAATAGTAATAGATAGTATAAAACAATATATGAATTTGAAGTCTGTAAGGTGTACTATCTAATAATTAATCTACGAAATACCACTGCCATTAGTGCCAGCATATAGCAGTCAAGTGAGTCAACACAACATTTCGTATTTCGTTCAGTTCAAATTGGCATTTCGTTTTGTATACCGAATAGTAAAATAATCGAATTCCGAAAGTTCCGAATTTTGTGCACCGAACAGTAAAATAATCGAATTCCGAAAAGTTCCGAAACGTTCCGAAATAATCGGAACCTTCCGATTTTGTCAACAATCGGAAACTTTCCGATTATTCATTCCGGATAGGCCCATCACTATAAAGGGGGCTTGCAGGCTGGAAATAAAGGCTCGTTCGTGACAGTCAAAACAAATTGTACCTTAAGATACGGGGACAAATCCGGTTAATTTTTTAGGCGCCACCTGATGTATTTGCCAAGATACAATGAGGCCCTCTCCAAGAATATTCCTCTTGGCAGCTGGAAATGTGCTCAACTTCCAGATAAAACATACCTTGTTCGCAATTTCTGAATTGCTTATCCTACCTTCACAATTTGCGTAAATCACACGGCTATGAGATACATAAAATATATTTAGGCAAGCATTAGCTAGGTAGGTGATCGTCGTAAATTATCTTTGAAACTACCTGGCATGTGCTAAACTAACACAAAGGAAAACCATAATCATGTGCGTTGAGTCGTTCATTTCCAGGAGGAACTAGTTATTAATAGCTTGGTAATAAACTACCAACGGTAACAAGCTCGGGCTTGAGAAGTAAGAATGGACAGCTTCAGTTCAAGTCGTCGGTATTCAGCGGCGAAGCAACTCAGATCGTCGCATTACAGGATGATTGTAGGACGTGTAATGGCAGTACGAGTTCTTCAAATTTCCAACCAGAAGCCGAAATAAAATTCCACTGCACAACAATGAGACGGAAAACGAAATTTCAGACTTGTGTCTTGAAATTAATTAAATGCAACATATCGAATTTTACTCGAAGTGCCGTTAATGTTCCCGAAATGACTGTTACATTAAACGAAACGGCAACACTCTCTGAGTGACGCTAACTTTTGCCTCCTTTTTTCCAAGTACATAAAAAGTCAGTGGCGGTTACAAATTTGTTAATCTGGCCTAATAAGCCTACGATCCTCAAATCTGTTTACATGTTAATTCCATTGTCTCTTACGTACGATTCTTTGCCCACTATGTTACATTCAAGCTTGACTGCTCTCTTATATCCATGTTTTTCTTTCTGGCTAACAGTCTTGTCCGTTATTTTTAGAATCGTTCTGTCGACCTTTAATTTCGCAGTGCATGCCAGTATCGACGTAATGCGAATATTTTATACTCGTTATTTATAGTGCATATTCATATTCCTGTTATCCCATATAACATCTTTTAAATGATTACATATTTTTGGAGTTAAAGGGTTAGACGACACGTCCTATGCAATGGGATATTCCCCTAATATTAATTTAGAAGGAAGAGCTTCTTTAGCACCCATCATGCACTTGCTTTTTCTCTACGTTCAGTCTTTCTTAAATATGTAGTGCAGACATTGTGAATCATCTAATGCGACAAGAAGAGTAACGTGGTCTGCTTATGCATGATGTTGATTCGACAGTTTCCAAGAGGATAACCTACCCCATTCATTGACTGTATCGATTGTTTTGTTCATTACAGTGTTAAAGAATAGTTAGCTGAGGTTATCACCTTGCCATATTTCTGTAGATACACGAATCATTTATTAATTTATTGTTAACACCCATTTTGTTCGTGTCTTTTGTAATTTTTATATAGTTTCCATGTATGCATGAAATTTTTTAAATAATTTGCCTTGCAGCGAAGATTACAGCAAACCTATGTTTTCTAAAACCTTGTTGCTTTCTATTCATTAAATTGCTACAACTGATTTCGCCAGCTAAAATGATGAAGATGATGAAGAAATTTATCGGAAAACGTAATAGAGTGAAACCGTTATGGTTAGATGGGTATTTTTAATTTCTTTTGTTAACTATAAAAAAGTATTCTTTTATTTTTGAGGTACTTTTCCATGTGACAATACCTTGTTCAAAAGCGTTCTTTGTTCTTGTACTAAAGGGCGGGCCTCTCTTTTTTTAACTTGGTTATTGATTAATTTCATGCTCTACTACAGCATTTCCTATGGTATTTAATAATAATAATAATAATCAAGATTTTTATTTATAAGCATTGCTGTTTTTAAACCTAACCTTGACAAACAAATTAAAAAGAGGCAAAGTGGGATATATAGCAACTACAAAATGACGAGAACAATTAATTGGCATGAATTATAATTAATAAAATATACGATACCCCCCACCCAAGAAAAGCGCCCTTTCGTGCTTTCCAAGAATACTTCGACACTCAGCATCACTCTGTTTCGCTAATACAATGAAATATTATGAACAAGTTATTTATATGAAAAAAAAACAAAAAAAAAATTTTTTTTGGCGATGACCATACCTCAAAAGTTGATGTTGCATTCATTTTTGGAGGACCTATCATATGAAAACAATCCAAGACTTCAGGAAGGTTCCTGGCGATCAGAATTGTGTACACATACGAACATACATACCCCGCACAGCACGTTTAGGCACCCCCCAATACGAGGCAGGGATCTAGTGGGCTGGGGTCCTCACCAAAAGATCCTCACAGCCGAGACGGAGATTTGGTATAGTGGGTTCATTAGGCGGTTGGCACGAATTTTACAGATATTTGGTTTTCGATATGAGGGAATTTCAATACTTCGTACACTTCGTGTTGAAGTAATAAATAGTGTGGCTTGTTCAGCTGCTCTTTCCACTTCCCATGATATTCACAAAGTTGTTGGAAATATTCCATTCTTTTGATTGCTGTGTTTTCGTATAGCACCTTATATGTCGTATTTGCTGTCAGAATTAATCTACACCAGTGTTCTTGCTTTATTTCTCGCATTATTGTGTTATATTTTTTATTGCGTTAGTAAACGAGATTTTGTGCTATGGGTGTGCGTCTTAATTTTATTCCAACAATGTTCAATGTCCTCAGTAATATTAATCGAATTAGCTATTATGTTGGGTTGTAGTGGATTTGCGCCCAATATTCGAATGATCTCTTGGGCCAAAAACTCAGTGTTGTATTTTTCAAATTTATGGTAGGTTTTTGGCAGGCTTGGTATTCATTCTTGGCAATAAAGGAATAGGTTATGACCTGAGCGGATGCCAAGCTTCTTACATGCAATAGGTGGTTTGATATATTAAGTATTCCTGTCAAGTTGCCTTTGACAAAATTTGGTTTATGCTGCAGCCTGTCTTAGATTGCATCACATGCGCATTATAAGCATGACAGTAATAAAGTAATAAAACACAAATATTAACGTAAATAATTTACTATAAAAGATGGTGAAAATGTCTACCAACTTCTTGGTAACATTTTAGTATACGATGCTTAGCTGAATTTATCACATTTTGTAGGCTAACATGCGTGGGGCGTTATTAAATTCGTCAAGTTTCTATGAAATCCGTTGTCTAAATTTAGCCAAATTATTAATAGGTGTAGCATATATATAGTTTTTAATATAAGGCCAAAAGAAAGTCACAAGCTGTCAGGTCGCAAGATCTCGCAGGCCATGGGGGGATTTCTGTATTCCGACTGATGATTCAATTTAGCCAACGTTTCAAGCGAACAATGAGGGATTGCACCGTCCTGTTGGAAATAGCCTTCTTGCAATTCATCATCATGCAATTCTTCTAGAAATGACTATAAAATTTCATGTCGATATATTTCTGCATTTATGTTGCCTAAAAGGTATTATAAACGATAATCAAAGTCTGATTTTGGGAACATTAAATAATTTACCTAGAAAAAATATCGGCCCAAATATCCTTCTGCTACTAATCCCAGCCAAAACACCAACTTTTTCAGGATGTAGAGACGTTTCAACTACGATATGAAGTTGCTGAGTGTTCCACGATCTAAAATTTTGCGAATTAACAAATCCCGTTCTGCAAAACAATGCTTCGTCGGTAAAAATGTTTCTTCTTAGTGTGTCGTCACCAGTGTTGCCATTTCGCTACAATTGAACTGAATGCAGTACGGTTTGAGGAAATTGAGTACGTCAGTACTACGTTTTGCAAAAAGGACTAAATTCAGTACAAAATTTCAATATTCGATTATAGATATTTTGTTTTCTAATATGCTGTCCATTAAGAAAACAATAGTATGTTATTTTTTTATTCTGTTCGTCGCGCCCTCTTTCCTTCAATCTCCCCTTATATTATATATTGTAGTTTTGTGTATTTTTCATGTCGTAATATGTGTTCAAAATAGGATATGTTCCTTTTCTTTATATTGCCTACCAGTTTCCTTTCCGTTCCGATTTGCCTTAAAACCTCGTCATTGCGCACTCTATGTGTCAAAGAGATTTTTAGCATTCTTCTATATGCCCACATTTCGAAAGCTGCTAACCGATTGGTCAGGTCCTTTTTGAGGGTCCATGTTTCACAGCATATAATAAAGTTGACCATACGTAGCATTTCAGAAGACGCAGTCTTAGATTTAGATTAAGATGACGGTTGCTCAATATCGTTTTAAATTTAACAAAGGCTGATCTGGCTTTCTCTATCCTTCTCTTTATTTCATCTGCACTCTATTTTTGAGTTGATTATACAGCCTAAATATGTGTAACTACTAACTTGCTCAATTCTGATATTATTACTTGTAATATTTGTGTTGATGTTGTTCTTGCTTATATCTATGATTTTTTTAAAGTGTATTTTTAATCCCATGTTAGTAATTTTATCATTTACTCGATCTAGTAGATTTTGCAGATCCTCCTCGCAGCCCGCTATTAGGGCCATGTCGTCAGCATACCTTATGTTATTCAACAAAACTCCGTTTATTTTTATGCTTTCTGAGCTTTCTGAAAGAACGTTCTCTATTATCTTTTTTGAATGTACATTAAACAATATGGGCGAGAGAATACACTCTTGGCGCATTCCTTTTTTGATCTCTACTTCATCTGTTAACTTATCATGCACTCTTATTCTCGCTTTTTGGTTCCACTATAGTTTTTTAATTATTCGTATATCTGTTTCATCAAATCCGATATGATAAAGTATATATATAAGTTTTTGGTGTACCACTTTATCGAAAGATTTTTCGAAGTCAATATAGCATATGTACAGATCCTGTCTCAAGCATTTTTCAGCCAGGACTGTCAAGCTAAGAAGTGCTTCTCTAGTACGCATACCCGTCCTGAATCCAAATTGCGTTTTCTTGGCATTTGCTTTTTTATTCGTTCATAAATTACACGGAGAAATATTTTAAATACTTGGCTCATCAGGCTGGTGGTTCTGTAATCGTTGCACTTACTTGCATTTGCTTTCTTGGATATTGCCACAAATATCGATTGTAGCCATTCATTAGGGAGTTTGCCTTGCGCATAAATCATGTTAAAAAGGTTGGTGAGCGATTTGATTTTTCCCCCATATGTTTCAGAAACTGCGTTCTTATATGATCTGGACCTGGAGCTTTTCCCCCTTTGCTCTTTTATTGCTTTTTCTATTTTTGAAACTAGAATTTCCGGTGCTTCATATTGACCATCGTCAACATCTTCCGTATCAATTTCTTCTCTCCGATTATTACCATTGTCAGAAAATTGTTCGGTTATATAGGATTTCCACGTTTCTTTCTTCTCTTCAATAATTAACAGAGATTGATTGTTATTGTTCGTTAGGTTTCCAGCACATTTTTTTGTTATACTTCCGCTCAGCTCTTTAACACGTTTGTGTAATTGGTAGTCATCGTGTTTCTTTTGTATTTCTTCGATCTCCTGACATTCTCCCATTATCCAATTTTTTTTGGCTTCTCTTATTCTATTCTTAATTCTTGCATCAATCTTTCTTCCATTCGATCCAATATCTCATACGTCATCGATATCTTCTTTTTTTTTCTCTTTGTTTTTAGATAGTGTTTCTTTGGCTGAATATGAGATCGCATTTTTTACCTCTTCCCACATGTTTTCCACATATTGAGTTTCGTCGTTTTCATTATTATTAAATTACTTCTCTAAATGTTCCTGCAGTTCATCCGTTGTTGTTGGTATTTTTAGTTCTCTTATGTCTATCTTTGATTTCCTTGGTTTTTGTATCTTTTTCAGTTTCAGTCTCGAAGTTGTACTATCACTGGGTTATGACCTGATTTAATATCAGTGCTGGGGTATGTTTTTGCACTTATTACGGTGTTTCGAAATCTTTGATTGACAAGAACAAAGTCGATTATGCTATGGAAAAGTCCATGAATACAGTCTTTCAGGCGGTAACGAAAACCATGTATTGGTTACCATCATTTCTTTTTATTGGCAGAATTCGACCAGCGTATCGCTTCATTTCTGTCTCCTAGTCCCAATTATATTATCTACCTTTCCTTTTCCAATTTTGGCATTAAAGTCGCCGCATATAATATTGATGTTGTGTTTCTTTACTCTTCGTAATGTTCGTAAGTTGTTCATAAAAGTCATTTATTTCATCTTCATCTGCATCTATAGTGGGAGCGTAGACTTGTATGATATTGGTGCACCTTTAAGTTGTACCATTATTATTTTTTGTGATATAGGAATAAAGTTTATTACACATTTTTGTACTTCTTTGACACTAGTATAGCATTGGTATTGATTGATATTATCATCTCCGGAGTAGTAAACTGTGACTTCATCGTTGGATCTAAATGTACGAGGGATGTACGGTATTTATTGTCCCTAGTATAGGATACAACATTATTTTTCAACATAATCCCCTTGAACGTGTAGACACTTATTCCACCTATGTTCAAGCATAGCAACACCTTTCTTGAAAAACTCTTGATCACAGAAGAAGTCCTGCACTGCTACCATAACTGCGTCATCGCTCTCAAATTTTGTTCCCCGAAGCCTCTCTTTTAGCTTTGGAAATAAATAAAAATCACTTGGAGCTAAGCCAGAGGAGTGGGGTGGATGCTCCATAACTTCAAACCCAGCGTCATGAATTGCATTCATAGAAATAAGACTCTTATGAACTGGGGCGTTGTCTTGATGAAAGAGAATTCCGCGTGACAGTTTTCCTCTTCTTTTTTCTTTAATGCAATCACGAAATTTTGTAACTAATGCTGCATAATATTGTCCAGTGATTGTGTGGCCACGTTCTAAAAAATCTACCAGTAAAATTCGAGCAGAATGCGGCCGACCAGCACCTTTTGCGTGTTCACAGGTTGTTCTGCCGCATTTGAACGCTCGAGACCAATTTTTTACTACTTGATAGGAAGGAGCAGAATCTCCAAGCACGCCAACCATATCTGTACGAATTTCTTTAGGTGTTAAACCTTTCTTTTGTAGGTAGTTGATGACAGCCTAAAGCTCACTTCTTTCCATTTCCCAAAATCTCCGTTCAACCACTACTTTCAGCTTGTACAACTTTGAAACTATTAAAGCTCGACTAATCAAATTTGGCAGTTTGTTTGTAAATAAAATAACAAAACAAGTGCGGTTACTAGGGGCAAGATATTCCAAAGCCATCATGATTACAAAACTGACACACGTTTTTCTAACGTCTTTTCTTCTTCTTTATCTTTCGAGGTAGGCTTCTCGCCTGTATTTTCTTCTTATACCTCCGCTTCTTCCACCATCTTAACGGCCTTCCTGATACTCTCTTGCCCTGTAGTATGTCATATTTTGCTCGTTTCGCTAGCCTATATTCATTCATTCGTTCTATGTGCTTGTTCCAGTATTTTCTACGTTCTCGTATATGTCTTTTTATATCTTGTATTTTACAGCTCTGTTGTATATCTTTATTATATCCTTACTTTGCTGTCAATTGACATGTACTTATTACGAAAAAATATATTTCTTAAGCATCCTATTGTTACTGAAGCTTTTATTGTTTGAGCTTTTACTTCTGTATATAAGCTCCCGTCACTTGTGATTAGCTGATTACACTTTTCAGATAGGTGAAGTTCATTACCTGTTGTGCTTTTTAACGAACAGGATCTAATTATCTTTTTAAATAATCAACGAGATCCGTCAGAAATCTCTCCTACATTTTTTCGATACAATAATTTCATTTCCACATGGAAGTGCCTCTGCTGAACGATTTTTTCAGCTTTAACAATCATTAAGAATAAATATTTTAACAACCTAAACGTAATTGATTATTCGCGAAACAATTAATGGCTCATCATACATGTCATCAATGGGAACCTAGTATAGACTTAATTAATTTTACACAAGGATACATCTAAAAAAATTATATTGTAAGATATTAATCATGGACGTTGTAAAATAACACTTTTTGTAATGCCATCTGCTGTTGTAGTTACTTGTATATAAAAATATACTAATTCTGTACTTTTAAATGATTTATTAACGACATTTTATAAAAGTTTAATATTTTCGGTATCATTTTGTTTTACATTATCCATATACCGGGCGTCTTAAAATGAATTACATCTAGTATGCTTTAAATTTCCCATAATGCAATCCAAAACTTTACTTAAAATTGGCAAGACTGTAAGTATTATTCAACGGCATACGGCCGGTATTGCATATAACTAACTCGGATAAATTAATTAGCCTCGTTTGTGAGACGCTTACTAACGGCCTTATGTCGTTAATAACTATTTATTTCATGCTGTATTGTTTACCTACTGTGACCAAGAAAATGTGACCAGATTATTTTTATTCACTAACCTTTGCACTAATCTAACAATTAAAAAATGCAACTCAGTATAAAATACAAGTTAACCGTTATATGCTCGGTACATTTTTCACAGTAGTCGTCACCTCGTCCATAAAGATCAAAGTCATACTGTGAAACTTCAATTACTTGCAACATAAATAACTATGTGCTCGTACCATAAAGCAATTGTTTGTCTTGTCCTTAGGAACAAATATTGATTAATGACGAATAACAACCCTTCTCAAAAATAATAGTCTCCAGCCCGAATTACATCGACAATATAACTTGACTTTCTACTGTTTATTTGAAGAACTCATTAAACTGTTTCTGAAGCCCGCATAAAACAAGGCCGTATAAACACTTAAGACATAACTAGCGCTCAAGAAACGGCTCTCTTAATATGATAAACTAACCTCTCGACACAGTGGCTGCAGGTGAACTAACATAGTTACTCCACTCGTAGATGTTCAAGGGTTTGTCGAGGGCTTTGCACAACTACCCACCTTTTGCTCAAACGATTTATCCACCTGTGATCCGTCTAATGCTAAATTTACGCGTCAGACTATCACAACTGGGATAAATATTGAAAATTACGCCATGACCAGCTTTTAATTGAAATAATACAAACAAGGTAGGCGACCACTCGGCTTTTGTTTTTCACCAAATACTGCCGTGCAGCTTTGCTCAACAAAGCGTGATTTGCGGTATTTACTAAAAATCGCGTACCTGCAGTGCTTCACTGAACATTGACTTTTCATTTTATGAAGCATTTAATATGCAAATAATTTTGCAGTTCTTTTTGCTACCATGATGTAATAGTTTCCTTACAATTATGTTTGTTGCAGGCTGCCAGCAATCACAAAATTTCAAATAACAATCAGGACACTCCCAGGTAAGTCAGCAGCTGCAGACACTTTCCTAGATGAAACTTTATTTTTCAATGCATTTCAATCTGCGCCACCGACGCTTACTGGGTTGCTAGAGAATGACTGCGTAGTGACTAATTGAATATTCTTGGGCCCATTTATCTTGAATCTGCTGAAAACACATGGAAACTAAATGTTGTGCAGTAAAAACAATTTATTAGTTTAAGTGGAAACTTACAAATAAAGTCCTATAACACAAATAAATCGGTACTTGCAATACTCTTCGAGATATCATAAGGACTATCCCTCTCTCTACAAACAGTTGGTTTACTAAGAGCATGGATCATAGATGAAGGCAATGATTTTTAATTAGTAGTTATTGCCGGTCCATTTTGTACTTGTTTATTCTAATAGAATATTTATGTAAGCATTAATAAACTGCTGGCACTATTGCAGCACTTCCTCATACTGATACAAGCACAACCTGTCTAAAAATAAGTTCTTAAGAAAATAGTAGTCAACAATTAAATTAAATCACAAAAAATGCTTCTTAAAGACCACATAAACAAGGACCAAACGTGATCGTTTCGTTTAGTTTCGACAAATCAATGCCGTTAAAGTTGCAACTAAATTACAATAAAAGAATCAACACTAAATATATACAGTGTGTTTTATAAAATTCTTAACATGAGGAAACGTCATACTAATGGCAAATTTTGTTAATGATACGTGTGGCCTGCGCTACGTTGCGATACACTTTTCAAATATATCTCCTTCATATCGTACGTCAGATGTACGTAGGACTCCATTTTAATCACGTAGTTTTTTTTGTGTACAGTTCCATTTCATTTTCATTTATAAAAAAAAGCTAAACAATTCTAACTATATTCTAAGGATATGGCCACGCCGATCCTTAGCTTAGTTTTGCATTTACGTTTCTTAATGTACATATTTTGTTACACCAAAATTAAGTATAGCGTAACTCAAAAAAATGCCAGAAAAGCAACGTCATAACTTTTATTATTCCCAGCAACTAGCCTAAAAATGCCGAAAAGTGGGTCTGGGGCATAGAGAGGTACATAATCATTTCACCAATTAATACCAGCAATGATGGATCGATCAATAAGGGCTACAGGTTTCAATAACTTACTAGGTCAGTCTCCTTAGAGCGGGGCGAGTGAGCTACGACGAAACGGCTGGAAGAATTTACGAACACCCAAAGAACACAAAAAATAGCAGCGGCTAGTAGGAAATAATAATTAATTTAATTATAATCATGTCCAAATAACATCTGATGATAAAGAGGGCGTAACATTAGCACACTGTCAGAATTACACAATTACCCTTGCGGAATCGATTCAATGCAAATCCTAAATGATAGATTGCAATTAACGCTCGAACAAAAGTTACGAAGTAATTTGCTTCACACGTAATTTTCTATTTTATTACGCACTTCGCCAACAGCCGTTAGGCCAATTATAGGCGTCACTGTACATTTTATGGAGACTTCCAACTACAATCTGTCAATAGGGCTCTGTCGAGCAGTGATTTCACCTAAACGTTAATTATCTTATTGGTTAAATGACAACGTTAACATTCGCTATAATCGCCGACTAACTCGAGAAAATATAGGCTACGAAGTCTGTTGTTCTTAATACAATTAATAATATTACGCAGAGTTCAAAACCTTGCACAGCGCGCAATAAGGAAATTACAAGCAATTCTCTGTTAACAATACAATTAATTTAGACACAAAAAGAAGGAATGCTCAAAGTACGCGTCGGGCAGTTTTTACTGGTGGGCGTAAATCGTCGAACTCAAGCATTTCCACCGTAAACATGCAGGGCGTGTCACTAAGCAACGAAAAGTTAATGCCTGGCAATTTGAAATCCTAAATGTGTGTCGCGTTGTGTATTTGAACTGAGTCAGCTAGTCCAGACCCATAACGTAGTTATTTTTCTTTCATTATTTTTAAGACTACTTTTTCTTACCAAACTCATGTGGTTTTACTGCAGCCATTCACCTCCTTCACGTTTCCTGTTTTCGACTGCTTCTGTTGTTCTGTTCTCAAGCTTTCCACGTGACCCATCCATCGTATTCTTTCGGCCTTTATTATTTTAGTAATCCGAGACTCTCCAATTAGCGAGATTATCTCTTAATTAATTTTCCTCTTACATACCACTTCTATCATTCTTGCACCATGAACTCTTCTCAATATCGTTCGCCCTCATGTGTTCAGTTTCTGTGATTTTTCATTGTCTAACACAAACGCTTTACGGCACTAACTCTCGATTATTTTTCAATTTAATTATGTTTTTATTTTGCGCTGTTCTCATTTCTGACTCTGCAACTGTTATTACTATATATTTATCTTTATTTGCAATTTTTGTCCACACTTCGCCAAAATTGTTATATGTTCAGCATATGCAAAACATTAGCAGCTCGTCTAAATTTTTTTTCTTTGATGTTTATTTCTGTATCCCGGATTACATTCTGCAACAATCAATTAAATCTGTGGCAAAAAGGCATAAGGGTATAAGTCGACTTATCTCATTTTTGATTTTATTAATGCCCAGTGTCCAGAGCAATATCGGGCATCTAAATACAAGAGGATACAAATCTACATACCATAACCGCATTGCTAAGGCAAGTTTTCTAAACGGGATATGTAGACTTATTCCCTGAAAATTCACTAAAAATTGATAAAAAACAAATTTAGTCAATGGAAAATAGATACAAGTGTACTAATACCCCGAGTCAAAGCTTTTCGTAAAGTTATCTGCAACGCCAGAACAGCATATGTTAACTTGTACCCCTTTTGCCATTTCATAACTTTCCGTTTTTGTTGGAAACAAATAACTTATGTACACTTATACTACGAGTGCCACTTTCCATGCAGCACATTATTCGAACTCGGAACCACATATTGTTGTTTAGTTTATGTCTACATATGCTGTTTCGTCATAGTAATTATTTATCAGAAATACATATTCCGGAAAATTGCAAAAAGCTATATGTCAACTTATACCCTTTTGCTATTTCATAAAATGAATAAAAGGAAATGCGATAAGGTATAAGTTCCGTATTTATCTATTTTCTAGTAGAAACAGTTTCAGAATCAATAGCAAAGCAAGATGTAGTCAATAAATCGACTTGATTCTTTTGATTGCCAGCGAAAAGAATTAAAGGTTGATCTCAAATCTCCAGCAAAATAGTTTTTTGATGTTCCTATAAAATGATCAGTTTTGACTTATACCCTTTTGCCTTTTCACCACAGAAATAACCCAGTCAAAAAATGGTTTGACTAAAATTGGTTTTGCCTTAGAATTTACCCTAACCCTGTTACGTATCTTCGGTCCTTTGGTCTAGCCCTTTCAATTACGCTCTCATTTCGTAGTGTACCCATCTACGATATTTTCTGCGTAGGACCACATATCAAATGCTTCTAGCTTATTGATAGACCAAACTCGAGGTCGTTGTTGGTTAGAAGGTTTGCGAAGGTAGCTCTGGGTTGTGCAATTGAACCTTTTACCAATGGGTGTTGATGAGACAGCCGAAGATTTGAATTTGATGATCCGATATATATTGAACTGAACCTTCAAGTATATTGCTATTAATCTGTTTTTTTAAATTACAAATTGCCCTATTTTGTATTATAATGGCAATAATTACTATTACAGATAGCTCCTAAAAAATGAGGGGGGGGGATTCTTTTATCTAATTACTTGATTTCTAAAAGATTGATGTTGTAATATTTTAAATCTCATTCGCACAAGTCAATACTTATGTCAACCAACTGTCAAAACAAATTTTAATTTCAAATGACAAATGCCTAATCTTTTCAATGGTACACAACAATATCAAAGACACAGTAAGTAATTATTTCTTAATTAGTGTCTTTATTTCATTTCTAGTTATGATTTTTAACAAGAAATCACACACCTTTTATTTGGTTCACACAACATTCCAGATGGCAACCTCCTTTTGATCTGCGAATCGACCCTTTCAAGCACCTTCCTGCAATGCACTGTTCACAGACAGACAACACGTCCCAACCGTCCAAGATCAGCAAACTCTAATTTTCTTACAGCACTCAGCAAACAGATAACCTGCAGACATTTACCTGCTACAGCAAACTGCCACCTTCCTGGAATGTTTTTCTTTTCTCTGATGATACTCCTCTGGAAGTCTTACTCAGCAACAACCAGCTTGACGTGATCCAATTTGATTAATGTAATATGCCAAATGTAATTTTTCCAATAAAATTGGCCCAGTATTTCTTCAATGATTCACTTGTATAGAACAATTCTGCTATCCATTAGTTTTTACCACATATCAATAATCTTCATTAGTTAATTATTCGCTTCTTTTTGTTATTTATTAAAATTCCATTTTTCTTTCACCACGTAGATTTGTATTATACCCTTTTTATATTAATCAAACATTTCTTAATAAAAACAGGGTTATATTAAATATTTTTAATCAGACCAAATTCGGTTTTCCACATTTTTAAAAATGTTGTTATTCTCAATAATCAAAAATAAATTTACTTAACGATATCATATCCCTTTTTATACACTCTACTCTTATCTGAGTTAAACCTACTAAATTTTTATTTTATTTCAAATTAAGTATTTGTCATTCGTTTTCAAACTGTAATTTATTCAATTATATTATTTTCAAATCCACCTGTTTTTCAAATAGCTATTCTCCATACACAGTTCCACCTTATACCTGAATAAATCCAAATTATTTTTAACCATTGTAATCCCTTAATTTTAATAAATTTGATTTTAACACACATTTAGGGTTGTATCATGACAATATATCATTATATTGATGCACTTACGGTCGTTGAGAAGCTTTATCTGATAAAGATAAAAAATTTAGTTTTTGCATGTTTATCCTTAAAGCTATCTTGTTGGTCGCCTGGTTTGCTACATTTAAAAGATACTGAAGATCATCAGTGTTACTGGCTATGGTGGCTACATTATCAGCACACCTGATGCTGTTGATCGGAATACCGTTTACTGTAGCGCCTATATTGCATTCTGAAAATACTGCAGACAAAATGCAATCTTTATCGAAAACCTTCCCACATGTACTCGATGAGGCACACGAAGACATCTTTCCTCTGATCGAAACAAGTTTACGCTTACGTACGCCCAGATTATCTTCCTTAAGCAGTTTCTACGTACATTCATGCTGGTCGGGAAGCGTTGTTAACCTTCATCGATTCAATTGCACTTGTAACTTTTCTTTTTAGGATGGATGCTCCGTTTGATGTGTCTACCTGTTCTTGGGATCTAGCATTGTTGAGTAGATTTGCTGCGTTGCACCCTTTCCCTACATTCAGTAGTTCGTCAAGAACTGCAATTATTTCTATATCGTCACTCATAAGAGGCTTTATAATTATTTTGTTGTATACTGTATGTATGTACTTTTGTCTTTTTTGTAAAGATGGAAGCTCTGTCCAATTCAATTAAGGTTATCGGATTCCTCACTAGGTTCTGTCATCAATTTCTCCCTTCCTAGTCTTGTTTACTTGCGAATCTTTCTGTGCAGCAATCATTTCATCTGGGCCTTAACTTGATACCAGTAGTTGCTGCTGCCTTTTACTAGTCAAAGAAAGTGTTATATTTCCATAGCTTTATATAAATCATTTCTACCTACCTTAGATTCCGTCCGTATCAGTTGCTTTAGACTTGATTTAAATTCATAGAACCTCCTAAACACGTTCTTTTATCCTGTGCTTAGAATCATTTCTAAAATCGTATATGTGTCTTTTCTTGTATAGTGCGATCAGCATCGCTCTTGGCCCTGATCTGTTTCCCAAACTTCCTTAATTAGTTGATCAACTTTGTTACAATATGTAAAAAACTTTCTAGTTCTTCAATGTCCACCTAAATTCTTTCTATTTCTAATATTTTCTACTTCTCTTACTTCTTCTTACGTTAGTACTGCTATGCCTATTTCTTGGTCTACTGTTAGATTATGCGGATGATCTTTTTTTCTTTTACTATATTTACAACATTACTTGCTTGCCAGACTCTACTCCTTCTTATACTGTGGTATTTGTAGTGGCCTTCCTTCACCCTTTATTGGTACTTAGTTTTTGGTTCCAGTTCTAGTAAGCGATCTATGTTATATGTCGTTTTATTTCTTTTTAAATTCATCATTAATGATGTTATTCCCTGCTTCATTATTACAAGAACTTAGTTAGACTCTACCTCTTTTTATTAATAGAAAATCAGATCAACACTGAGTAACAGTATTATGCATGGTTTGAATGTAGGAATTAGTATTTAGTTTTTGTCTTTCGCGTATGCTGACAGTGACGCCTCGGAACCTTATGCATTATTCACTATCACTTCGGCTATCACTTTGGTGTAACGGTAAATCTTCGAGAAGCCGTCTCGTGAGTCGGGTATGTATATTTCTTCGGCCTTGTTGAATCTACCTATGCCTCGGTAACTTCTAACAGTTATCTATAGTATAAGCAAACAGAAAATGTATGGGGCCTATCCATGAAATTTTTAATTCACGTGTATCTTAACATCACAAAATAGCAACCATCACAGTGACAGCTAATTTTCTTAAGTAATTAATTATACTAATACTTCAATTGTGTAATTAAAAAAAATATTTAAAAAATGTATCGCAAGAGCACAAAACTTTTACAGTGAAGTGATATTTTAGAACTAGTCAGCGGTTGAACAATGGTGATTGGATGTGTTTGCTTAATTGAATTTAGGGGAAAATGTTCCGACGTTATAGTATTGGAAAACGACTTTTTTCATCAAGTGGAACGCACTGTGGTAACCTTCAAAGATACAAGTAGTGTATGATATAAACACAAGGCTGGCAGATCATCTGTTAGAACTGAGCAACAGATTGACGAAATTAGAATTCGAATGTAAGACGAACTGACTACATCGATACGGAGACTTGCTCAAGAAATGGATCTTAATTATGGTACTTGACGTGCTATTCTAAAACAAGATTTAGAGATGTACCCATAGACTTCAAATGTATCAAGAACTCTTCTCATTTTTATGATCCTAGGTCTAATTTGTTGTATTTTCTCAATTCCGAATTTAAAATCACGCCTGTAATGAAGCATTTCGAATCATGTGCCGGTCCTCGGCTGTTTAGGTGGCACACATTCCGTTTTACAGCGCTGGAAGGAATCGCTTGCTGTGAGTGCAAGCGAGTCAGGCAAGCACGTGTCGTTTATCGATCCGTTTTCAGACGTGAATCTTGTAACGTCGCTCGATTTATGTCAAGTATTATTTCGCTATAGAAAGAGTCGTTGTGTGAGCAAGAATGTGAGGGAGCGAATATTTTTTCCCCGCCCTGTTTGGCTTCGTTGTGGCATGTGTGCAAGTTTTGGCGCAATGAGGGATTCTTAAGCGAGATCTCGACAGAGCAACAAGTGATTTTTGTTGCGTGTTGTTTCTGCCGCTCGCTTTCGGCCTAGGCCGGGGGCGGCCAATGTAGCTTTCTACTATAACATATTTTCACTAATATAGATGCGAACCGTTGAACAGAAGGGTGCATCTTTTGGATCACTAAAAGGCCTGAAACAAATGTCAAACTTGGAAAATATATAATTGTTTATATCCACTGTTTCCTTTTTGTGTTCTTTCCTGTAATGCAACTATATCAGCCTTCGGTTAGAATTTTTTCTGTTCCTATCGTAAAGATGCTTGAGATTCCATGTAACTAACATCGTTATTTTGTGTTTCTCCTGTTTTTTCTTAATATCACCTTCTACTATAACGTCAACCATGTCCATTGCCTTGATTGTCGTTTTGGATTTTGTTTATCCACCGATTGTAGTGGGACATATTGCAAGACTGTCTGAATTTTATCCGGACATTGTTTCCCTTGGCCACTTCTTTTTTCTATTGTCCGTATTTTACTATTTACCTTTTCCTTTTCATATGTGGTTTCCAATATGACTGGACATGGTATTATTTTTTATTTTGCCACATGATTATATTCCTACCACCAATATCTTTCTGTAGTTACTGTTTTTATTTTTTGTAACGACGTTTTAATCCGTCTCACTTTCCGTATTTTCAACTCAAATTTAGCCTTTTTCCGATTCACGTAAGTTCGTAATTTAATGATGTACTCAAACCTAGATTCTGCACGAACCTTCTTTTCGCTTAATCCGTATATTAACACTTTGCAGATTTATTCATATTCATCAAGATTTAATTTTTCGTACGCTGCTATTATAAATACAGGCTGTATTTATGTTTGGGGTGGCGCAATCTATTCCCATATGCTTTGTGCCTTATCGTCGCCTTCTCAGAATTTTTTGTTGTTGAGACAGGCTTAAAACTTCCCCGAGCTCGTGCGAATCGCATAGTGAGAAATGACATCAGCTTGTTGGAATTTTCCGCACGGCTCCTGCTTTCGCATAAGCTAAAAAGATGCATTTTAGGACGCTGCAGCCGCTGTTGGGCTGCCCGCGTTTGGTGAATTCAATTACCGCCTATCTTTGGGCTTGTATCGAGTCCCCCTCCCCCGCGGCCTCGCTTTATGCGGAGGCGAGGTGGGTTTGTGAAGAAATTATATTCCCGCTTCCGCTTTCCGAATTATTTGGGTACTTTCGTCAAGTTTTTGAGTGCCTCCCGAAGAAATAGAAGCGCTTCGTTTTTGTGACAACCTTTGGTGTTTGTTGTGATGCGAAAATTAGCTGTTTGGGGTTCAAGTGGGGCAAGCAAGTTAGTGTGGTCGAAGTCTATTACCGTGGGGGTTGCGAGACCCTTAAGTTATCGCTACGGCGGATCATTTAGCGGCACTAGCTTAAATAAGACGTCATCTTGTATCTTGTACGTTGAGGGTTCCGTCCCGTTGTTCTCGTATTGGAAGTCCCGTGCGTCTTTACCCGTTCTGAGGATATCGTCTTTGCCAACCCTTGGCTATGACCAACATCATTGAGGCCTTGTACCTGCATCCCTCCAACGCCATGTGGTCTCCCGATCGTTCTTTTCTTCAGGCACCTTGTGGCAATTTGATTTAAGAAGCGATCACCTACAATTCAGCCGCACGTCGACCTCAGTAAACTAAACTCCTTCAGGTAACATATTTATGTACAAAATTTATTGTGTATAGCGTACAGTGAACGTAACATCCCATCCAAATGTGTTGAGCACTTTTGTGTAATGTTGCACTTATTACATTTATTGTTAGAATTGATAGTTTGCCAAATGTAATGAATTGCGTCATATTTTCTTGTCGTTGTTTGACTTAATGTTGTGGCAGTTTTCGTTGTGGTGCCACTGTCAAGTATTTTGGCTAACGAGTCAGTATTTTAAATTATTTAAATGTGTAATAACATTTGTGAGTTATGTCGTTCATTTGCAGTCAAGTTTACCGTTTTTAACTAAGTTAAGACGTTACGCAATTTAACCTAACGAACTCCTTTTGTCGATTATTTTTAAATCTTACCAGTAATCATACTTTCTGTTGTAAAAGGAGTTTAACAGCTGCACCAATGAGTTATTTTTGTAGGGTAAGTCAGTGTTGTACGTGGATCGTCGACCTAACTCTGCCAAGCTAGAAATAGAAAGGTGATGCATTTACTTCCACATTCAAGAGTGCGTTCACCTGTGTTGATTTTGTTGTCCCGATCCATCCCGAATGTGGTGGCGCATCATTTTGAACATCTTTTACCCCTCTTACCGGAGTACAGCCCTAACTCGAAGGTCGTAAAGAACCCGCCCTCGCGACTGAGGGTTTCTAGCTGGAGCACCTTTTGTTACCGCCATCGTAACAGAATTAGGGCCGAGTATCCTAGGTATATTTTCCGATTATGTCATAGTCGTGTTTGTGCGATAACAATTTGTATCCGTTTCGTTGGTTCGTTTGATGACATTCATCTTTCTCTTTTTAGCGGTTTTCCTTTTTACCACAAAGCGCTAATGTTACTAAGCAATTTCTTTTTTCTTTGTTCCATGCCTTTATTTCTTCCCTAAGTTTGGTATTTTCTTAAGAATAAGTTTTTACTTCTTTCGTCAGTTTTTTTTGTAAGTCCTTTACTTTCTTTATTCCTTTCATCATTGACTGATCTTCCATTTTCTTTACCCACTTCCACATTGTTCTGATTTCTGCGGGACCGCTTACACATTAATAAATTATTATTTAACAGAAAGCTAACGCCAACTAAGCAGCGAACAAGCGATAGATTCTTATTTAAATAGGCCAATGTAATCGGACCGTTTGATGATACTTGATAATGAAATTTCTTAATGTAATCTCCTTAAAAAATGTATTTATGATTTTCTCCAAATTATCCTAAAAACATTAATAATAATGCTAACTAGTCATCAGATATAGCCTCAACCTTTATTTCAAAAATATGAAATCTAGTAGTAGAATAAAATTTAAAATTTAATTCGTATGCATGGCATCCGTTACAAAAAATAAAAAACACCTCTATTAGTGAGAAAGCTCTAAATGTATCGCTTAAGTATGGCTGTGCTTGTTATGCTGCGAAACATTTATGACCAATTTCATAGCGTGCACTGAAAATTGCGACAACGTCGTAATAAATTATTCCATTGAACGTCTATATCCTCATCCGATGAGTTATTACAAGCGATCGAACTTGGAATGTTTACAAACTCACCTGAAAACTGCTTCGCAACCTTGCCTTTATTGTCGCAAATTACTAAGCCATTTATTCACAAGAAAATAGCCTATAAGGTTATGTAATTAAGGCATTTTACAAGACTTCCCTGCAAATCTAAAAATAAACCACATTATTTTGATCTAAACTACGCCCCTTTAATAAATATTGGGGCTCTTTAAACGCGTTAAGTTAACCCCGATTAATGTCGCTTTACTAATTGCTGGAAGTTATTTAACTGTTCCTTATGCGTCGATTCCCTTAATGAATAATGAGATATGACGCACTTAATCTGTTCATGACGTTTAATGGGTATTTCGATGCAGTACAAAATGGAAAATATTAATATCAGCATTTTTTGAAAAAAGGTTATATCAGCGCAAGAATCCAATTAATTAAATCGTTAAAATTTTGTAGTGTGATAAAATATCTAGTAAACATCATGAACTAGTATACTACAGCTCCACAAAAAAACTTCAGAGATTAACTTAATAAGGTTTGAACACACCATTTCAGAAACAAGATCACATTAATCCTTTGCCACATTTTTTTGAGGACAACAACTAACTCAAACGAACATTTTAAATCAAAATACATTTTAAATGACTGCTATTATTTCTCCAATATAAGTTACTACTGAAGGAATTCAGTAGTCGTGTAGATTTTTGAATTTAGAAATTTTTTAAGTGTCTACCAGTCATAGTATGGCTTGGTGATTCAAATAGTGCTTTAGTTTGCGTTATTCATACATCAATCATTTTGAAATGGTATCACTTGCCTGTAGCGTTCATTCTCATGTGTAAAGATATAGTCAACCATTTCTACACGTTTTTATTCTTAATTAGATTTAACCAGTGTATTCTATATAATAAAAAGTATGCGAAACCGACGCTGTTGCTCTGCGCTAATTGTAAAGCTTGATTTCACGGGTGTAGAACCTGCTTGCGGGATAAGGAGATTGTCGACTTCGAAGCATCTTTTGCTGAAATTTTCAAGTTCAGCCTTAGCCCCTCAGCTGGGGTTGCACGAGATTGCCTACGACGAGTAGAATAAAAACAGCTGAGAAAGACTTGCAGTAAATAACTTGCTGCTTATAAGTTTTGAGTGCATCAAAGCAAGTTTTACTAGACGCCTTTTTTCGAGTGTGACGGTAAGTACACACATTTGGGCGACACCCAAAGGCGCTGTCTGTTGTGAATCCGTTAAGGCATCTGTCATTGAGGCTCTAAATCTAGTGATAAGCATGCAGGACTCCTCCCGTGCCTCCGAATGTGCTAACTTTCTAAGCATGACGCCGTCCAATGTTTAAAGGACGCGATCTAGTGACTTTGAGGATAAAAAGGTAATCTGATATCTACAGAAAATGTTGGCAGTTTGGCAATAAGTTTCTGTTCCAGCTGTGTTCGAATCGCGCTTCAGGAATGAACTCAGGTATGTAAAATTGCCACGGGTGTTAGTGTATTCAAATATGAACAGGGCCGGATTCGGCCAAAACCGCCTTTAGACATTTTTGACATTTGCGGTTTTGAAGATGGTGATTTCAACGTTAATTTTATGTATGCTCTTTCGTACGAAAGTTTTTTTAGTATTCAATCCTATTATCTTTTATATCGTTTATGTTTTTACATGTGTTAAAAAAGTCAATATATATGTGTGAACAAAAGGGCGTTGCTTGTGGATGGTATTTGAGACAGTTTTAGCCCAAGAACACTACAAACGTGAACCGTCTTCATGTTTTAGCAGATATTGACATTTCGTAGGCATAAACTAGTGTATTAAGATATATTCATGTTCACTAGCAAGTTGGAGAAAGGGGGCAGTGAATTATCAAAATATTAAGGCGTATGAGACGTCTTACTTAAATTTAAGGTATCTACGTGCGGGTCCAATGTCACACTGCATTACAATTTTAATTTTTTCGCTACTTCGAAGGTTTAGTATTATACACTATTTTGGCATATTCACATTAAAATCCTTCACTTGAGAAGAAATACATTACGATGATATGTCGTATCTGCTACTGTAATATTATTATTTGAATTTTGTGTTTAATGCAAATAGCTACCTATTTCTTAATTTTCCCGGTTCTTGTTATGTCGTATTTTATTTATTTAGATTTTACTAATGACTCTATCTCAATTGGGTTGGGTTTTCCACACCCTATCAAATTAGTATATCGATGTGTATAATTATTTCTAATATATTGGCTGTAAAAATTAAGGTGGTTTTACTAAATGCAATCGCTTTAAATACTGCTTATTCGTCTACTGAGATCACTATAATGTGGCATTTTTAAACTAATTGAAATAAACTGTTAAATATGTCGATCCTAATTCACATTTTTACAAAATAACTTGGCTTTATTTCAACAATTACATCGGTGATTACATATTAATTCGTTGGATAGGTGATAACAGAAACTTAAGTAAATAAACGCTACTTTAACAAAACACTCAAAAGACGCTTCGGCCGGAAATGCACAAAAACGACCCCATTTTAAAAATTCACTAATTTAAATTTTATGATAAACCTTTCCTAATCTTGCATTGGCTTCTGCGATACAAAATAAAGTTTAAATCGACCCCGCAGCACGTTCTACGACGAATGGGGGTTTTCCTTCTCCGTTGGCCTGCTGTAACAACCCCAAATGCCTCGCTATGCGCGACTGCAGCTCGCTTGCTCCAAACTACCACCAACTCAGGTCCTTGCCCCACACCTAGGGCTCCTCTATTTTCCATGAAAGTCACTGCATACTTCCAGCTTCTAGTCCAACTAATATGCTGGGATCTCAAAAACAGCCACCGGAGTACCAGTTACCACTTGACGCACTATTCAAACACAGCCTACCAAAGGACACTCGACTAAACTGAAAGACAACCAAGCTTCGCTTTGCTTCCCCAATTGTCTTATATGTTTATATAATTCTCACACTCTTCTTCTGCTTTCAAAGTCCGCTCTGATTACATTTTGTATTCAAATCACGGTTAACACTATTTTTAAATACAGTTTTACAACAAATTATTTCAAAGCCAAAGCTATTTTATTACAATTGCAAAATTAAATTAGCACATTTACTGAAAATTTTAAAAATAATATTTGAAATACTTGAAATGTTATTAATTGCTATTATAATTCGAGCTATTACAATTATAATAATTGTAATCCTTGAAATTTGTTCATTGCAATATGTATACCTCCAGAAAACAATATTTAAGAAAACTCTCTATTATAGGTATTGCAATGGCTACTGTAGCTCCACGTTGGGCTTGCCAAAAATATTGCAATTGTTCTACTTTAATAATAATAGGTATTTATAATTTTAATTATATTATATAAACCACTGTTTGCAATGTAATTAAAATAAAATTGAGACTGATTGAAATGTAATTATCCTTCTCATTTAATCACACTAATATGGTAGTATGCCCTTTTGTATTTTATTCGTCTACAAATTAAATATAATTAAAAGTTAGCTCGTAAAGCAAGAAAACTCTTTGGTCCCAGGCGGATTCCCCTAATAAATTTATCTAGTGCGCCACTGGCAACAAATTTAGTTCAACTGCGCGATTGCTGAAATGTAATGCTGTCAAAATTATCATAGTTCGGCTTTCTTTTGCAGACTGCGTTGTGATTTGATTTTTAATAAATGGAGTTTATGAACAATCGTTAAAGTAGCTATTTAAATTTTTCGCGCGCTTGGCGGCACTAATTATCTTTTGTTTCAAAAAATACCGCGGGCAAGCTTAAGCAATTGTTTTGGAAAAGCGTCATTTTACTCGCATAACCTCAAACTTGGAATCCACTTGATATGCGAAGAGCACTTTCTCTGTGGCCGTGAAATATTTGGATTTTTCTCAGCAATGTTTCCTTTATGATGCACGTAGCTTTCACCGGGTCTAACCTAGTTAATTTTAGGTTAAATTAGTACCTGGTATTTGTCGATAGCTTCGGCTGGCTGGAACGAAGCCGTTGATGTTGTGGCGCTGCTATGGGGCCCTTTGTGATGAAACCTCTCGTAGACGGTCGTACAAAGCTGCTCTACACCCTGGAATGCAGACCTCGTAGCTCTAATGGACCCTTTGGTTGCACGCAAACTTCAAAATCTTGAGCTGAATCTGCTGCGACCTTCTCGGAACGGGCCCCCTCGTGAACCTTCTTACTTTTGGTGTCGGAATTTGTTCCAAATAATACCACACAAACTGGATAATGCACTGATTGAAACGGTATACTTTTTATATTAAAATAATCTGGTTTATTATGTAAAATTCAATTTTAAGGAGGAGCAAAATTTACAGCATCAATCTAATTGATTTATTCATCTGTTTTTCCTAAAAACCGTTATAAACAATTGATAACTATTACTAAACAACACGAATATTACTAACCAAAGTTAATTACAGTACTATTTAAGATAAAAAAATTTACCAATAAGCATTTTTACAAATTGCCTTAAACTAAAAATCATATCTGTTCATTTTAATTATTAATGTTTTATTTGCGCCACTTGCACGTTTTATAATCACTTAATTTGTCTCACACGCGTGATTGCATTGATTAGTTTCATATTCTCCTGTATGCTTTTCTTGCAAATCTTAAATGTCTGCTTTTCCCTGCTAATCTTGGTATTACAGCTTAATCTTGCAATTGCCAATTCCTTTCTTATAACCTGCTCTTTCCAACATACGATAATATAATTCCGGCTTCCTGTACCTTATTTAAGATTGTTCACAAATGTTTCCTGCTTGTTTATTTGAATTCTACGCTACAATACCATACACTTAGCAAACCTTTCTGTGACAAATCAATTCTATTGGTTCGGCTTTAATTCTGCACAAACCTATTTAATTAATTTTGAAATGTCGATTTCAACCTGTGAACAACGAGCCTTGTTCCTTGCGTTCCTTCTTCAAAACCTTTCTTTTAATTCAATCATCTCTTTCTCAATGCATTTACTGACTGATATTTAAGTTTATAGTCTCGCAGCTGAATAAAACACCCCTACTTCGTGCTTTGATTTAATTTTAATATTGTACTGCACTCGGAGCAGAGCTGTAGAGCCTAATACCACTGCAGTATATGTTGCCACAAAAATGTGATGCCCAATACTGCCATTCTTCGTTTTTATTTATGAACACTTCTAGCTTCTCAAATTCGCAAGTCTCCAGTCTAAAAATTAAACGTAAAAAAAGCAAACAGATTTTCAAAATAAGCGTCAGGTAATGGGAAGCTGTTAAAATGTAAAAAATATTAAAAACGAGATCTTGAAAATATATCTGCTTTAATTGGACGAATATATTACCAACTTCGCAGAAAACTAAAACAACAAGTATTATGTTTGTCGTTTTCAGCTAGTGCTATATTACTTTACTAACTTAAATATTTTATTTTTAGCTCTTGCTAGATTAATTACTTCTATTACTTTGCCATTGTATTTCATTACTATTAACTTCCAAAAATTATCCTGCCACGTGGTACTTCCAATCAGTCTTTTATTTGGACACAAAACTAAATTATGTCGTTTGTTAACCCTTCGCGTAGTTACGTAAAATTTAAACAAGACGTCTCGTACGTCTTAATATTTAAATAATTATTTGTCCATTATGTTTGGTGCTACATGCACGTAAATTACAAACACATATATGAAACATCAATAAACATGTATCAACATAATGTTAAAATAATTGTATTTATTCAAATCGGGCTCGAATTACACACCTTTTATTTGTTGATGGCACACATTTTTTGAGCTTGCAAAAACTTCTCGTAGTTGAACGTAACTTTATCTCGTTGATCCGAAATTGTTTTACCTAGAACTGGCTGCTGCGTACCCTTAAATTTAGCACGTGTTATATTGTGTCATTGACCCTAGATAACACAACACGTGATACGGAGAATCACCTTTGGCACTCAGGTTCTGGCAAAGACTGCAAAGTTGGCGCCTCCCAAAATAGACGACCCGGAAAATGCGTTTGCGTATTCACAAACGCTTGTTTGCTGCACTTCAACTTCGTGTGCATCAATTATTTGCTGCTGTCTTCTAGCCGCTTTAACTTAGATCGCCTTGGTGAATTCGCGCACTACATGAGTCACAAACACGTGCAGTCCTCAACAGACGCTGCTTGCAACTACCTTTTTTTTTTGTCAAATCTGCATGAGTTGAAACTTTGTTCAACCCGCAAACAGGTTGCACGTGCGTGTCTCTCATGAATTTCATTTCGCAATGCGTTTATTGTGCAGGACCTATTTTGCGAACATTTATAATTCCAGAATACGTTGTTAAATGTAGCACAAGAAAATACTCATGAAATATACAAGTTTACTTGGATTTTAACTATGAAAATAAACATTACAGGCGAATGATGCAGAGGCCCGTTTCACAAATGTAGAATTTCTTAATTCCGATTTCACATTACTGTTCCTAGGATAGTCCAAGAACAACGAGGCTAGATATTTCAATAAATGTGCACTTATATCTACAAATTCTTCAGCTAGATCAATAAGTGACCACATTTAACTAGAAGTAATACTATCTAGAGGTGATCAAGGAGTTTAATCCCGTACAAAGGAAAGTGCAAGTTTGGTAGTTTGAGCCAGAAACCATTACCAGCACTTTCTCCTTATTTACAATCTAAACACAGCAATAATAAATTACCTGTTGCAATAATAATATATGCAATCGTGTCGGTTATTTGTAGCAAACAACTAAAGCTGCTTAGTTCCGCATTGCCGACTTCAAAGCGAATTATAATTTTGAATTCTTAAGTCGTCACAAGCGTTTGTAAAAGCGACTCTACTGTTTTCTAAATTCATTCTTCAACTACTAGTCAACTATTACCTCTGTTAATATTCTGCTTGAAAATACAGATAAATGATCAAGATTAAAAAGGCAAATAACATTCTATAATAATTAGTCTTCAAGAACGACTGTGCTTTTAGCAACTCTGTCTGTACAACAAATATTTACATACAAGGAAAACCTTAACATGTTCTGACCGACTAGGGCAAGTAACCGATTCCTTCCACAAAGTGCCTTCTTTATTCGCCTGATCAATTTCATTTTTATAGCTGTAGTAACTTTTATGTTTGTTTATATAGAAAAACTCAAACTCTGCGTGTGTTATGCAAAGTAGGGCATCATTTAATATTGTCCGCTAATGCAGTTGTTATAATTCTCCCTAGCAGAATTCTTCAACTTTCTCTATATTCTTAAATTATAAAACCCATAACGATTTAACAAAAATATCAAATGTAGCTAGTTATAACTCGTTATAACTCAACACATTTAGATAAGGAAACTATGTTCGCATGTTTAATCTGATCTACCCCGACAATGACATTTTTATCTAAAAACTAACCTCATTCAGCAACTAGTAGTGGTGAAGTAGTTTTTAGTGCTGCCCTATAAAAGATAAAAGGAAGTAAGGCTTGAATGTTTAGATTAAAGGAATCTGTATAATAAACTGCCCCTTTCATGTTACCACGTATTAAATATAAATGCGGGAAGTAATTCGAGTTGGAGATTCCATCCGGCGTTTCTTTTTATTTGCTCTTAAAATACTGAAAACGTGATGTAGAGAGAGCATAACAAATGGGCAAAACGAAGATTACACAAGGACTTGTCCGCGGAGTGTTTGCGAATCAATATTTACAAAATAAAACAAAAAACGTTTGATGTGAAAGCCATTACCCTGAAATATTCATGTTCGTGTCGACATTGAGTATCCGATGGATGTAAAGTGGTTGTTTCTGCGACCGGGGTTCGAATTCCGTAATGGCACGGCCGGGTAAATGCTACGGACGCCGCCTCGTCACCCCGTAAATTCTCGTCGCGAGCCTGCTTGGCTTGATTTGCTTTCAGCACGCATAGATCTACTTACTTCTGATGCTATTCATCCATCGGAATTGATGTACTTCAAATAGAGACTGTGCCGATTGTGCGCGAGGTGGGATCTCGTCGCCGGTTCATTTCGAACACCTAATAACAATGCAGCTATATGGCAGAAATTATTGATCATAAAATACCTCCTCCCGGGTTTATGGACCCTTCAATCTTGGGATCGCGGCCCACATGTAGATCTTTCTCAGGCCGGCTTTAAGTAATCGCTTGCCGGTCCCGAAACTCATTTGATTCGACTTCCTCGAAGGATTTGGCCTAACCAGGGCACCTACAGATTGTCTGCCGACAGCTGCAAAATCTTAAAAATTGAAGGGCCTGAATGTGAAATTAGCATTCTCTACTCTGTGTACTTTCTGAGTATTTAAGACAATCTGATAACTAATAACAATAAAATTAATTACTACGTTTTATTATAAATTTAACAGCATGAAAAATAGTTCTAAATTTTGCCTACAAAATGAGGATAAAGTTGCAGTGGTCATCTCACAATCAGTCTTGATTTTTGTGTCTCTCCAGCAGATCTGACATTAATTCTATTTTTGAAGGATATCATGGTAAAAAACCATAGTTTCACCCTCTGGAGCAATGACGAACAACATTTGCAACCATTCCTTTAGTCTTGAACTGTTTGTATTACTGTACTTTGTTATCAATAAATTGGTTGTGTCATCCATTATAACCGTTTTCTATTGCCTCCTTTGCCGGGTTTCGTCTTCAGTTGATTCTTTATATTTTTGTATGTAAATTTTTATTAGGAATCAGCTAGTGGAGAGGTGAAGATCCAACGAGCTCACCTCAGTTTTCATTAGAGTTAGAATAGGCTTCGAGTTTTCTATTATGCTTACGAATTCTATGCTGAATATCTTCTTTTATGTAGGGGATGGCAAAATCTGTGTGTAGTGTATGATTACATAGCTACGTACCAGTGTAATGCTCGCATGTATTTTTTGCAAAATTTCTAATTTAATTTACTTTACCTTTGCCTCGGGTATGCTCAGATGCCTATGGGTTCGTTACCTCAAATGTATAAGTACGGAAATAAATAGTTTAGAAATAAATCGTATATTGTTTCTAACTGTGTACAAAATAAGTCTTAAATCGTAATGATATGTACATTAAATTATAATATAATATTTACTCTGATAAACGGTCTGGATTGATGCTACTTGGCGGTCGGAAACCCACTATACACTTCCGTTCTCCCAGTTGCACTCCTGGATCCTCTCCAAGAAAGTTTGGATGAGGTAGAATTCGGGTGTCCTTAAACTAGAAACACTTTGCTATAGTTTGAGTCCCCATGAATAACTTAAACAGGACATGTTTACCTGGAGCAAAGTTCGCCTGATCACTTCCGTGTTTCTTGGCGAGCGTTGGAAGAACGATGGATTGTCAGGAAGGTGTCATCGTATCAACCGCATTCTTGCTACAAGTATGCTAATGATTTATTGAGGTTTCTTGGTCATAACAACCTCGGCTAAGCCGGCGGATTATGGTCAAATTGACCTAGTGTGCCCGGATGCGGGATTTAGGTTAACAGAACATCCTAAGACACGGGTTCCCGCAACAAAGCAGAACTCTGCCAGGTCTAGGTTAGGGGGGAAGTTCTACGAAACGGGTTCCCATTATAAGGCAGAACTGCGTCAAGTTCAGGTTAGCAGGGTCACTGTACGAGACGGGTTCCCGTCACAAGGCAAAGGGGGCCAAGCCAGCGTAGGGGACTCAGAGTTGGAGATCAGGATCAGGATCTCATGCCTTATGTGCTTGAAATGGATGCGGAAGTTGCTTTTATACTTTTCGGTCCTCCTTATCTTTGCCGTCACTCCAGGTGCACTTCAGTGGGAGCGGCGCTGTGCTTGCTTGTACGAAACTCTGCGCACCACTGGACGTTTTCTTATCTTCTGTTCAAGCGCTAGGGTGATGTAATCGCAGATTGTGTGACTGTATAAGCGCCGTACAAATTTCTGGAATAATATTGATGCTTTAGAAAAATTTGCTACTAGCACTAACGTTACATCAGGGCAAATTTGATGTGGCATGGATAATGTTTTATTGGACTCTCTGCATAATGGAAATGTGAGACTTAGCTGCACAATCCCAGAGTTTTACTCCGTAGGTCCAGATAGGTTTAATGACTGTTTTATATATGAACAGTTTGTTTTCAATTGATAATTTTGATTTACGTCCAATGGGCCAGTATATCTCTTTCACTTTGAAATCGACTTATGTTCTCTTTTTGTTTATATGTTGCTTTCAGTTAAGTTTGCAATATAGATGGAGACCAAGATATCTGACTACTTCTACCTGTGGAATCACCTCTTGATTGAGGTTGACTGTAGGACAGCTTTCTTTTCGAAGAGTAAATTTTATAGTATGAGATGATGTCAAACCATTTACTTATATCTTCCATTTGTTCAGCCATGTATCAAGCATTCTTATATGTTTTTGAAAATTGCGTAATACGGTATTAGGGTCTGTATGTGTGGATATTATGGCTGTGCCATCAGCGAAGGTACTGTTAGTTATACCTCTAGAAGTTGATAAGTCAGATATATAATACATATAATACACGACCAATAATACTTCATTATGGTACTCCATACTGGATAGAGAAACGGTTGGAAGTCTCCATTGACTTTTGTTGGGAATTCTTGTTCGTTGGTTCAGATATGATTTCAGTAGACTGAAGTATTTGCCCGGGAGATTTCTTTTGAAGTTAATTTGTAGACCTAGATGCCAGACCTTATAAAACGCTTGAATTATGTCTAAGAATGTGGTGGTGCAATGCTGATAATTCTCCACCAATTTACTGATGATCTGGCCTGTATGCGCTTTTCGAGAAATTTTAATATTGTCAATTGCAAGCTCATTGGACGATAAGATGTGACATTAGTTGCATCTTTGCCACGTTTAGGCATAGTAATTATTTGTGTAACTTACAGTGTTTTGGGCCATTATTATCGCGTTGAATAAAAACATAAGTAGCCTTAGACCCTCTGTTAGTAGTTCTTAATAAGCATTCTGGCGGTAATCAGATCAAGTCGGGCGATTTATTTTTACTGAGCCTCTTAATTTCTCCTTTGATTCAATTTACAGGGTTTTCCGATTGCTTTTTACTATGTATCAATTGTGTGTTCACTGTTTGCCAGATGTAATTCCCATTTATCAATGTTGACAAGTGTTGACAAGAGAGAAATATATTTGAGATACAGTGAAACACAACTGATACACGGTGAAAAGTAAACGTAAAGAGATTAGTTGTTCACTCAACGGTTGCTGCACATGGCGGTTGCAGTTAATTCTTGTTCTACTTCTTGATCTTAATCATCGTCATTGGCTTACTAAAGGTGTTTTCCAAATAGAGCAGATTTTTGTTTGTCATTTTTGCCGATGTTCCAGCTGGAGTGTGGTATTAGGGGACTGAGGTGATGTTTTTCCTTTTTTGTGTTTGTTATGTTTCTAAATTAAATTATCTTGTCTTAGATACATATTTTTCGAAAGACTCGTTTAGAATTTCGTTGAATTTGAGATTTAGTTTGTTACAAATTAGCGTGTATTATTAAGTGGTTATAATGTTCGCATTCTCTAGAATTGGCCGATTGGCTACCTCCACATAGCGCACATTTAGCGCATGTAACAAAAATGTCTAGTTTGGTACAGTAGGCTCTTGAATGACCATTATGCTGACCTCGCATGCACCGGATGAATTTGTTTTTCGTTACTTTAGGATATTCAATTTGTACAGTCACATTTTGTAATCCTCTTATATTATAAATTTCCTTGTTGCTTCTATAGGTTCTAGGTCCAAGGAAAATAGTTTTAGGGTTTTTTTTTTAAGTTTGTACTGTACGTGGATTATGCTACAAACTGTATTTACTAGTTTTAGTAGTTTTTGTTTTATCTTTTCAGTGTAAGTTGAATGATTCAAATATTTTATAACAACTTGGTTTGCTATCTTTTTTTTATTTGGTATGTGACGCATATATTATTTTCTTTGAAATTACTGACCATCTTTCGGTATGTCTCTGGTCTTGTACATTTTTTAATTACGTTACTTGCCAATATTTTGCTAAGTATTGTTCATTCTCAATGTCTCTTATTGTAGTAATCATTTTTGCATAGCCTATGACTCCATCTGTGGATATTGGAGGTGGTTTGTGATTATTCTCTTTACTTATGTTTGTCTCTATCGAGTCTTCTTTTGTATTATTCTCTAGCAAGCCATATTGATTACTTTATCCAATGCTCCCCGCAGTGATGTTTGTATTGTTTGTTGTGGTTTGTTTTTTTTTTTCTCGTTTTTATATTTCATTACTAGCCTTTTGCTGGTGATTTCTCTATCTTCTTCCTCTTCACATGAGGATGACATTCTATAGAAGTTTTACTTGTTATTTTCTATTTATGTAATGTGTTAGTTCCATATGCGTAATACAATAGTGGTTCGATACTTCATGACTTGATATAAATTGCGTCGCTGAATGAGAAATACTTAAGCTATTTAATGATGGCTGCTACTGTGGGTTGCATTGCAGGTACATTTGATAATTAATTATTGGGTTACCTGGTCCAGGCACATTCCCTATCGATATCATTGTTCAATTGTCTTTATACGACATTTATTTTAAATATTCAGCACCTGTATTGAAGTGCACTGACTCTACGTTTTTCCCCTGTTTGCAATAGCTTTATTAACGGACACTTTATCATACTCGTGCTGACACTTTATATCACTCTCACAGAGCCGGTACTTAATACATGCTTACATCACGAAACTCAGCGAGAACTCGATTTGCTATATAGACGAAATTGTTGTTTTCTGTCTCAGTAGTAGATGATATGGAAGTGTCGCGTGAACCAACGCCCAGAAGTTGTTTAACGTGAAGCTCTATCTTACTGCTCGTATGTAGACTAACATTTTCAACAATTTTCTTGTTGGACCGCGTCTTTCCAGTTCTTCCTATCAGCCGATTTTTCTCTCCATGCCACCACTTCTTCTTCTATCTGCTAATATGTCATTTACGACTTTCCTTGGAGTTCTTACTTCAGGCATGCTTACCAAGTGACTCAACCATCTAATGCGTTATATCTTTAAGCCTGGTACCAGACTGGGGTTAGTTTCTCAGGGTTCATACCTCACACCCATACAGCACTATCGGTTGTATTATTGACTTAAAGATCCTCAATTTCACTGTTCTTGGCGCCTTCTTTCTATTCAGAAAGGATTTCGCACATATAAGTATCTGTTACCTTTCATTATTTTGATTTCTACCAAATATAAACCAAAATCAAACCATTGTTACTGCATGGGCACATATGAGGGCCGGCCAGCTAACAGTGAAGGACGGAATCGTTGTTACAAAACCTTAAATTTATTCATCAGCTTAACCAAAATAATTTATATAAATAGAATGACAAGTAAATCTTCGATGAGACCTTAATGGTGCTCATCGGAGCCGTAGGCACAACGCAAAATGCAAGGTACGACATCAAAGAAAATTATCCAATTATGTAAACAAAGATGACGCTGGAGGAAGCCTGAAGGGATTCAATCGAATGCACTGACACTCGGCACAGCAATATAATCTCACTTAAAATAAGCACAAATTAAACTTCGCGGAGAATTTGAACGATTCCGCGCTAGACGTAGAAGCACGCCAAAAAATTCATACATTAATGTACACCAACAAACAGGGTCAAAACCAGCTGGTTACGAGGTCAGAACAGCTAGAAATGCCAATTCGGTAATAATTAGAAAGCAGACTAAAATGACCACGTACACTTATTCCAGAGATCTGAATTGGACTGATAAGGACTGGCATCTTAGCGTTGACAGAAATAAGGATCTAAT
This sequence comes from Agriotes lineatus, assembly GCA_940337035.1. Lineage (NCBI taxonomy): Eukaryota > Metazoa > Arthropoda > Insecta > Coleoptera > Elateridae > Agriotes > Agriotes lineatus. The sequence continues at coordinate 160,345,645 of OW679197.1, forward strand.
AGGCGGAAGTACGCCAGCGACCAGCCAAAACAAGAAAGCGCGCTTGCTTCAATTTTGCGGTCAGGGTGAGGAAACGCAGCGTGGGGCATATAAATAATACAACAATTTAATCTAGTTTAAAGTATACATCGTTTTTTGGCTTTCATTTCTGCGAGGAGTTCTTCCGAATACAGTTTCTAGATACGTAAATATCGGTATATCCCGAAATAATCAGACGACTGCCGCTATCCAGAAACAGGACCGAGACTATCCAATGATGTCAACGCCTTCGTCGGGAAAAATACGCACTTGGCGTGACACTCAAAGAAAGTCTTTTATAAATATGTTATGTGGCTTCAGTTCTTGGGATTTCTGAAAAAGGACTGTCTACCTCCAAACTGCGCACTCAGAATTTTTAAGGCAAAGACGCAAACTCCTAAATTCACAGATTGCTAAATTAATTGGGTGACCCAAAACGCATGGAAGCGTTCGGGATTGTTGAATCGGTGGCAAACTCAGGCGAAAAATTCACAGCCTTAAATTACATCACTTAGAAGCTTGCAAGAACATAATTAACAACTGTATAATAATAATAATAATAATAAGTTTTATTCCCAGAAGAAAACATACATAAATACTATATTAAAAACATTGTTAAGGGAATGCGATAGTAATCAGATGATTTCTAGAAAGATCTAGGAATCCCTGCTCTACCCCACCACCGCTAGATTCTTGCCAAAATAAAAACAACTTGTTATTAAATGAAATGAAATAAAATAAAATTAAATTAAATTACATGAAACTAATAGAAATTAAACGAATTTAAACGAATCATTTGACCACTTCACATATATACTTTGTGATCTGACAATTAATTATAACAGCAATAACTAAAATACAAGAAGAAAAATGTGGATAACATAATCAGGAGTTCAACCAACTTAAAACTTCCTTATGAAAGGATCGTATAGACAAAGTTTTTCATTTATAAGGCAATTCATTATATAAACTTGAAATGTTATAAGTAAAAGACAGTTTGAATAATTCAGTATGATATAAAGGTATAGTTAATAGGCCTCTGTGTCGGAGGTTCAAATTATGCACATCGGTTCGAAAATCGAAATCTAATTTTATTATATAAATATGGTGGAGACTGGTTCAACCAGTTTGTTTCTGCTATTTTGTGATCTTCTTGCTGAGCGAATGCATATTGCTGTAAAAAAGTTTTAAATTACAATAGGCTCTTCGAATACAGCAGTTCACGTATTCACGAAATCTAAGGTCCGAAACCAATTCAATACCTGATTTTTTTGCCGTGCTAGTACAGGGAATAGGCACACCTACGTTTATATTAATTAGTTGTAAATATTCCTTTTTATAATTTGTGCTTCCAAATACAACAATGGCAGATTTTAATGGATTAATTTTAAGAAAATGCAGATCAGACAATTCAACCAACTGATTTAGCTCTTAATTAATAGTAGTGCAGGCCATTAGAGTATCACTGGGTTTAAACGACATGTAGACCTGAGTGTCATCTGGATATTGATGGTATTTACAATTATTTAAAGCGGTACTACATAAGTGGTATAAATTGTGAACAATAGAGGACCTACGATGGAACCTTGAGGAACACCGTATTTTATCTCACATAGATTAGACCGTTTGTTATTTAATACAACACACTGCTGTCTTCCGGTTAAATAAGATTTCAACAACTGTAAAGCAGATTGCTCAAAACCCACATGAGATAAAATTGCATATAATATTTGATGATGTAAAGTATCCAAGGCCTTGGAAAAGTCGAGTAATATCAGTACTGTAAGATTACCCTCATCACTTGCTTTCAATATGTCGTCAGTTATATTAAGTAAAGCTGAGCAGCAGCTGTAATTACGGCGAAAACCAGATTGATAATTCGGCAACAGCGAATTACTTTCTAAATAACATCTTATTTCCTCAACCATGATTTTTTCCAAAATCTTCGATAGTACTAGTAATATGCTCACCGGTCGTAGATCCTTTATTTCTTTCGGTGCATTCGTTTTAGCTATTGGTACTGTGTCAGTAATTTTCCAAGCATTTGGAAACACATTTTCTAATAAACAGATATTGATTATATGGGTAATATAAAAAACCAGAAAAGGAGAGCACAATTTAATCATTACAATATTAATATTATCATTACCTGTCGACTTGGACTTAATAGAGTTAATTATTTCTGTAACATATTCTGTAGAAACAGGTGCAAAAGTAAATTTAGACGTTAAATTCGTGTTAACGTTCTCCTACATTGTTAATATTTCATCGTCCACTACATCTACGCCCCTCACTGAATTAAAGTAAGAATTTATTTCATTTACGTCACTTAAATGAGTAGGAATACAGGTATTTTTTGTTTTAGGACTTATTCAAAATCACTGTAATTTATTCCAAAAAGCTTTCGGATCACTATGAAGTAATGTGTAATTTAGATACGGGTTTTTGTCATTTCTCATGGAGACTGTGACAAGATTCCGAAGCGATTTATAATATTTCCATTGTTCAGGATTCCTATATTTTTTAAAACGTTCAAAAGCAGTATCTCTTAAGCTCATTATCAAACGACCAGTATCAGTAATCCAGGGAGCCTGTTTTTAACATTATTCTAGTAGGTTCATTGATTATTTGACTAAATCCGAAACTGTCAAGCATGGAGATATCGATTCCGTACTTTCAGGTTGAAGCAAGTCAATGTTAAAGTCTCCTACACATATGATGTCATCATAAAGAGGAACCAAATTACTACAAACCATTTCAAAATTTTCTATAAAACATAAAAGCCTTGTATCTATTTCTATGGGTAAATACACAGAGCCTAACAAAATTTTGTGCTTATTAACTATGACTTCTTCCCATAATTGCTCAAATTCAGGAAAATCAATAACATTAATTTGGTTAACTTGAAGAAATGCTTTTGAATATAGTACAATACCATCTCCAAAAGTTTCACGATCATTTCTCAATAAATTATTACCGCCTATTTCAAGTGTATTGTTTGGAACCTTTGAATCCAAGAAAGTTTCCGTAATAGAAATTATATCATAATTATTTTCTAAAATATGTTTACGCAAAATTAAAAAATCATCAGTCACGGATGGAGCGTTAACATGTGCAACAGTCAAATGATTCATATTCAACTTAAAAAACTAAACAATTTTATAATTTACAGTATAATAATTTACGAAAGCCTGAAGCGTCCTGTACATACGCTACCGAATTTACCAAACACAGATGAGTAAACAAAAATAGGTTATTGTTCGAATTTACTTATAGCCTCTTCCATATCTTTAATGTTTCTAGCACGCACCTTTTTATTGCTTATGTTGATAACAATAATACCACGCATTTATTAACAACTCGGACCGGGTTTTTGTAAGATCTTCCCGTATAACAATACCGGAACCTTTTAACTTCTTTTTTACTTGAAAAACCTGATCTCGAAAACGATAACTCGTGAACTTTACTATGATCACCCTGAAGAGTAGGGAGAGTTATAAGCAAATGCACTTTTGCAATTTCTGGGTGCTCGATAAATGGCATAGGCGCTTACAAGTTAATGAGCTTTTGCATTTGCAACTGCATCAGCTTAAAATGAGAGGGCATTGATAATAGCAACTCTGTGAAAATAAAACAACCTAGCAATACTGAGCATTTGTTGCGAGGCGTAGAAGATCTGCATATTCAAAACTTAATTAAATCTTTAAAATGGAGGTTTTAGTTTGCTTAACTATTGAAACAATTTGTATCAGCTAATGTCTGCAAGGCAATTATAAACGATTACTTCATTTAACGCATGCAGAACTAAATAAAAATCAGAATTAAAATAATAATGCACTAATCATATTAACAAAACCTTTATATATATTCAAATAATCTTAACACACGATAAACAAATATAAATTTGTAATAAAATAACATTTTTCCCGCCAGCAAGCTGTTCCGCGAACGATTTCTGAAACTTCAAATTCAAGCGATTCCCTAAGCGTCAGCTTTATTTCGTGGCTTACGTACATCATGTACGATAAAAAAAACTGATATAATATGTGACTCGAATCTCAAAAAAGCCCAAGTTATGCATATCCTTTCGAATTCTTTTTTTAAGTAGAAAAATTGATCGTCAATAGAGCTGTCGGAAATCCATGAATGCGCAATAAATCCTGTTCCTACGAATATTCCTTTGATACTTGATATTATAAATAAATCCTAAACATATAACTAACGGTTTGTTGGTAGAAATACCTATACATAGAAATAATTTTCGCGATTTTATAAGAAGTTTGAAATGTTAACAGGAAATCCGCAAAGAAACTCGCATCGATGGCCTAGGAAAATGATGTAGCAAAACATGCTGCATCTTCATTATCTAGCTGGTCTTTTTGGGGAGAAATTCCAGTTTGTAACTCATTTTATGACCTGCCATAATCTGAGTAATCTTAAAAGCAAGTAAAAATGAATCGATAACAACTAGATCGCTAGCCCACTCAATTGGTTCTAATGCTTTTTCGATTATTTCTGCGTTTTCCAAGTCATTGTATCTACTAGTTTAATTAACATAGCACATGACTGAGGATCTAACAAAATGCAGATGTATACAAATATAAAACGTTGCCGCTTTGTTCTATCACTGACACTTCGAAGTAAACGAATTTCTATTGGTTATATTTTGGAACGTCTACAAGCCTCCAGTAGTACTTCGGTGTACTTTATTAAATTTTGGATTCCAATTTCTCGAATACACTACCACTTACAACGTTCACCTCTGCCTCAGCATCTAACCTGAAGGCTTCTCGTTAACAACTTCTTTAATCCAACTATTACTATTAGTTACTCTTAACATTTGGTTTGTTGCGATGGTTTGAGTAACGTGTAACGATAAAGGCAACAACTAGCTCATAGGAGACTGCCGGAGAGAGAGGGGCCGTGGGCATAAATAATGCGTAATAAATTAACCTAACCACAATAGGCAGTAGCAAAGCCAGAGTTAAGTGTTCCAGATTCGACAACTTACAGTAATATACTTCTAACCATATACTGTAGTCGAGATACGGTGTAAGGTAGGCTTGAACGACAGCAATATATTGTTATGATACAACCCTAAATGTGAGTTAGAATCAAATTTATTAAAATTAAGGGGTTACAATGGTTAAAAATAGTTTGGATTTATTCAGGTATAAGGTGGAAATGTGTATGGAAAATAGCTATTTGAAAAACAGGTGGATTTTAAAATAATATAATTGAATAAATTACAGTTTGAAAACGAATGACAAATACTTAATTTGAAATAAAATAAAAATTTAGTAGGTTTAACTCAAATAAATAAGAGTAGAGTGTATGAAAAGGGATATATCGTTAAGTATTTTTTTTTAATTATTGAGAATAACAAACTTTTGAGAAATGTAGAAAAATAATTTTGGTCTGATTAAAAGTATTTAATATAACCCTGTTTTCATTAAGAAATGTTTGACTAATATAAAAAGGGTATAATACAAATCATGGTGAAATAAAATGGAATTTTAATAAATAACAAGAAGTGAAGACTTAACTAAAGAAGATTATTGGTATTTGGTAAAAACTAATGGATAGCAGAATTGTTCTATACAAGTGAATCATTAAGAAAATGTGCTGAGTCAACTTTATTGGAAAAATTACATTTTACATATGACATTAATCAAATTGGATCACGTCAAGCTGTTTGTTGCTGAGTAAGACTTCCAGAGGAGTATCATTGGAGAGAAGAAAAACATTCCAGGAGGGTGGCAGTTTGCTGTAGCAGGTGGATGTCTGCAGGATATCTGTTTGCTGAGTACTGTAGGAAAATTGGAGTTTGCCGATCTTGGACGGTTGACATGTGTTGTCTGTCTGTGAACAGTGCATTGCAGGAAGGTGCTTGAAAGGGTCAATTCGCAGATCAAAAGGAGATTGCCATATGGTGATTTCTTATTACAAATCATAACTAGAAATGAAATAAACACAATAAGAAGGTGAACTAATTAAGAAATAATTATTACTTACTGTGTTTTTGATATTATTGTGTACCAAAAAGATTGGGCATAAGTATTGACTTATGAGAATGAGATTTAAAATATTAGAACATCAATCTTTCAGAAATCAAGTAACTAGATAAAAGAATTCACCCCTGATTTTTCAGAAGATATCTATAATAGTAATTATTGACATTATAATACAAAATAGGGCAATTTGTAATTTAAAAAACAGATTAATAGCAATATACTTGAAGGTTCAGTTCAATATTTATTCACAACGACTTTAATACACCAAAGGACTTGTTTTCATGTATTGTTTGAGGCTTTCGCGGTTACTCGAATTATTCTCCTTAGCATAGAATTTCGGCTTAGACCGCGTAGTATTTGTATATGAACACCCAGCATTTTCTGGCTTAATGTGCCTTGCACCTTGTGAAGTCGAGTAAAAACCCGCTCGATGGCCATGCTCTTTGGTGGCTCGTGTTGTTTGAGTATCTTGAGAACGAGGATACTTAGGCAGATTTGGCCGTTTTGCTGTTTGTGCATCCATATTCACTAACGTTTCGCAAGACCTTGCAGCTTGCATCATCAGAGTGAAAGACTTCGAGTTCTTCGCATAAACGCCACATGGCGCAAACATATCAATTAAATCACTCGAATTATTCTTCTTAACATGGAATTTCGGCTTAGACCGCGTAGTATTTGTATATGAACACCCAGCAGTTTCTGGCTTAATGTGCCTTGCACCTTGTGAAGTTGAGCAAAAACCCGCGCGATGGTCATGTTCTTTGGTGGCTCGTGTTGTTTGAGTATCTTGAGAACGAGGATACTTAGGCAGATTTGGCCGTTTTGCTGTTTGTGCATCCATATTCACTAACGTTTCGCAAGACTTTGCAGCTTGCATCATCAGAGTGAAAGTCGCACTAAGAACCGAAGGTCGGTGTGGAGCTATTTATAGTCCTCCGAAATTCCATGTTAAGAAGAATAATTCTAGTAACCGCGAAAGCCTCAAACAGTATATTTAAATCACTCGTTTACTAGTATTAACAAATAAAAAAGTGCAGTGTAACAACCACAAAGTAAAAAAGATAAATTCAATTTGTTAAATAACCATGTGGTGTTTACCAACAACAAACTAAAGTTACAATCCAGTTAAACGAGTGGTGCTTGTTTACTGCTTACAAAAGCTCCAATCAAACATTTAAGAACAGGGATTGGTGACTCCATGATGACCGTAATTTAATAATCCATATATCTTATTATTGGAGATCATGATATGAGATGCCGGTTGCGCGAAAAGCACAAGTGGCAAACCTGATCTTAATAGCTGCCATGCGTGTTATAAAATCCAAGAAAGTTGTGACGAACTTTTCCGCTTTTCCAAGCGTCAAATGTGCAATCCAACAGGCGGGCAGATCAACAAGGTCAATTTTTAGCAGGTAGTACTGCGAATCTTACTCTTCCAGAAATATGGCAATAGAAACATAAAAGAAAAATTTAACCTACCGAAAAAGAGGTGAGAAGAGAAAAGGAAAAAATAAAAAGCTTGAAAATAAATTCGACAGAGAATTAAACCGCCTGAAAGCAAAGCCTACCGTAAATTGCGGGCAGCCATCAGATGTTTTACTTCCGAAATACTATGTCATTATGAGGTATCCAGATAGATCCACAACTCACCAAACAAATAAAACCGAATATGATCCATATTGTCAACGATTTTAGGACTAAAATCCGCTTGCGAAGCGTCGCCAAAATGCCAACTACGCATTCAAAATGACTAGAAACTATTTAGAAAACCTGAAATACACAACGACATTTGTACCGGACCTGCAGCAGCAACGGGAGAAAATTTGCTTTCAAACTTTAGCACCGTAACCGGTTATTAACAAAATTTGTTTACCCTTAAATCACTGCATTTATCTTCCTTCGCTTTGTTTACTGTATTTACTTTACAGGCCCTCTTAAAATGGTCAGCCTTTCACACCTGTAATATTTGTTTCCGCAAGCTGGTTTCTGGGTTTTTTCATGCAACCTTATATATCTCGTGCATTTAAAGGTTTTCTGTCTGCTTTTTGGTTCAAAATTCAAAGTGACCTTTGTATTCACTTATTCCCAGCTTCCTCCACCATAACTGCTTGTCCTTCATGATTTTTAACTTTCTTTTTGTTATCTTAGTTGCTCTACAAGTAGCAAGTGCTTTTGTGAACGTCAAAGCTGCCATATTAATTAATTTTACTTGAGGAACCTTGTCGTCGATACCAAAGGCAACCTTATCCCTTAACATATTTTATTTATCCATACCTATGTATGTGTGTATGCCTGTTTTAATTAGCCTCTTGAGTAGCGTCATGAAGTGAAGGCTCACCAGGTTTCTATACTCTCCGATAAAACACAAACCCGTTATAAATTATATTTTTCTTTGGATTTTATATATTTCAAACTCCTCCGTTGAACTGTCATATTTCGTTTTGTCTTCCACTAACAGACTGATATTCAAAATTTAAAACCTCCTTGGCAATGGGAACTGTCGGCGGTGCTCAGCTCTGAGATTTGGAACCTACCTCTTTTCGTAATCTCTAAAACTTAAAAACACGCGGAACTGTTCTGCATTTAACAAAATGAAATCGCACAGTAATTTTAAGAAATCTATTAAGATACCATTCATAAAAATACATTTAACCGGGTCAGCGTTACAACTTTGACTGCAGCAAAGCAGGGTAACTAAAATTATTCCTAAGAAGTGTACCTGTTGGCCCGACGTTCAGTTGTGGGATAATCACTACCTTCAAACGTGTTCGTCTAAAGAAAAATACTTAATACATGATTTGTTTAATGCATTTACTACACAAATTTCACGTCTAACAAATATGTTTTAATTCCAACCCTAAAATAACGGATTCAAAGCTGTGACAAAGCGTTGGGTCGATATATTGAACACTGTACAACCGTTTTTCATATTTTTGAACGTTGTGGCGGAAAACAATTTTAATAGTTTTGCCTCAGTAATGAAAGATAAACAACCTCCCCATAATATGTCAAAGTTTTTATAGTGGTATTTTAATTAAACCTTGCGTAGTTGTTTACTTCAGAACTCCACTTGCTTTAAAGTGCATTTCTGATTCAATATCCAATTGGCCAATTTCTGAGTTACACTAAAGGCTAAACGTTATCGTTGTTTAATGCTCATCTTCCTTAATAATAGTAGTACAGGCAAACCTTAATTTGCTTTAAGCACGTTAGATTTGGTTGAGAATAATGTTACTATTATGACAAAAATATTGATTTCCTCTTAATGAAATATTTGCTCTGAATTGAAAACTGTGCATTTTCCTTTCTTTTGCGGACGCCTATGTTTCCAACGAGCCTAAAATACCTAATTTTATGAAGTGATATGACATGATAACAAAACTCTAATAAATATTCCACCCTTATGTTGAATGCCGGAAGCTCTGCCACTCTCCAGTTTGATAAAGCACGACAACGCCATTTATTAATTCGAAGATTTCAGCGATAAGTCAACAGGTTGCACCACAGCTGGAACTGTATAGAAAAATAATAAATTCCTCTGCCTAATGATCGCAACAACTGACCCTACAAAATGAAATAAATGTCCGGAAACTGGGAAAATTGTGTTTCATCGCTAAACATGATGTAAATGTAATAAATCATCATTAATTTACTCTATAACTGTACACTAAAATATCGTTCGGAATCAAGTGTTACATTAAACATTTACTTCAACCACTGTTCACTATGTTTCCAGCTAATCTAAAAAGAAAGGACCAGCAGTTTGAGTGGTTTGGGATTGCATTTTATATCAGCAATGATGCCATAGAAATTGTTTTCCAGTTAAATAAATATTTATTAATATTTCTTTCATATCTATATGCCTAAAGGTTTTTCCGTTTATTTATGTTGATGGATATTAGTAGAAGAATTGGATTTACAAAAGCAACGTTATTGTGCTCTTCGAAGTCTTAAATCTTCGAATCGACAGGCGTATAAAACCTAAAAAATACATTGCTTTCTTTTATTCTTAACCTTTAAATAATGCTCTGAGAGATTTTAAAAATCATATGTTACTTCCCAAATGTTAATTGAAAATATCTTAAGCATTCATTTTACAAATTTTTTGTAATGCAGTACTGTGTGATACAAGGCTGATTTAGACATACAGTTTAATGGTAATGAAAGCATGTTCTACAAACAGGCGGTTTCTCTATCTTTTATGAATCTCATTTTATTTATTTATTGTTCATTGAAATGTTAAACAGTGTTTAATATGATCGCATCCTCGAATGTTAAGATACATTTAACATGCATGCACTATAGCAACATCACACATATTCATGGTAGTCCGATTTCGATTTAGCAGTTTTTAGTAATTATTATTGATTCAAAATTATTTCCTCGATGAACAATAAACTAATGAACGCATTTCGAGGGGTAGCCGTCTTAACATTTCTCATATAAATTAACACTCTCGCGTCGCTGCGCTCGCTCGAGTGGTAAAAATATGCTCGAATATTAAGACTGGGTTACCCCTCTTAATACGTTAATTACTGTTGCCAACGACAGCAATATAACATCTATAATATGAAATTTTGAAGTATCTACTGCAACTAATTACAATATTTTTTTAAAGGTGCCCAATGTGTTCAGGACATAGCACTAAACACGTTTTTGTTTCGTTTGTAGGATGTCATCCAAATATTAGCAATGCGGTTTTGTCCTTACGGTATCTTATATGCAAATTTGGAATCTGAAGTAAATAGATCTTTAAAATTTCAAGTTATTTACATTCAATTGATATCAAGTACGGCCATGTTGTAATTAGATCCGTATATAATGTTATCCATCAAGAAAATGGTATCTGTGCCGAAAAAGCATCGATAAAATAATTACCAATTAATAAAACAAAGGTAGACAAACTATTACAGAGGAAACCCTGTTTACGACATGCATAAAGAGCTCCAATAGCTTAGTGTCAAGGCTAGGTCTTAGACTAAAATAAAAGGTGGCTCACTCGCGATAGTCAAACACTTCTACCTAGTAAAGTAATATGAAAATTAGTTTTATTTTTATGCCTCTCGGCGATGCGAAATCTATACGTTCTCAGCTTCAAGATTAAGATTTACCTTGTTTTGTGAACCCTGAAAGCTTATCTTACTGCAACAATACGGGGAACTGCAATCCGGTTTTCAAATAGAATTCAAACAGTAAACTTAAGAACTTCGTTAAGATAACATTGATAAAAATGTATTTAAGCACCAGAAGAAAGCCAGAACCGCAACAATCTCAAAGAATTATATCTGCTCGTGACGTCATCTGTCGCGATAAACAAAATTGCTATACATAAATTATGTTCTCCAGGGGTGCAATTCCTCAAGCGAGAACAATACTGACAAACTGATACAGATTACTTAAAGCGTTACTGTACTTCTAACGGGAATACGCGCCAAAATGATTGCACAACTGGGTTGTTTATTACATACATAATATTTGCAGCAAACTTAGCTTAGTACATTATCACACGCTCAAAAATTACAGTAAATCACACATGTAATACTAAATTTATAAAACATATTAAATGTATCTTAGTGATGCGGGATCGAATTCGATTAAACGAATATGAACAGCTCGAAGATAACAACGAGCGGAATTGGCGACGTTTTTTTACAAAATTTCGTTTGCAAACATGAAAAACCGCAATTAAAAGACTGGCTACGAGATTCGACGCCCGTCTACATAATAACGACATATTTCTCTAGGACTACGTCTGGGTGTAAGGCGTCGATGTACGGAGTTTTAATATACAAGGCGTAGATATGCGGGGCATCGGTGGAACGATACGAGGCTCCCTTCCAATATATCCGATCGGAGATTGATACGAAATTCCAAGGCACTCAAATGAAACGAGTTGGGATTTCAGATTTGAGGAATTCGGTATATTGGCGTGTTAAGGGTTCCCAAACAGCTACATTTACGAAACTACAACAAACACATAGACACAAGCTCTCTGCTTGATTATGGATAGTCTCGCGCGAGAAGCAATTCGATGAGACGAATTGTTGACCCCTTCTCCCTTATGCACAGAAATTAATGGCTGCGCCAATTCGTATAGTGACGTAGCAAAATATTCAAATTGCACTATCGACAACTTTAAGGTGTATGTCCATATGCACTGCTAATTTAACAAGACATTGTAGAAATTAAAAATTGTTGTCATCAAAAGAAATAATAGTTTTTTCTTAAATTATTACTAATGAATTCTAAACAATTGCATATTTATCACATAATTTGAAAGTATTGTTCTGTATTGTTTGCCATAATGATTTTACAGTACATTGATTGTTTTGTCTATATTAAATACTACACTAAAAATTCTCAAATAACAGTATTTACAAGTTGAGGGTTTTTCTATTTTTCTTCAACTCAAAAATACCAAGAAATGAATAACTAATACTACAACTGAAAAAGGCTACAAATCAAGAAACTATACAAATAGCCACTTTACATATTGTAGTCTTATAAGCCGTCTTCAGCCCCGGACCTGCCAGGTGCTTAGTTTAACATATTGAATTAAAGTAGAATGCCCGTCTATAGGGTTCAGGACAACCAAAGATGTTGGTATGGTGGCCGCAGAACCTACTATATAACCAATGTCCGGGTGTGAAGATCGAACTCACTACCTGCCGACTGGAAACGCAAACGCTTTACCAGCTGGCTGCACGCTCTAACGACAAATATCTTAACAAACATATACATAAAAGCTTATCACTCGTTCTTTTCTCTTTTTATGAATCCTGATCAATAACCTACTATGCAAAATAGTTGTTCACTTATAATTGTGTAATGTGTCAAAATAAACCCTTCAAACCAGATATCATTAAAAATGAGACAATGTGATGATGGCAAAGCCATGTTTGAAATCTACTAAAATACAAATAGTAAATATTTTATAACCTTGCAGAAACGTTTGATTTCCGAAATAAAATCTACTTTGTTTATCGTAAATAATAACTGAAGTGTGCTTAAAAACGAAAATTGAAAATTTTTGCCCGATGGTGGAAATTAAACAAAAATTATAGAATTATAATGTGAATTACAGTAGTAATTTCTAATAGCAGCAATAGCCTTGCTATATATCTAGCCCCAGTTTAGGTGCCAAATTTGTAATATATCACTCTCTTACGGAAGTTATTACAATTAATATCAAATTAAATATATCCTTTTACTAACTATTAAAAAGAAGCATTATCAGGTATAGCTCAATTATGTACTTACCTTACTTCTTAATACAATAAATAGGATTTGACGTATCTCGTAAATCAATTTGACATTTAGAATTATGTCATGTGATTATAGTTTTTTAAAGCCTCTACTAGTCAGTTTACAAGCAATGTTAGACTGAATTACTTTTAAAATATAATAATTATTTGACTTTGTGAATCAAATACATGTTTCAGTACTTCACAAAATTAAAATCATACTTTCAGTTTGTTAGTAGCACACCGAAGTTTGATCTGGCATTACAAAAAAAAAAATAGATATTGTCAAAATTAGTTTAATCAAGTGTCAAATATCCAAACTTGATTTAAATGAATATTCTAAAAAATAACCTAATACCAACATGTAAATTTCAAATAATAATGACCGAGAAACATCGAGTACTCGAATCACAATTAAATTTAGAAAATTAATTCTTCTAAATTCATTTCTAAATTTATTTAGAATTATTTTAATGATTTTCCACACCGAACTTGCTATATAACTTTTTAATATTTCCTAAGAAATGGGCAGTAACCTTCTGATTATCTATCTTGTACCGGAATGTGTTATCTCAGCTCCTAACTGGATAAATTTTAGTCAGCGAACACCTCCCTGGGTTGTTCACGACCAAAACCAAGCTCGTTATAGCTCTTTAAAACCTCTATTACATAAATAGACAGTTCAGCAGCATACCACAACACTCACTTTCACTTTTTTACTGGCTTCTTAGTAAAATACTACGTTAAATAGAATCAAACAATCTTGAATTTTATATTTGAATAATATTTATGACTTATAGTCAAATTTGATCGTAGAGAATACTATATTGCTACTACGTATCAAATCATCAATTATTATTCTTCGCTCCTACACTAATTGCTCGCATTATCTGTACTCATCTTAACTTTTTAATTTTACTGCTTGTTTTGTTTGTATTTTGTTTTGTCTTGAAATTGAGTTTGTAGACGTACATGGCCCTTAAAATTGCACACTTCAATATTGAATCGATTGGTACGGGTTTTTATGAGTTCAGAGATCATGTGTACCAGTTTGATTATGATATTATTGCTCTGTCCGAAACGTGGTTAAATCCTAACATTTCTGATAAAGTTTTTAAATTAAATGGATATCAAATGATAAGGAAAGATCGCATATCGCGAGGTGGTGGCCTAGCATACTATATTAAAAACAATATCGTATTTACCGTAATTAATACAGAAAATAATATACATTTTGAACAATTTTGGATAACATTTACTTTAAACAAAAGGCGATTATCTCTTGGTGCTATTTACAGGGCTCGTTGGAAGGAATATGATGATTTCTTTAATGCATTGGAGGACTCTTTTGCATCTGTGATTCCGTTTTGTGATGATTTGTTATGTGTGGGTGACTTCAATATCGACTTGTCTACCAATAATTCAAACTGCTTAAAATTTTTAGAATTACTTGAAGTTTATGGATTTAAACAAATCATGACCGAACCAACTAGAGTCACTAAGTCCTCCTCCACACTTATCGATCTAATTATTACATCTAATTCCGAAATTATATGTGATATGGGTGTGAGGAGTATGCATGGAATATCCGATCATTCTTTAAAATACTCTTATCTGAATGTCGGTCATGTTAGTACTGCAGTAAATTTCAAAACGTACAGAGATTTTAATAATTTTAATCGTGATGCATTCACCGTGGCGTTGGAAGCTGTACCGTGGGATGCAATGTTTCGGCTTAATGACATTGATTCGAAAGTAACTTTTTTCAGCAATAATGTATTATATTTGTTCAATTCTTTCGCACCTATTCGCACTGCTAGATTTACGAAACCCGAAGCTCCTTGGCTGACAGACAATATCCGTCTATTCATCAAGTTACGTAACAAAGCTCTTCAGAAATTTTAAAAATCTAAAAACCCTAGTAACTGGGATTATTACAAAACTTTACGTAATTTCACCACCAGTGCTATCAGACGGGAGAAACGCGCTTATTTACAATCAATCTTGACCAAAAACAAAAATAATATATGGTCGGCTCTTAAAAAACTGGACCTTAATGTTCAACCAAAAAATCGTGTTATTCCCGCTACACTTTGTGACGCTAACGCTATTAATAATTTTTTTCTTGATGAAATTGCTACAAAGAAAATACAACCTGATCCCAATTTAAAAATATTTTATGAAAATAATTTAAAAAATAATGTTACTCGTTTGTTTGGCTTCTCTCTGGTTACAGAAAATGATGTGTTGGATTCCTTATGCACAATTAACTCAAATTCTGTTGGGGCCGATAACATTAGTATCAATATGATAAAAATGTGCTGCCCTTTTATAATTAGATATTTACTTCATATTATCAATTGTTGCTTAGAAATTAATTACTTCCCTGATAGTTGGAAAATAGCACACGTCATTCCTCTTCCCAAATCCAACTCTCCTTCTAGCTTTAGGGATTTACGCCCTATCAGCATTCTTCCCGCAATATCTAAATTATTAGAAAAAATTATGGAAAAGCAAATTCGGAATCATCTCCATTATTTTAACATTCTTCCTATTGTACAGTCAGGTTTCCGGAAGGGGTACAGCTGTGTATCTGCTCTTGCTTGTATCACTGACGACATATTTAATGCTTTGGAAAATAACTTGGCTACTATCTTGATTCTTTTAGATTACTCCAAGGCATTCGATATGATCGACCATGAACTATTATTATCTAAATTACATTATTTTGGTTTTGGTAATAATGCAATTGAGCTTGTAAAAAGTTTTTTAACTCGAAGAACGCAACTAGTTAAACTAAGTAACTCAATTTCAAACGTGAAAGGTGTAGAGTCGGGTGTCCCGCAAGGTTCTATATTGGGTCCTTTATTATATATTATTTACACTGCCGATTTTATTAATAATGTAAAAAATTGTAACTGTCACTTTTATGCCGATGATACGCAAATCTATTTACCATTTAATCTCAACAACATCAATGAAGCTAACAATTTAATCAATACTGATCTCTCAAATTTAATAGCGATATCTGAACAACATTCCCTGCTTATCAATCCTATAAAATCTACTATTATGCTTTTTTGCAAACCAAAAGACAGAGATAATTTAATACCGTTAGTAAATATTAACATTGCTGGGACAGCTTTAGGTGTACAAAACTCCGGTCGTAATTTAGGTTTAACTATAGACTCTAATTTAAGATTTGATCTTCATATTAGCAATTGCATACAAAAAGCGTTCAGCAACTTAAAAATCTTGTACGTCAACAGACATTTTTTAACTCCAGATGCGAAGAAGACCTTATGCAATGCTTTTGTTTTGTCTCATTTTAATTTCGCTGATTTAGTTTATGGACCTTGTTTGGAAAGCTCTGATGCCAGGAGAGTTCAACGAATTCAAAACTCTTGTTTAAGGTTAATTTATGGAATTAGAAAATATGATCATATTTCACACAAACTGCGAGACTCTAAATGGTTAAATATGGGTAATTGTCGCTTTCTGCACTCGGCCTGTTTTGTCCATAAATTATTAATTAACAAAACACCAAGTTATCTTTCTGACAGACTGACATTTAGAACTGATACTCATAATATTAACATCCGGAATAAAGGACTATTAACCATCCCACCTCACAGATCTGTATTTTTCGAACGTTGTTTTTCATATAGTGCTGCTAAAATTTATAATTCCTTGCCATCCTGTAGCAAAGATCTTTCTATTGCTTCCTTTAAACGATACGACAAGACAGTGCTTGAAAAAAATCATTTTAATGTTTGATCAATTTAATATTACATAATATTGGCGGGTGCGTCGCGGATTCAATTTCAGACAATTATATTCAATTTTAGTTTTTAATTTTCAATTTTGAATTTTTGCCATTACAAACAAATTTTTTTTCGTACTTATTTTTTGTCGGTTGAGTGTAAGAGCAGATGTAATTTATTGCATCTGAACTCCGCCGTTGCCACATAATTTTTTAAATTCTTATATCTGAATGTATTATTTATTTTTGTTTATTTAGCAATAAAGTCCTTTATTATTATTATTATTATTATTAATGGCAATTTAACCCTTAACGTGACTATTTATCGTAGATTATCAATTCAAGTTATTTTTTACTACTAAATATAAACCCCCTGGTTGCCCTTTACAACCGCACCAGTTAAAACATACAACTGTTATATCACATGATATACATTGGATATCTGGATATTATTTAAATTAAATGTATCATTCATACGGTAAGTTGAAGTACTGAAAATTTTGTCTAATGGAATCGAATTTATTTCTCTTACTACACTTTCAACGCTAGAATCTGGACACACTGTATATATAATTGTGTTACAGCGTCGTGCGACATTGTCTGATGCCTAACTTCCATTCTTCTCCATTTATCTATTCCTCCTCTTTTGGATTTCTCTCACTTTTCACGCAAGTATTACCTCCGCCAATGTTTTCCCTGGTCTCCTCCTCTTTATCTGATCCATTGCTGTCCAATTCATGATTTTCTTTCGAAGCCTGTCATCGTTATTTCTTCTTAGATGTCCATACCAAATCAGCTGTTTCCTCCCATTGTCGCATTTGTACATTGATAAATCAAATTTTACTATACCGTGAAAATTAACAAAAAATCTGAAATAATTGAATTCATTTTTCTTACCGTGTACGATATCCCCCAGTTGAACGCGATGATCAGAACACGCTGTATATATTATCCAGATCTGCTCCTTTCGAGTTCTCTCACCCGTAGGTACATATAATTATTCCCCCCGTCAATGTTTCCCTATTCCCGTTCTCCTTGTCTGTTCCGTTGCTATCCAGGTCATGACTTTGTTTGGAAAACTGTCAGCGTTAATTCCTCTTGCGTGCCCATACTAACTTAGTTGTTTACTCTCTCTGCCTTCTTTGCACATTGATAATTTAGTTTCTTCTTTACTCTAGAGTCAAAAGATATAAATTGTGGAATTTTAATGTGGAATATAGTAACAGTTGGTGTGCTGCTGAACATCTTGTCTAATATAACAGAATTCATGGTTTTGTGTTTCAGCATCTATATTCGATGTCTTCACCATATATAAAAAAATACAGAAGCTATTAAAAGCTGGGGCAGCCTCCATTTCGATAGTTACTATTTAAACAATACTACAAGTGCATGAACGATACGTTAATTTATTTAGTAATTATTGAATACAGAACACTAAAACTGGAAACCTTGATTAGGAATGGGACTTGATTTACACAGAATTTCATTTATATCCACCAAATAGTGCTGATTTAGCCACTTTGCTTTTAGTTCGTTCTCGTTATATTAGTGAACAGTTTGACGAAGCAGCTAGATCTTGAACAAGCATATATACAATCAGTAAAAAACAAGACTATTTCAAGTGCTTATGATAATTATGAAAATAAGGTTATGGCAAGTTGTTGAATAGAATTATCTAAATTAAAATAATTCAATAAGCACTTGGATAAAGCTAAACCAGTCAGTTATGCAGGGTAGCAGCCAGCAATAAGAGGGATGAAGCAAAAGTGCAATTAAAGACGATATTTAACTTGACACTTGTGAAATATTGTTATTTTCAAAATGTATTATAAGTAAGAAGAAAAGGATTGTGCCAATGTTAATATTCATCTAACTTGTTAAATTGAGAGACCAATATTGTAGTCTATAAATATAACACTGTTTCTTTAAATTTGTATTTACGTCAAATTTTATTAGTAAACTCAAATTTCACACAAGAATGAGGGTTATTGGGTAAAATGGTTGTAACCATATTCCTTGCTTAGAAAAGATGTTTAATTTGTAAGTGTATTTCCCAAAGTTGCAAGGGATACATGCATTTTAATAACGGTCTTCCTCCCCTTATTAAATCACAAAATGCAGTGCACGTTTATGCAACATTAAACAATATTAATTATTGAAGTTATACTACGAGTATAATATTCTCTTAAATTTTTCTACACTTATCTGAATGTGTAAGAGTTATAATCAGGAAATCTTGTGCGGTGATTGGGATTGCAGTGAATCCATTGAAGGTGCCGTAGCTGCTTCCAGGCTTCCAGCGAGCAAGCAAGTTGATCACCATCAAAAGTTACGGTATTGAAGTTAAAAGGAACCACATCCAAATCCGCCGTGAGAGCAATTTTAAAAACCTAAGGAACGAATGAAAGATTACGTTAATTTGACCTTTAACAAAAAGGATATGGCAGTTGAAATGACAAAAACAATTATAACAAATAATTATTATAACTAAATTCATATTAAAATCTATATCTGTAATAGAGTTATAACGTCTTGGGACATTATGTGACTCATGTGTATGCCTTTCTCTCTTTCCCTTTCTCCATTCGGTTGACATTCAGTTCGTTTCTTTCCATTGTCGTCTTTTATGTCCATTCTTGCCTTGACTTCTTCGTTTCTCCCTCTATTTAAGCGCGATACTCATACTATCCATTTCTTGGCACCCATTTGTATTGCTTTTTATGTTTTCCTATATAGTAACTTTCTTACTCCCTAAAAACCCACTCAGACATACAATCGCTTTCCTGGGTTGTATATTTCAAAATTTGATTTATAATTCAATTGTACCTTGCGTGTTAAATTCTACCCCTCAGTATTGGTGCTGTCGGTATGATTCTCTTTTCTTGATTTTGTAATTCGAAGGCCGTACTCTCCTCTGCTGTATTGTTTAACAGTTGCAGAATAAGATTTACAGTCGGAATCACCTAAAGCTAGCGGATCTTGAAGCCAGCCATAAATACAAGGGCTCAGCAGCAGGTTTTGATTCATGCGACGGTAAAATTTGTGCGATTATGTATTGTGGTCCGCGGCTAATGTGTGTGCTCGCGTCCGAAGCGTTTCCTTCCTATATGTTTACGGTGTATATGTACCGTAGCAGGCGCCTTAATTGGTTCCTGTATATTCATTGTATACCCCCAGTAAACTTTCTCGCAGTTTCCGCAAGCAATAATGGGTCTTTGTGCGGTACTCATCCCGTAGCACATTTAGCATTAGCGTCCGGAAGCGGAAACGCGCTGTTGCGATAGTGCTAGATGACCGCCACTTATTTACAGGCTCTTATCGACACCGCCGCAATGCTCCCGCTAAGAACCCACAATACAATTTGTACCAAATAAACGAGCACCGGGAGAGAAGTATTAGGAAGGTAATTTGGCCGGTAGCGGGCTTTGTGATCGGCAGATTTCCCCTGAGGTAAGGTACGCGCTATCGGTCAAGCAACTGGAGGGAAACACGCGATATACAGAAATTGGCCAGGAGTTAAATATTAGCTGGTGGGATTTCGCAAGTCTTCGGCAGGCCGGCTTCTTGGGCGCAAATTAAATTATTGGAAACGCCGAACACTTCCACATGAAAACCTTCGTTGACACGCGAAACTCTGTGATCGAACTGGCCTCCGCCCCCAGAGGGCGCTTGCTCGAGATATATCGCCGCCCTCCTTCGATAGCTCCTCTGATTTTTCAACCTAGCAAAATACTTCTGCAGGATACATTCCCAAATTAATCCTGTACAAATTAATTAACGAGGTGCGTTTCCCCCGAGTGTGACTAATTGTTGGCCCAACATTTATCACCGGCTCCGGGCAAAGGTCAAACTATAAATGGAAAGAGATCTTAGATTAGGCGTAATAGTTGTGCCACAAATTAATTTGAACAGTCGCGTCATTCAAGTATAATCGGTGGAAATCTTAAAACTATAAACTAAAATGAAGGCAGCTTATCTCGTGTCAGCGGATGCAATTAAAATATTTATTTAGAAGTTAGGAGGAAAAACTTCTTTAAGAGTTCTTTATGTCTCAGAGACGGAACAGATGTTTTTATGAATAATTTCAATCCATATCGTATTCTTGAACATTTCTAAACGCTCAATGTTAACTCTCAATTGCATAATATTTTATTTTTCCCTCAAATATTTTAATAACATAGTGCTGTTATATTCTTATTTCATAGGTAAGAGGGGGTGCGGGTTACGATGCAACTCGCTTGTGTCTTTACACAAAGGAGTGAAATTTCTAAAAACACATAATTTATAAAAAATCGTCAATACAGCAAACATATCATTAGAACTGGGAAAGTATTTGTTCATTTATGACTCATTTCTATAGAGGTACTGGATTGTACGTCATGTATTTGCTTATTTCAAAAATAGGGGCGCGTATATAAAAGGAAAATTGGAAATAGTAGCTATAAACATGATAAGTATTAAAAATGAGAAAACGCCATTCAAGCTTACTGAGGAGCAGCAATACTTGCTAAAGAGGAACTGGGGAAAGATATGGCATCTCTTCGAAAATCTGTTACGTGTACATTTAGTTCCAATTAAAATTATTTATTCAGGAATTGCATTGAGATTTCCTGGTGCGAGTTTGGTTGCCTATCTTCTTGGAAGACTTGTGTGCGAATTTTCAAAAAATATTGGGGCAAGGAAAGTTTTGATAAAGAGGAAATAATTTTCTGTAGCAATCTTGGGCATATTGAATGATTGATTGCTTCTGAGGTGTGGTGGTTTTTTTTTTCGAGGATTCACTAAAATGTGGATTTGAAATCTCTTGTTACCGTAGAAAGTTTATTCCAGCACCTATGTATTGTGTATGCAGTAGCTGAAATTCATCTAGTTACGCTAGGATTCGGAACTGTTTCAGAAGAAATACTCCCTTCTAGCCAACTACAACATCGGTATGTCAATCTGCTTTGCTTTTGTATATTGCGTGACAATTTGGTAATATTTTAGGCTTCTTACTTTGCGGCTTAGTGTTTTTCTCCTTTACGGCTCCGATGCCATCACGAGAAATATTTTGAGAAAAAAATTGTAAGCAGTTTGGGTATGATGTTCAGCTATGCTGACAAAATACCTCTCTTCGAAATGTACCGAGACCTCTACCTCCTAATATTTTACCGTCAACTGGAAAAACCCGCACCCTTCAACCCTGCAGTTTTTTGGACAGCTTTACCACCAGATTTAGGACCAAAACTTTTCGAGGCCTTTTCATTGCCGTTCTACACGATTGAGCATCTCCAGGTAGCTTCTATACGTTCTCACCGTGGTCGAGCCATTTCTAGTACGCGGAGACTGAGAACTTGAGAAATATCTCAGGTATATGATAAATTCTTACCGTAGCACTTTACTTGGGGTTTGCAGTACGATTCTAAAGTAATCGTTGAGGAATAAATCGGCTGCCGTTTTACGGAGTGCTTTTCTCGCGCACGTCGACTTAGCTTTTATATGCTAGGACTTTCTAGTATTTTTACAGAGGTTGTCAGATTCGACAACTTTGGAGTGTTCCTGTACAGCCACTGATGAATTACCGCAATTTTGCAAAACTACGCACTTTTAGGGTGAACATGTTACTTATAAGATTGTTATTGACTGCAGGACTTAATTGATCTCCTGTATAAAAAATTCTTTCCACGTCTTTCATCAAGTTGGGATACAGGTAATAATTACCAGATCGGAACTATTATGGAGAATTGATCAATTTTATGTGTGATAAAAGCAGTACAGGGTCTACTACCAGGCTCTAACTCAATTTCATAAGCATTGGGTATACAAAGATGTGAAAAATAAATTGCTCTGGAACATGAATTTAAGATTTCTGTAATATAAGATGAAGGGAATGTATTATTTTCTATTTATTTGTTTAGTTGTTTGTCTATAGTCTACTTACTCTTAGTTTATTACTCTGATCAACGTGTTTCGAAATGTAAACAATAGTACGGAGCCTTCTCAGTTTTATTTCTCAACAATTTCCTCCTTTAACATCTGATTAATGTGTCCGTGCATGTTTCTGTTATCATCCGTAGAACAACTACTAGAATTGTCGAGGGTCGCACAGCGATAATGGTTTTATTAAGAATATGGGAGTCCTAAACCTCTTATATAGGAGGGGGCTCAAATTTGCTGGAAGTAATAACCAGCCAAAAACATGGTTACATTGGATTCGCTTATCAACAAGACGCGTAAAAAGGTGTTGTCATTTTTCAAGCCCCCAACCTACGTTATTTAGTCTTAGATTTCCATGGAAATACTAACAATTTTTAGGAAACAACACCGGAAGGCTCGCTGTATTGTATAGCTAAAGGAGCCCAACACGAACGAAGTGCCAAATTCAAATTCAAAGATACGCCGGGAAATTTCTTAAATCAAAGTAGACAGCATGCTCCACACATAGGCGTTTGAAGTGCCCTAATTCCAAAGTATCGAATTGCTATACCTGAAGGAAAGTAGCTTGGCAACGTACCAAAAATTGCAATTTGCGAAAGCCATGGAAAAGATATCGCGAAAAGGGCAAAACACATTTTAGGTCTTCGCTACCAAAAATAAATATCTTTCAATTTTTTTGTGGATAATTATGTTGAATCAAAGTGAATCTTGGACAATTAATCTACCATAAAACAATCAAGGAATTTGTATTATGATGTAGCAGGAAATTGAATGAGTGGAAGGTGTCACAAATAAAAAGTGCTAAAAAGAGCCGATGATTGTAGAACAAGATACAAAAACAGAGGAAACATTGATATTAAAAACCAAAAATGTAAAGGGTTAGGTAAGCAAGTCTTTGACTTACAAATCAACATATAAAAGTTGTCGAATCTTAAAATGAACTGTGAAAAATTAAAGAAATTAATTGCTGACTAAAAAAGATGGATAACTGCACCAAAGCAACCAGAATGCTGAAGACCCTAAGAATTTATCTAATCTGTTTTCATTAGGTTGGGTAACTGAGCAACAATTACTTTTAGTAAAATATCCTAATCTCTAACTTTGAACATTCTGACTTGTACAATGTTGTAATAAGATATACCTAAAATTCCTACCACAAAAACAGCTCGATATAACTGATTGTTGCAATCAATCCAGAAATTATATATTTTTTGAAATCTATATTAGCAAAACATTTAAAAATCCATCAGCAAAGACTAATGCTTCTTATGTGCAGATGTTGTTTACACATAGTAACATATTCTCTTAACCTTGCGAAATTATTGATACCATAATTTCATCTACCCCACCTTTCTTTTGGTAAATCGACGTGATCATGATTTTTTGACACATAATCGTACTATTTAAAAACAATAGTAACAAGCACCATATTTCGACTTTTAATTTTATACATTTGTATTCAGGATCAAAAATATAGCACCTGTAGCTGACTAGAGAAAATTATTGTTCGCTTAGCATGACAATTTTCTTCTGTACTACCCATATAATAAGTTTCTTGGCTATCAAGGGTCGTATAACTTCAGGAATGTCCATTATTAGTGCGGTTGTGATTATTATGACGAGTGCTACCACTTCATCTACCCCTGCTAAACATTCAACCTCTTGGGATCTTAAAATTTGCATTCCCACTCTTGGTTATGAAAGAATCTGGAGGACACGTTAATGTTATCATTTTTGCGATGTGTTTAAAGTATAGTTGTTGTTTAACAGTTCTTGACGTTTAGCATTGTCTAAATTTGATTAATTTAGAGCTTCAATAATAGTTTGTAAATCAATATTTACTAAACGTTCGCAAACGCATTGATAACAGGCTTTCATTTACAGTATTTTAAAGTTTTTCTTAAATGCTACTAATAGTTCTTCTACAGTTTTATTGCAACCGTTAACTAATTATTCACTTTGCGCAGCCTTTGTTGCCCATTTTCCTATTCTGCAGCAGTTGAAGTAATGCAGTTTTCGAGTATCTGAACTCTTTTAGAGAACCATTCGGATTAGTGTGAGTTTTTCCATATTTAATGATGTGGTTGACTGTTGAATTTGTTCCGCCCTTCGTTATTTTAAATGTGGTTGCCCTTAAGTTGTTAGCTAGCTCAGACGTCAATGCACAAGACCCATTTATGACCTCAGTTGTGGCTATGGGAGGTCCAACACAGGTTGGCTTCGAGTTCGTCTCGTTCACACCTTTAATTTTGAAAATAAACAAACTTCGCTACGAATAAAATCCAGGGCTGGTTGCATAAACTTAATGTACTGTACGTTTGTTTACATACATACAAATAAAAGAAATTCCAAACGACAATACGCAAATAATATAAGCCATAAATAATAAAGATTAATATTTAGATTGAATGACTGCGGGCTAATAGCTAAATTCTACTCGCAGTTACAGTTTGACATTAACATATGTCATGAATAAACAAAGGTTAACCGTGAGTTTGCAATGCTACGAGCTAAAAGCTAAATTCTAGGCGCATTTACAGTTTGCACAAGAAACAACGAACAAAATGCCAAATATTAACGCTAACATGAAAATTCGCGAAAATATCTTTCACGCACTCCGACAAATCACTTTAGTCCGGTACTGCGTCAAGCGTAACCGTTCGCAGGTATTTGCTGACTATGTGGCCACGCTTTGAAGACGGCGTCACAATTCCGCGTTAAACTATGATGGAATAATTTGCTGTGCTCAAAGTATGATGCAACTTAGCACTGGATTGTGGATTTGATCGAATACATTGGTCGTAAGTGAACTAACCTGTTTTTACATTAGCTGCCAGCTAAACAGTGAATCTGGCCTCTTTAACGGCGTCGTTAGTCAAATTTGCACTTAGCAATCTCGGTACTAGAATCGGCTAATTTCACTTTGAAATAGCTGAAGAGGCTTCCAGTTGTTAGTTATATGGATCTGGAGGATGCTTCCCAAGGTTATACTAACTCCCAGGTTTTGGGTGTCATTCCAAAACTAGGCGTTGTCGAGATTTTTGCCGACAACTGCAAACTGCTGGTCTACTTTCAACTACACCCGACGTCATTTGGCGATTTTACGCACTGCATTATCGGGACGTGCGGGAATTTACATTGAGCGCGATTTCAAATATATAATGCGTTCTTAATCTAATTAACATAGCATCAAAATTAGAGGCCAGTTTTATGCCAGTGGTTTATCTGTTAAAAAGCTCTGATGAAACGAATCACGCCCTTTACACTGTTCAGAGTTTTTGTGTTTTTCCGCTCCTGAGTAGTAGATATACCTTATGTGGATTCTTTCCAATTATTACTCTTGCTTCCCCTGACTTTATCTTCTTTCTTCGTTCTTGATACGTCTTTGCTACTAAAACTCCTTGATAGTTTACACACACTTTGGTTTTATCTCTGCCTTAGTTTTGCAGTCAGTTGTTAGATGTTTGTCCGCAATTATATATATTTTATACCATTTAGTTCTCTCTTACAGTATCTTTCTGTGTGTCCACGTGTTTAACATAGTTTACGGTATCAATTATCCTATTCTCAAGGGCTCTATCTTTATATTAATTTCTAGAATGTTTTTAATTTCATATATGGACATCTTCTGTACGGTCGAAAAGCAACTTGAAAAGGAGTAAGAACTTTTTTACGGTTTGTGCTCACTTTTTCTTTAGTATGTTAGTAGCGTCTATGCATTTTCTTTATTTTAAATCTTCAATGAATTGTAATTTTTTGTAACGAGTGGGTAACCATTAGTTGTTTACCAATTTCATTTCTTCTGTGTATTTTCTGGATTTATGCTTTATTTTATATTTGTCAAAAATTATATGCGCACTATCTGGCCACTGAGAGAAGTGCTTCTTTTTTATACGATAAACGGTACATATTTTTGTGATTACGCTTGTTCGTTGAGACCTCATCGTGCGGTAGGATATGTAAATCGTTTTATTTTCAGCACTAGGTGATGCTCATTTCAGTTAGATCCTTTTGTGTGCATAATCCTAGTATAGTGTTTGTTAATAAATTTGTAAAAATAGTTTAATTAATAGTAATTTCAATTCCGGGCTCGCTGTGAATCTAACGAACCTGGTATTGTTGATGCAATAATTATTCGAGGCCAAATAATTTGATATCCGAGTTCGTTTTAAATATAATGGATTTGACGTTATTTATATATTATTCGTATATTTAATTTATTTAGTTTAACCTCCATGAATGTTTACCTACTCTTGATTGTATTTAATTATATTTAGCATCTATTTTTGGGGTTGTATATATCATTAATATTGTGTTAAATTGTAACTATTACCAATGCGAATCTCTATTCGCGTTTAGTTAATTAATTTAATTAAAGCATTGGCATTTCAACTTATATAAGGTCTATTCTTTTATTCGAACCAATAGATATATTTTTGCGTTCTTAAGAATACGATCGTGCAAGGGATCTTCGACAGTAAGTTACTTATGTGTAGGTTGTTTCATAGACTGTACCCACTAATTTGGAACTAGTATGTGTCTGTCTCCCCTTCTTTGCAACGCCCAGAAAAACACTGAAGTAGATATACGCACATCTGCAATGAATATATCGTGTGTTTAAAAAAACTCATTTACAGCATGCCATGAACAAATTGAAGTTTGCTACTACTTGATATATACCCATTGAAGCAAATGAACTACCATAAGTCAGAGAGAACTAAATTACATGTTGATCTTGAACTATTTTCCTAGAAATATACAAAACAAATTTTTTTGATTGTCATGATTAACACACTCGTTGTTGTTGTGCAAATGCCATCTTATTTTCCTTTTTACTCAATGCAAGTAAACTTAATGCAATCACAGTGACAAATGTGTTCATAAACAAAATGCAATCTGACATTCACCTATAGACTTAAGTTAAGACATAACTAGTTTTCTATCTTTCTTTCCAAGGCTTACCCTAAATGGGTTTTTTTAAACACATGATATTATGAATATAGTAACTTTGAGAGAGTTTGCAGCAAACATATTGTAAATTATTTTCTCTCTCTCCTCGATTTTACAAAATGTTCAATTTCATATTGCTATGGTCTCTACAGGATACCGAGGTTAGGTAATTATTTAGTAATCGTTTACTCACATTTTTACATTGCTTTATTGGCCCAGATTCGGTGAATGAAGTTCAGTGCAACTGCCTCGCCTGTCCAACTCAGTACTATTTCATTACCAAGAATCAGATCTGATTTATACTCAAAAATTAGCTTAACATAAGTAAAAAGATGCGTTCTTTCAGATTCCGTAATAAAAAAGGGGGTTTCCATTTCAAAAAAACATCGATAACACCATACCTCATACACGAGACACCCTGTATGTTTGCATTTTATTTCAAAAAATGCTCAAATAAAAATCGACGGGTCCGAGTATTTGAGCCGGAAACGTACATGTTAGGAAATACTGAATTTATTCCAGACTTTAGGGACACACGGTATGTAAAACTGATATACCAAACATATAATTGAATTGGTTAATCAGCATTATAGAAATGCCTTTTAATTTTGTGTATTGCACTACAGAATTGCACATCCGAGTTGTTGCAAATAACAACTTAATTAACCCCAAAGCTCATTTGTAGTTGAAACTGTGGTTATATTAGTCATATAACTTCACATACAATGTAAAATAACGGAGGTGTATACATACAAGGGATTTTAGTGGCACTTAAAATTTTGAAACATGCCAATTCATGAACTGCCATTGTCGCATTGTAAATGGCTTAATGGTGATACTGAAGAATTCTGAATTAATTTATTAATTTCTAGTAATAAGTGCACACTCTGAGAAACATCTTAGAATTTCTTAATTCTACAATAAAATTAATTTTAATATTTTACGCTAACTCATGGGTTATTATAAAAAGTTCTTCTTTTCAACTTATTATACATACTATAAATATACTGTTGTACATATCGTTTACATATCGTGAAGTAGCATTCTTCATACGAAAAACTAGTGTATCATTCTAGATTTTCTAGTAACAATTATGGTACACTTTATGATTCATAAGTAGTTAACAACCAATTAATATGCTGTAATTTTCCATGTATAGATTCTACTCTATTTCATTAACAAATAAATGCCGTCACTGAAATAAATTTGACGTTTCCATAAACTCGCTTTATTTTTCTGAATTAAGGCAGTTGTAAAATTTCTCTCTTAGACTTTATCAAATTCTTTTGGGGATAATTTGTGCGAGATTATATTAAATGTTTCAGCATTTGTTAGATAGTGTCCACCTCATCTCAATTTTTTTTTAAATCGCATATAAAGTAATATAACGCATACGTGCTAATAAAACACATATTTCTATTCTTCCAGTCTTAGAGGCGACAACGCATTGCTGTTAGAAGCAATTTTTCAAAATATTTAGGAGACAGAAAAGGCTTTCCGGAAATGAGAGGAACCCGGTATCAGCCGGAATTGCTGATCTCCTCAACTACAACGAAAATTCAGTTGACATTCCAAGCCCGCTCATCAAAGCATTAATCGAAACCTACAGACTATAAAACCGGCTGTTGTTTCTTAGCTGTCTAAACAAACTGGATGCAAAAAGACGAAATGCTTTCAGGGAACATCTTACGTAAACTCCATTTTAAAATATTGTGCGCCAACGTTCCACTACACTTATTATTCGATGCATCCGCCTGCACACATTTCGCGCGATATTCCCGCTCTTGTCAGACATAACTCGACGTCTCTGCCACATTTGTTACGGTTTCCTCAATCTTGTCCCTTTGTGATACAACATTTGTTACCTTGATAGAATATACTTAATCCTTTATGCCGCGAAACCGAAATACAAACATTTCCAAAATTTCGGACAAAGGACTGCCAACAGCCCAAGGCTCCTGTGTTCCGGTCAACATGCGCCCTAGTTTCGAAGGTCTTGAAGATGTTTATGAATAATCAATTGTGTTGCAGAACGCTTCGCATTAATGTCTCTACGATACATTTTAAAATCACCTTAAAACTATGATTCACTCTTAAACTGTCTAAAAATAAATGATGTATCAAAACAATAGAAAAATTTGCGCAACAAAAGCGAAACCCTTAATCTAGTATTCATTTTTATTTAAAAGTGTCATTCCGTTAGATGTATTTCTGTACAAATATACCAAAAGGTCTCCAAGATAAACATTCTTACTTAAATCAGTACTATGGCCCAATGTTAGAATTACATCGACAGAATTAAAACATGCCAAGAAACGGTTTCACCATTCCCTGTCCTATTCAATATAATAATCTTGAAATATGTTTTGATTTTAGTTGAAAATCAGAAAGAAATTTTATGAAAACAAACAATGAACATCACCAAATATGAGTCTTAGAACGCAGTATAACAAAAACTCTCACTGTAATAAAGCATAGCAAACTATTATAGATGTTTACAAACTAATCATAAGAAATAGCAAAACGAAGAAATAGACAAACCACGAGCTACAAACCATCTCTTAATACGTTCCTATCGACTCACCCTGAATAAATACATACACATAATTTTTTTCCACAGTTTGTTACAGGGAAAATCCCATTTACGACAGGCAACAATATGAAAGGGGGTTCAGTAACTCAGCGTGAGGGGGTGATCGTAAACTGAAATAGAGGAGTCTCCATAACTGTATTGCGCGTCCTCCGATGTATATGCCGGTGGAGAACTTTTGCCAGGAAAATGTTCTTCAGCGATGGGCAATATGCATGCCCTAAGCTCCAGATGTTAAGGACTTACCTGTTTCGTAATTTCTGAAATAGCTTATCTGGCTTCAAAATACGCAAAACTGCGTTGTGCTTTACAAATAAAAATGATACAGTGAAATTTTTCACACAAACCCATAGCTCGGCTGTCCTTGGTCAACTGAATATCTGCCAATAGGGTAAGATAGTACGAGTTACATAAAATATTAATGTAGCTAGAAAAACGTCAGGGGAAGAAGAAGAAGAAAAACGAAAATAACGTGTTATGTATAAAGAATCGCCTGCCAAATACAATAGCAGCCTTTCCAGTAAAAACTTAAATAGAACAGCTCTAAATTATGATTGTATACTTGTTTTGCTCAGTTTAACTTGTTGTCTAAACGATATCGCAAGAATTTCCCCATAACGAGACCATGGCAAATTTTCTTTTTCGAAAAGTGAAAGTGATCTCTTGACTTCATTCTGTTCGCTCTAATATGCTGTTTTCTTAGCCAAGTCTTAACCTTGATGTTTTTGCAAGACGCAGGAGGTGATGCTTTTCCATTCATTCTATGCACAACCAATTTTTCAGTTCTAACTCGGTTATTTCTGACAATAAACCGATCAAACCTTATACCATTAACACGCCTTTACGTCCATTTAAAGGAAGTTAATGTAAATAGTGTACCTTTAAAGGCTAAATTTAGGATTTAAATGGGGGTCATACCAACACTTGAATCTGGCCATTTTATAGATTTAATTTAACCAAGTCTTTACCTCCAGTTTTGAAGGCCCTATATAGTTATTTATCTAATAGAAAGAATTTCCAACACTTTGTCTTTAATTTTCAATTTCCAGATGATCAAGAATTGCTATTAAATAAACCATTCATATTTAAGGAACTATTCCATTTATAATTTTCAGTTTTACTAGTTTACAAATGCTCTTAAATACTAAGCGAACTCTATTGGAAGTAGGCAATGTTAATTTTACTACTAGTAAAGACGTCCATGAAATACTTAAAATCACGTAAATCACGAGAAAAAAGAGGGTGTTGTCACTGAGTGAGCATTAATTCTTTCAATTTTTACGACCACAGCGCTTATGCGTGCAGAAGGAATGTCTTGATTTAAAGTCGTATTATGTACATAAAAGTGGCTCTAAAACTGACCTTAATAACAATAGGCTGTTGTTCGTCTCCTATGAAGAATTATTGAAACTATTTGAAACATTTTTTGAAATTTTTGTTAATCGTTTTAGTAAATCAAATCACACAATGTTTGCAAAATCAGTATTCGTTCTATGATTATAAATTTAGTATTCATCTTAATAGGTAGATACGTAGACAGATGAACATGTGATGTTATAGTTTACATATTGAGTTTAACTATTGAAGGTTAAGAAAAGGGTTTCACGTTTTGTAACCTACAAAAAGCATTCGATTGTGGATCGCATGATATTCTTCTTGGAAAATTAAAAAAATTGAATGTTAGTATAACTACTTACCCTGAATTTGATTAGTAACTATTCTTCCAAAGACCGTAGACGTTTCTTCCAGGAGTGCCGGATTCAACTGGCAATGTAGTAAATGGATAGGGACTACCCCTGTTACCACTTGTATGGCTCTCGTTGACACCGTTCTATAAGCTCTTGCGATTTTAAGAGAGTATGTTCTTTGTACCTTTTCTACCATCTTCTCGTACCTCTTCATTCGGATCCATTCTTTCCATATTGTAGCACCATATAACAATATACGTATTATCTTCTACGCTACTTAGTAGTTTCCTTTTTCCGCTGCTTGGTCCACCTATGTTTGGCATGATTCTATGAAGTGCGTTCACTAATTTTTCTACCTTTGCTACAGTTTTACGTATATGCACCGGCATGGACATGTTTCTTACGATTTCTATACCCAGGTATCTTACACTGGGCGCATTTTCAATGCGTTGCCTTCCTATTGTTATGTGTATATTATTAATGGTATATCTACCATTTAATATTACCATTTCTGTTTTGGCAGGTGCTAGTTTTAATCGCTTGTCCTCCAGCCATCCCTTGATTCTCGTAACCGCCCACTCGGCGTTCTCCTTTAGCTCTTCTTTATCTCTGCCTCTAACCACTAGAGCCAGGTCATCCGCATATGCGATGCTGGTGGTTCCACTTGGCAATTCCAGTCATCGAAATATATGTTCCACACAAGCGGGCCCAAGATAGAACCCTGTGGAACACCACAAGTCATTGATATTTCTTTCGTATCGCCGACATATATCATTCTATCCTGCAGATAATCACACAGTATTTGGATTAAGTAATCCTGTATCTGCAATTCCCTGAGCTTGTCTATTATTCCCTTCCACGGTATGCTGTTAAATGCGTTTTGAATATCTAGGCTTATCAATATGGCGTACTTAATCGTTGGATGCCTCGCTGTTTCCTTACTCAGTTCTTTGACATTTTGTTTCGTATCTATTGTCGACTTTCCTTCACGAAAGCCATATTGATTTTCATGTAGCCCTCCTTTTTCTTCTATCTCTTTCTTTAGTCTCATACTTATTACATGTTCATACAGTTTTTGAACTGAGTTTAAAAGACACAATGGTCTATATTTTTGTGTATCATCTTCCTTGATAATTTTCTCTACCAGTAAAAGTTTAGCTGTTTTCCACTTTCTCAGGAATCTTCCATTATTAATTAGGCTGTTAAATACCCCTTGGTGCTCCCTCCACTATCACTTTGACAACCTCCGGTGGTACGCCATCCGGGTCTGGCGCCTTACTGGCTCTGATCTTTCGTCCAGCCACCATAATTTCTTCTATTGTGCATTGTGGGATATTTTGTATCATAACGTTTAGTCGCTCCCACATTATTATCTCGTGAGTTGGAAAGAGTTCGTGCGCTATTCTTAGTTGTTCGTCATCATCTATCTCAGCTAAAGGTCTTGTACCTAGTTTTCCAGTTACGATGCGGTAGCCCTTGCCCCATAAATCTGTTTCTACTTCCTCCGTGTACGAGGAGTACTCGCCACTCCATCTGAAACCAACGGATACTCTCGCGCAACTTTCAGGTACTCGATCCGAACTGGTTGCGACGGGCGATGGCTTGAATACTCGGTAACGAATACAAAGTAACGGATACTACAACGAAAAGACCGAGCTCTGTAGTGTAGTGGTTATCACGCATACTTAGCATTCGCGAGGTCGTGGGTTCGATTCCCGCGACCGTCTGCTCTGATTCAGGTTTTTAGGTGGTTTTCCTGAGTCAACAGAATGCCTTCTCTGAGGCGAATGCTGGGGCAATACTTCTCCACCTTTCCTGGCCTTTCTTCCATTTTCTACCCCTTTTTTCTCTCCCCCATCCTCTAATTCCCGTTGTTGGCTGAAGAAGAACGCAAGGTTCCTATAGCAGCCCGCCCCCAGTTGGGGGAATTGAAATTACCTTGAACCTTTACCTACCTACCTTTACCTACAACGAAAAGTAACGAATAGTTACAAGTACCGAAAAGTAACGAAAGTTGACATCACTATTGTTGAGTTACATTTTCTTGCATTGCCTGTTGTTTATATGTCTCTAAAATCATATACTATTGTAATACGCAAGATGTTTATCCATTCAATACTTGTATAAGATTCCTCATTTATACTGTTGCCTATATCAAGCTAATCCACGAGTATTAATTACATCTTTTACGATAATCTCTGAAACTTCTTGGTGAGGTGATTTAAATCGTACCGTTTATCAGCTATTTACCCACCCTGTAAAATTGAAATTATTAAAAATCGAACATCTTTTATGTCTTGTTACTTGTCAGAAAAGTTTCCAAAAATCCATTAATATTTTTATACATTGACAAACCGTATTTAGAAAGTCAAATTAATTCCTTACAAAAATCGTTCCATTCAATATGCAGTACTTCTGCTCTCATAACCATTTTTGATCATATACTACGAGGGCTGTCTTCCAGGGCCATTATTTCGGGTTTAAACTCATTTTTCCATATTCGGATGGTTGGATACGAAGGGTAAGACTCGTCCAATATACGAGTAGCTCACTTATCGTCGCGCATTTCCATAAAGGAGATTCTCGTTTTTATCAGATACTTTCTTACGGCGCAATGTTCACTAGTATCTCTTTTACGAAATTTAAAGAAACTTAACATATTGAAATGAAACTTATAGGCTATACTTAAACAGGCCCGCTATTGCAATAATACATATTTTATTTTGATGTTGAAGATCTAAAGGCAAAGTGAAAAGCTGCAACTCGAAATTTAGTTAGTATAAAATGCATGAGAAACAACCGTACTAGCTAAAAGCGCTTGTTAAGTTTGAAAGTAGTAAAAAAAATTCATATAGAAAATTATTTTATTAAAATTTACAATTTTAATGCTTCGTGTTGTTTTAATTACATTTTTACTGTTTTTATACACATCATGAACGAGATATGTCTTATATAAACATTTAGGCCTGCATCTTTCGAACAAACAAAAAAAGCTTGTGCGTACCGGCAGAGCAGAGCACTCGTAAATGTGATAGTACACGCAAAACTGGCGTTATTATTTCAAACTTGACTTACATTAACTACCGGCGTGTTAAGCAAATGCAATTACCTTTAATGTTAAGCACTCTTGCGAGCTCGTATTTCAATAGGTCACTTGCGTAATGTGTGCGGGGACGTAGAATTAACAGATCTAATATCTACTTAATGTCAAATTAATGCGTTCATTACAATTATTAATTTAATAGACAGTAAAATTATCTAAAGGACGGTTCGTTCACACCCTCGGAGAAGGAGAAGGCGACGTCGTCCTGCGACAAACATGTAGAGACGCCAGGATCACACACCCTGTCCAGCTATTAGTCCCTTGTCATGTAACAGCACCACGGTCGCGTTCCTTCCCATATTTCACGCAGTTCTCGATAAATTCGGGAGCTTTATCACGTCCCCAAAAATCGCAGCTTTAATGATGTTATAAAACAGATACAGTAAAGCACCGTCGAACTTAATACAGTGACTTATTGTTTTCCGGACGTGACCGAAAATGGGGCGATACAATGCGGCTACAATAAAAAGGGCGACGAATGGACCCGCAACAAGAATTCCACATTTCCTGATCGCGGGCTGCAGCAATCGATACAAGCACCGCAGCCGAAGAGATAATTCCCGTCATCTTACGAACATAATACATATCAAATAACCCGTAAAATATGCATTATTTCCATTCGCATAACTCGCACAGTTGGTTAAGTAAGTTGACGTGGAGGAAAGTGTTTCAGACTGTGAAATATTGTCCGTGCGCGATGCTAAATTTGCCATCTCCCGGTGGAGTACCGGCACGCGGGTGGAACTGAGACGACATGATTAATAGCGCGCCTATGAGTAAGACAGATACCTGCAGGAAATGTGCTCGCTCCCCCTGGAAACTGCTCCCGTCCATGTCATATTTCGGTGTTGGACAACACCATTTCGTCTCTTATTGCTTAAGTAATAATGCATGGAATTCACCCATAAATTCTCATACTTTGCTTTATTATCTCATTAATTTTATACATAGATCTTTTTAATTATAAACCTGCACTGATTTATGAGGCCAGGTTGCTTGGGCCTACTTTCATCTAAAAGGTTGCGTTTAAGGCTCTTTTTGTACGTTAAGCTGAAATAATCAAGTATAGTAGGATATGTACCCAAATGTTACTACGATTTTGCTGCTAATAGGCATCGTACATTTCTTAAGTAAGGTAGCATTTCTAAAATGTGTTATATAAGTATATTTTATTTTACAATATAATTATTATATCTTATAACAAGTAAGTAGACAACACGCATTACATATCCCTGTATTTCATAGGTATCTTAGCAAACTTTACATTGTTTAAATAAATAAAAATCAAAGTGGTTATTTTGAATGTACTGTGAAAGTACAACGCAAGTATTAAATAAGAGGCAACTTTACAATAAATTTGCAATGTTTATTACTCAAAAACCGAAAGGCAAACAGAGAAACCACTGACGTTGTAAATGTTTACACTGCTGCCCACCATGCTGTTCACATAAGTAAATCCGTCTCAGAAGAAAAACACAAATTAACATGTCTGAAGTAATTGACCTAAATGGTTCAATAATTCGTAAACGTAAATTTTCTTGGGTTTCTACGGGAGTTTTGTAGACATCGCTTTTAATTTATCACACAAAAGGAAATCTAACGGAGTCAAGCCCGAACTATGTGGACGAGTTGTACCTCTTGCAATTAATATGTCATGGAAAGTTTCCTCCAGGTAGTTTCTTACAATTCGATGGAAGTGAAAAGATGCTCCGTAATTTTTAAGCCACACCCGCTGTCTAACATAAAGAGCTAAATTCTTAGAAAGTAAGCTTTTTGGATCCAATGTGGGTTAACTTGCAATCTACATCTTTCGGTTGCAACGGTTCTTGCTGTGTAGCTCAAACGCCAGGGTTTGGATTCACCATAATTAATTGGCTCGCGTCCCGGGAGAAATATCAGTTAGACAAGTTCTCAAGTTCTCTGTCCAACGCTGGCTTTGCGAAATAAAGCGGAGCTCGCGGAGGCGCTTCGGCTGGCGCGCTTCGCTGAATAAAGCGGGGCTTTAGGTCCCTTCGGCTAACATGCTTTCCCGGATGTAGTTGGACTCAAAAGTGTCTTGGATGGGTCCGGTATTGTCTCTTTATACCCGTTCGAGCATCCTACTACTTCCATCATGTTCTCGGGAGTTGCGGTGCCGGTACTTGCTATGCGATTACCTACACCGCAGGGCCTCAATTAATCAGCAAGTGCACGTACGTCTACTGTGGCTAAGATGACAATTTGTAAATTTTCACATTGTTTGATATTCAAATAACTACCCTTACGACCAATAGTAGCTTCATATATCAGCCCATTATATAAATTATCCAAATATTTTTCAAATATTCTAATTATTGTTACCAAAAAAAAAACAATATAGTGTACAAGACTCGTGGACTTTCAAAAATTTATTGATACAATAACAATTTCTAATCAACATGTTTTATTTTCCTTAAATGTAATATCACTTTATACAAACATTCCAATAACTTTAGCCATCAAAACCATAGAACAATTTTGCAGTCAAATGGAAAAATTTACTAATATTCTTAAACAAGAATGTATAAAAGTAGTTGAATATATTTTACAATCTACAAATTTTTCTTTTAATTATCAAACATACAAAAAAAATTTTGGTGTTGCAATGGGTCAGCCCTTTTCTAGTACTATTGTAGATTTGATATTAAAAAAATTGAATCTGAAATTATAATTAACTTAAATGAAATTCGTTTTTATAGACGATTTGTAGATGACATAATTATTTGTACTAATAAAAACCAATTATACAACATTTTTAAAATATTTAATAACTACCACCCAAGATTAAAATTTACAATGGAAAATGAAAATAATAAATCTATAAATTTTCTTGATCTAACTTTAATAAGAACAGAAAATGATCAAATTGAAACCAATTTGTATAAAAAAGCAATTAACACTAATAGATACTTAAACTATAATTCTCAAACATCTATAAAATATAAAAGAAATGTAATTCATAGCTTAATTAACCGTGCAATTTTATTATCTTCAAATAAATTTCATAATATCATAAAGATTTAGAAAATATTATTAAAAAATTATTATCCTTTGACTTCATTAACACCAACATTAAGAAAAGAATAAATAAATTTTAAAATAATAACACAAATGATAATAATTTAGCTATCAACTTATACCCTAACTGTTTAGTACAAGAATTTAATAATAACCAAAATATTAAAAATCCAGTTTACATTTCAATTCCATATATACCAAAACAATCACTACGACATAGTAAAATATTAACAAACAAATATAATTTTAATATTTCAATTAAAAATTACAATACAATAAGAAATAAAGTTTTTAACAATCTAAAAGATAAAACAAAAATTCAATCGGAATAAAATATTGTTTATCAAATTAAATGTAATAATTTCAATGCTAAATATATAGGACAAACAAAAGAATAACTCAACGTAAAAATTCCATAAAAACCAAAAACTTAGACCCAAATAAACCAAATACTGCTCTCTCTGATCATGCAGTTGATAATTATCATAATTTTAATTTTGACTCATGTAAACTATTGCAAAAAGAAAATATTTTACAAAAACGCCTTATATATGAAATGATTGAAGTAAAAAAAAAACAAATTCTATTAATTACAAAACATACGTAGATCATCTTCATTCTATTTACTATAATCTTCTCTAAAAATTCGTCTATAATTAAATAAAAAATATATATCGTTTCAATTACTGTTGATATCAAGATATCCTTGACAATAATTTTTTTATCAAGATATGCATTTAAAATAAAGTTTTAAATTTCAAATGTTTTACATCTGACGTTTTATCTTTACAAATTTATTTTAAATATTATATTCAACTTATATAGTAAGAATTAGTTTTAACCTCGCACAATTGACATCTTAAAATCTAAAAATGTCTGTCAACTTTCCATATGGTAAGAATAATTATACATTGTTTAAGTTATCTAACCTATCATTAATTTTCCTTTTTATTCTAATATATTAATGTCTAATTTCCGAAGAAACGTAAGATATGTTATATAAAAAATACTATTGACTGCATTATTTCCAAAACTATATTATCTAATTTTATTCCATGAAAAGACTTTGACACTTAAAGTTTTGACATTAATGGTACTGGGTGACCATAAATGGTTGTGGTTTTTTTTTAGGTTGGCACTGTTTATGTTGGTGGCACTGTAAGTCTATGTCAAATTCGAGTCAGTTTATGTCAAAATTTGACATAGACTTACAGTGCCACCAACATAACAGATTTTTAAAAATCGTTCATTAATAAAAAATCATTCATTAATAAGGGTCATTAATAGACGATTCTCTATACATTAATGAAACCCATAAATAAACGATCAACGGAAAAAAGCGTAGGCATGCCCATAACTTATTCTCAGTTAAACTTTCAAGTAGCACTATTCCATCAGTATCAACGATACCCCATTTTATCTCAGAATTTGAAAAGAGAGTTTTGTACTTTTCTCTTTCAACTAACCTTTGAAGCTGTTGAGATATAATTGCTTGATTTTCTGCATTGAGTAAAGTAAAGCTTGGACAATGTAAATACAATGTAAATACGTTGCAGTGGACCTTTTTGATGTTCAACAACGTGCGTCTTGTGTTCGTAGTTTTTATGAACAATATAATTCTTACATTGCAGTTCGACGTCGATTGTCGTTACTGGTCCGTGGGGAATCACCGGGAGAAACATCAAAGTTCATTACACAGCCCAAAAGTCATTCTGCAACGATATACTCGAAAAGCATAGTAGGTACATATTTTTTTGAAGATCGCAAGGGGTTAGATGGCTATTAACAAGATGTTAATTCAATTTATTTCTAATTTCTAACTTTTTCAGTTTTCGAATTATTATTAAATACAATACTGGAAACAATACTTTGTCTTGTTACAGCTAAGCAAGATAAATTCGCCCTTGTTGTTGAAGAATATTATATTCAGGTGAATCGTTAAAGCTCCACCAATTCCATCTGTCAGGTTATGCAGTAACTTTATTTATTTGTTCCTCACTTTCACACATCAATTTATCAAGGTACTGTATTCACCTTGAAAATGTCTCTTAACTGGCTAGCCTGTAAATTTTTTACTGGCTAGCCAGTAAAATTTTATAAGCGTGCTCATAGATAAATTATAGCGTGCAAAGCCAGAGTTGTCTTCCTTAGTATGTGTCGTATTGATGAATTTAGTTGCTTGCCAGTTTTTACATTTTGAATAAATGGTAAA
Organism: Agriotes lineatus; assembly: GCA_940337035.1. Taxonomy (NCBI): domain Eukaryota; kingdom Metazoa; phylum Arthropoda; class Insecta; order Coleoptera; family Elateridae; genus Agriotes; species Agriotes lineatus. The sequence continues at coordinate 160,386,179 of OW679197.1, forward strand.
TTTCTAGTCATTTACAAGTGAGGAACAAATAAAATATTCAGTAGTTATATCCCTAGTGTATTCTGTATATTCGAGTATTTCTCGAGAACGCGAAGCATTCAGAGAAATACTCGAATTGTACAGAATGCACTCTGGGAATATTGCAAGACTATTCGTCGAAGAAATGTCAGCCATTGTATAGCACACTACTCATACTCATACTCTTCTTCCCGCAAATACTCGATATGGCACTTGTGCAAATACCCGGGTATTGCACTAGCGTATTCGACTCTGATTAGTTCAAATTTTGAAAATTGATTGATCGGATTGGTTTATAGTATCTGAGGGGAATAGACAACAATACACGCAAGGTAACGGAGTTTACTGGGCCCAGAAGGTGACTGGCGAGCCAAAGGCCAAAGGCTTGTTTCTATAAACCATTCACTCCTTTTTTGCATGAAGGTTGGCCTTGGATTTTTGTGGTTACGTTACATATGAACAGAGCCGTAACTTTCATTTTGTTGTATAACCTGCATAACCGCCAACAAATTTAACAGAATAGAACGTTGTTGCCAGATGGACTGCTTTCGATAGTATCACGTTCGTTTCATATTTCTGAAAATTTTTATGAAATTTCTAAAAAATATATGAACCTTGGTCCACTAAATATGGATCAAATTAATTCAAGATTCTTAATTAACATCAGAATGGAAAGTGTAGTAGGCAAGTTGTCGGAATTAACAAATTTGGTAAATTTCCTATGGAAATAGCTCAGTATTTAAATCTGCCTTTTTCTAAAGAATATACCGAACATAGCTTCCGCAGAACTTCCGCTACGCTACTAGTAAATGCAGGAGGTGACCTTCTTCAACTAAAACGCCACGGAGGTTGGAAGTCCAGTAACGTTGCGGAAGGATATGTTGACGAATCAAGTAGCAATAAAAATCAAACTCAGACCAAAATTTTACGGTCTGTACAAATAGTAACAACAGCTACGTCGGGGTTCAATTACGGCCCATCTTCATCTGAAATGACATTTGTTAGCAGAACCGATGTGGCATCCTCTACTTCACATAAACAATTTGACTGTGAAACCCCCATAGTGTTAAATAATTGTCATAATATTGTGATATTTACATCAAAAATAATTTTAAAAATAAATAAATATAAATTTTTGTTTTGTATTAATTCAATAAAGAATTTTTTGCATTATTTTTTTAAGTTTCTTATAGGGTCATAGAAAAAGTATAGTGTTGAACTCGTCGAAAGCATTTTTTTAAGCTCGCGAACATTACCAAACTCGGCTTCGCCTCGTTTGGCAAACTGTTTTCTTGCTTAAAAAAATTATACTTTCGTCACTCGTTGAACAATATACTATTTAGTCCTTCCATGTACTTAATTTAAATTGTCTTCACTTGCACAATAACTGAAACTGGATACATACATAAAAATAGTAAACTTCTATTTTCTGTTCTGCTTAAATATGGAAACTTTGTATTTAAAGATGTTTTTATCACTTTTTCTGACCTAAATCCATTTGGTAACTATAACTTCGAATATAAACTCCGTTTAAGCACAACAAAGTAATTTTACACAGCTAAATGGGCGGAAATGTAATGGCCAACCTGCGTGTAAAAAAGACGTGAACAGGGTACACACATAATTAAGGTTCTCTCTCCTGTTTTACCATGTTTGGAGCCTATACATCTATCTATTACGAAGAATGAGCCTTTCCAAAGGATTTAAATTGTTATTCAATTTATGAGGCTTTTAATATTTTCCTACCGTTTGAGCGCATAATAAAATTTCATTTGTAAGCAACTCACGCCTCTGTAGTCCATGAAAGCATACAAATGATATTTTTCAGTGCCCGTCCGTTTGTTTACGTTTGCCCAACTCACCACGGCTAGGTATGCCTTTGTACTACTTGTCATTATTTTTTAATAAAACGTAATACACTGATGCCTATTAAACTACATACCCAATACGAATATAACTCTTTTTACTGCAGTTTTATTTACTTTTCGCCGCTACGTTGTATATGGCAGCAGTATTTTGTTTTATATTTGGCCTTTTGTCATTGCAGGGTGCGCCAATAATGCGAGTATGAAAGATATTTCACAAAGTACACGAGTGACTAACCTTGGTATAAAATAGTGGCTCTGCTATTAATGCTATACGGGGTGCTCAAATGCTGTATATTTAATAAGAATAATAATTATTATTTTTATTTCCAAAGAAAAAAATATTTATACACTATAATACAATATACACAATAGCTTTTCATTTGGAAATTGGAAGGCAGTCAGATGACCTCCATAAAGGGGTCCCTGCTCTTCACTCCCTCTGAGAAAAGTTTAATAAATACTGATCGGTCAAAGTCACAGAGTATTAATGAAATAGTTTAAGCCAAATCACTCATGAAAGAACAGAAATTACACAATAACAACATAAGAGACAACATAATAATAATAAAAATGGTAATAGTATTTTATGCAAATTATGGAAATTAACAAAATGGACACTAAGTTACCTGATGCTAAAGGTGCTAAGAATTAAAAAGCCAATTTTTAACGCGGATATTAAAACAAAGTAATGATAATTTTAAATACAGTAGGTACTAAGTTGTTAAATTTAGAAACATTGTAAGAAAACGATCGTTTAAATCATTCAGATCTATGAGATTTACAGTCTAATATACCTCTATGCCTTAAATCAGTACAAAACGTAATTTTATTATAAAGGTAAGGAGAAGTTTTAGTTTAGTTTAATTATTTTGTGATAAAATACCAAACAATGGAAGATACGACGTTTATCCATGCTGAGCCAATTGGATTCTATAACTTTGTGTGATATTTGTTCATGGCGTTTGACACCGTGGATAAGTCTCAAACAGGAATTTTGTACCAATCGTATTCTTCTGGTAGTTGCTTTGTCAATCCAAGGCCCATAGACAATATCGCAATAGTTAAATCGTGACAACACGAGAAATTCGCATAAAATCGTTTTCATTTTCTTATTTAAAACTTGTCTGTTATTATAAATTAATTTAAGGTTTCCGTAAGACCTATGTATACAGTTATTAATATGTTCACGAAATCTAAGCGTATAATCTAGAGTAAGACCCAAATTTCGCCCATTGTCATCAGTAGCAATGATTGTATCAATGATTTTAATTTGGATGAGAGGCAACAGATCTGCTATTTCGACTACCAAATAAAACGACAACGGATTTAGAAGGATTAATATTAAGAGAATGGCAAGCAGCAAACTCTATTAAGTTGTTTAAGTCAGCATTAATAAGGTTACAAGCAGTAATGGCATCAGTAAATTTAAACGGAAGGTACAACTGGGTATCATCTGCATACTGATGATACACGCAATGTTTTAAAACCTTACAAAGGGCAGAAGAATATATTATGTACAGCAATAGACCTAAAATAGAGCCTTGCGGCACACCATGTTTAATTGTTAAGAAAGTTGACTTTTTATTTGGCAAAATTACACACTGTTGTCTGTTTTTTAAATAATCTTTAAAAAATTGTAAGCCTTTAGCATCAAATCCAAAAGAATGTAAAATCGTTAACGGAATCTCATGGTTTATTGTGTCAAAGGCCTTGGAAAAGTCGAGCAGAATTAATGCTGTTAAATTACCTTCATCAGAAGCTCGAATAATGTCATCAGTTACCTTTAGTAGTGCAGAAACACAGCTGTGATTAGAGCGAAAACCAGAAGACCTTTGACAGAACAGGAAGAATTCTGATAGGTCTAAGGTCCTTTAATTCTTTAGGTACGTTAACTTTACTTATGGGCATTATATGAGCTATTTTCCATTGATTCGGAAATACGCCTTCTAATAGACAAAAGTTAATTATGTGGATTAAGAAGTACCAAAAAAGTGTAACACAGGTGTATCATCAGTATGTCAACGTCATCGCTTCCGGAGGCTTTAGAAGTAATAGAATTTATTTTCTGGAGAACAAACTCTTCTGTAACAGCTTCAAAATTAAAATTTTCAGTGATATCGGACATTACAGTTTCGTCAAGCCCAAGAACACGAGGATTTGGTTGATCAATACCTTGAACTGAATCAATAAAATGGTAATTTATTAAATTCGCATTACCAATAGTAGCTGGGATAGTCGGGCGTGCTTTTTTATTATAGATATCGCAATTTTTCAATTCCTGCCAGAAAAGTTTACAGTTACTGTGTCTAAATTTATAATTTAAGTACGCTTTCTTTGCATTTCTTATAGATAAAGTTACAAGATTTCGTAGTGACTTATAATACTCGTAGTTCCAATGTTCTGGGCGTTTTGACTTTCTAAATCGTTTATAATCCGAATCTCTCAGCTTCATCATAAATCTAATATTATGTGTGAGCCAAGGAGTCCTTGGTTTATAGAATGAAGCTGTTTTAAATGGAGCAAAAATGTGTAAAATATGATTGTTAGAAAATGTATTTTCTCATTGATTGATTCAATATCATAAATGAGATGCCAAGGTAACGTTATAAGATACTGCTGAAAATTGTCAAAATTGAAATTAGAAAAGTTGCGAAATGTATGAATTACGGGTTGCGACTTATCCACAGAAATTTTAAGATTACAGTATATTAACTCATGATCTGAAAAGGTATGTAAATGTATAGTTCCGGAAGTCTGTACCAAATGGGAATTACTAACAAGAATATGATCTAAAAGACTAGCTGTCAAGGCAGTGACTCTAGTCGGTGCATTTATAAGTTGTTTCAATCCACTGGTATCAAGCATAGATGTAATAAACTGATTTTTAATGGAACACCCTGTATATTTTTGATAAGCCTTTTCACTGCGCCAAAATACGATGTCATTGCTGGTCAAACTGAGAGACAAGACCCTGAGCGGGCCGTAAAGTGCTTTATGTAGCGGGTGGAATTGGTCACTTTATAACGTATCTTCGAAGGTGTAATGTGTCACTTTACGGCCTGCTTAGTGTCGCTTAGCGGACCTTAAAATACTTTATGACTTTTGGGCTGTAAGGTGACACATTATGTCCTTAAAGATACGGTATCAAGTGACCAATTCCACCTGTTTGTACATACAAAAATTTTAACCCCTCTTTAGGATGTTTATTTCAAGCGATAGGAAACAAACGCCGATACAATGCTAACCTGCACAATTGAACTTTATTGTTCTATTTATAATGCAGAATATTGGTTTAGCGAAATGCATTTGGATATACGATAAGTATAATTATGTTCAATCGTTGTATTTTCGATGCAGGGAAATAATTTACTCGTATTGGCTTTGCTTACTAACGCTAATCCTGAACCTAGAGATGGACGCGTGAATGAGTATTCACTCATGTCACGCACGCTTCTCGCTTACTTTAAACAATCACGTTCACGACGTGACCCTCCACTCACGACGTGACCCATAGCTTTTATTTGAAAATTTAAATTCGGATAGAACAAAGTGTTCACATTTAAAATCAATAGAGAACCCGTAATAAAATTAAAAACTCAAAAATAAAATATGTTTTGCGTGTGAAATAATTTACGTGATATGTTGCAATCAGAAAAGTAGACACAAAAAGAAATAAATAAAATACTAATTTCTCGCAAAAACATTTCATGCAACCGTCTTCAAAGACATTACTTTTAATATCAAAAGCTGTTATAGAAATTTACGTTTCCCTTACTGATACGAATATAAAAAGGTATATGTTGCAAGGAAGTTCTGCTTGATCGCCTATAGATGCAGACATTCACAACACAACACAGGTGCGAAGCTCCATCGCTGCAAGCTGCCACACAGAAGTACTAGACCTCCCGCTCCAGCTCTAGAATAGATCTTCCACATGGGGAGAGCAGCGAGGGAGCGGGGCACCCTACAGTCTTTTATTCGTTACTAAATATTTAACTTGAAATTAACGTGAAACGTGAATCACACCTTTGAAATTTTCACTCACGTTTGCGGCCCGATTTTCAAATATTACTCACGTTCACGACGGGACCTGCCGTGCCCCACCGTCACCCGATTGTTTTCACGTCATGCGCCCATCCCTATCCTGAACTATGGAAAACCAAAGGAATTCTGCGTCAGCTACGAGCAATTGCCGTAACAACTTGTTCGCCAACTTGAAATAATATTAGGCCAAGCATCTCTCAAAACCCGTTGGTTCGCAGGCATAATAATCAGACATACCAATTCCAATTTTTAAAAATAAATATAGATATAGTACAAGTAGCCCGTCACGTTTATTGTTTGATGTAGTTACACAATTATAGCCATGTAACTTTTACAACTGTAGAGTTTACTATATTACCACTAAAGTTTTACGCACCATCAGCGCTCGAATCGAATAGCCTGCATGCCATAATTCAAGAAAAATAGACATAAAGAACAAAAATGAGCTCCGCTTGGGGTAAAATAAATGCATAGTTATTTTATTGTTTTCATGTGTTACGAATTCAACTTGATGTTCAAGCAACAAATTCTTGTTACACGCACACTTTTCACTTTAATCAGAAAGGATCGAGTACATTAGGGTAGCTTTAAAAGTCGTTAGTTACTCTCTTGATTACCATACAATTATGGCATGCAACCATCAATCACTTGCCTCGCGACTTGCTTTAGACAAATTGGTTTCGAATCTGCGAATTCATTTTATAGTCATTCATATCGTGCTTGATGTTTCCATTTTGAATTTTTATGAATTTGTCTTACAGTTTTTTCTATACGGTAACTATACATATATTGTAATGATATACACTCCTGCGTGTGTTAGAATCAATTTTATAAAAGATTAAGGGATTACAATGGGTGAAAATAATTTTGATCTAGTCAAATAGAAAGTGGGAATGAGAATGGTTAATATGCAATTACAAAGTAAAAGAGAATTTATAATTGAGTGCAAAAAGGCTATTTGAAAAATAGATGGATTCGAAAATAAGATATTTTATAAATTTGAGCTTGAAAGGAATGACAAATACTTGATTGAAATAAATTAGAAATTTAGTATTTTTAAATCAAATATAATAAGACTAGAGTGTATAAGGAGGAAAATTGATATCGTTAAGTAATTTTGTTTCGATTATTGAGAAATAACAAATTTTGAAAATGTAGAAAAATAATTTGGTATGATTAAAATCTTTGGATAAAATAAGAAGGGTAGTAATAAAATCTACGTGGTGAAATAAAATGGAAATTTAAAAATACGAAGAATAATTAAAGACATAAAACTAATGAAGATTACAAGTATGTGGTAAAAACTAATGGCTAGCAGAATTAATCTAAAAAGCTGAATCATTGGAGAAGAATAATAACTCAAGTTTATTGTAAAAGTCCATTTGACATAATACAATCAAATTGGATTACGTCAAGCTGTGTGATACTAAGGGAGAGCTCCAGAGGAGGATCATCGGTTAAAGAGGCATATTCCAGGAGGTTGGTGGATGCAGTATTGCAAGTAGTGTCTGCATATTTGGGCTGGTGGCTGCGTACTGTAGGAAAGGTTGAGTTGCTGATTTTGGACAATTGGGACGTCTGGTCTGTTCGTGGGGTCATCCATTGCGGGAAGATGCTTGAGAGAGTCGATTGGTAGGCGGAGAGGGGCAGTTTGGTTGACTTCCTGAAAATTGTACTGATAGTGACAGGTGATTGATTTTAGTATTAAAGTGATACCTAGAAATGGAAATAAAGACTATGAAAAGGTGAATTATTTATGAAAGAATTACTTACAGTTTTAATAATGTTGTGTACGATTGTAACGATCTGGTATTTGTCATTTTGATTTCAAAACTGTTTGACATATATCTGGCATAAGTTATATTGACTTATGGGAATGATAAAAAATTAGAACATAAAATTTCAGGAATAAGGTATCTAGATAAAGGAATCCACCCCTGATTTTTCAGGAGCTTGCTCTAATAACACTTACTGATTTTCTATACATGAAAGGGCAATTTTAATTTGATAACATAAAAATATAAATTAAAAACAGATTAAGATTACGTGGTGAGCTACATAATACATAAGGGTTAAAAATTGAAAATTATGAATAAACTCGGGATACCGTGCCATACATTTGAAATATTTTAACAGTTACTCATCTTTTATGATGTAGGAATTAGTCAAAAATAATAAATGCAGTAAATTAAATGTGCCTATTTGCAACTAAATTTCATAAATTTAATAGAATTAACAATTATAGTTTAGTGAATCTCAAAACGTAAATCAATTCTTTCTTTTAAAATGACAGCTCTTGTTTAATATTGTTGGTTCACAAAATATCGTTTTTTCTATAGCAAATGTTAAAGTGTGCTTTAATCGGCCCAAAACAAAAGGTCAAGTGTTACTTTAACAGCAAAGGTAGATAAAGTAGCACTTTAACATCAAGGGTACATAATAGCTATTTCCCGCGGCTTATCAAAATTTTCCTAGATTTTTGAAAAAATCGTTTGGTTTGTCACCTGTCACCAGGATTAGTTTTCGTGAGTCGTGTTACCTATGAGTGTCAGATGTCACATAAACACTTGCAATTTAGAAACAAAACGTCTAAATCTGTATCTTGCTTTTGCTAATTTTATTATCCTAGGAACTTAATAATAGTATTAAGTTCCGTTGTTAAGAAAAAACAGCAAACAAATATAATCACCGACTTACACGTTTTGTTACTAAGGCTGTATCACTGACTTACATGATCAGCAGCGGGAAAAGTAATTTAATCTTCTAACTTCTATTTAAATTAAATATTACAGCTTCGTATTATCCTAGCAACCCAATCTAGCTACTGACATTTTAAAATGTGATTGACGTTCCTTATTTTCTTTTGAAATTGTTCAAGTTCTTGCCATAGAAAAAAAATTGTATTGTACACGATGATCAAGTTATTACTATCCACTCTTGAATCATTACGATTCACTCGTGGATAAAATTTAACTTGATCGTCTTGTATAATAAATTACTATTATAGTCGAAAACCTGTCAAGGCAAAGTCACCGTACAATCATTCACTTTTTGTGTGCTGAAGGTATTCAGCCATTGCAAATTCAAATGCCAATGTTTAGAACCGGAAGACGAATAAAGCAGGGGCAAGGTGCAGCGCTGACTGCGTCATTCAGTAGTAGGTACTCGTAGTTGGTGTAAGTGCAAGTTATGTCACCATACGATTTCCATATTTTTCGCACACGAAAGACAGCGTTAGAACGTCGCCACTTTTAATCATACGCAGAAATGCAGATACGAGGTATGCAGAAATTCGACAAATAACAGCCACCAGAATTTTATAAACAGGGTGTTCGTTGGTGTATCTTTAATCCTCGGATTCACCTGTGGGTTTCAAACTTGCACCTTGGGACAAATCGGTAAAGGGATTTTCTCTGAACTTTCCTCGTAAGTGAAAGTTTTGAAACTACAAATTTCACAAATATCAAAGGAAAACAAGAGTGTTCAAAATAGGTATAAATATCTTAACATTTCTAATAGTACTCAAAAAGTGAAAGGAAACACTTAGTAATGCCCACCACATCAATTTACAGATTTAAAAAAGCAATGCTGGCTGGGGGACCTGAACCCGAGTTCAAAGGCGGGTCAGACGGTTCCGTGGCTTGAACCGTTGCGCTACGACCGGGCGTAATATATTCGCTTCTGGCTGTGTTATAAAGGCGCTACACATTTCTATCCCATCCAAAGGCAGGCATAATGAACAGGAAATAGCAATTGTGAAAAGTACACATGACATGGGAAAACGAGTGAAAAGTAAACAGAGGCAGGAAAAGGAATTGTGCAGGAAGTGAACTCTAAAAAATTAATCAGTGCAATTACGCGTGTGAACAGAGAAAAGCAATTAATAAAACGTGTGGTGGCGCAAAGAGACATTTTAATTAAAAATGTAGACAATGTTTTAGATATAAGAAATTTGTAAATATAATAGTTTATAAGCAGATTTATTTTAAGATGTAATTGATTTGAACTTGGTTAATTTCCGTTTCTATTAATATTAGACTAGCTGTTGTTTATAACGGATTAAAAGGGAGAACAAATGAATAAATTATAAAAACTGACAATGTAAATTGTGCTCGATTTTAAATCATATTTTTATATAATAAATGGGCATTTTTCAACTTAAAAAGTGTACCGTTTTACTAAGTGCATATCCCAGTTGGTGTGGTATCGTTTGCAATAGTTTCCGCCACAAAAAAAAAATAGAAAGTTCCACGAGGGGGCCCCTTCCGAGAATCCAGGTGCCGTTCAGTTCAAATTTATGATCACTGCGTGAAGCCAAGAAATCCATCGCAGCCAAGAGGGGAAGATTCCAGGGGGTAGAGCAGCTCTGTAGCTACGACTTCAGGAAGTTTCACCACGAGGGGGTCCGTAACAGCTACAGAATTTCAACAGCGTCACTCCAGCGAGACGAGGAGTTCGGCGAAGTATCAGGTACCCAAATTTGGCTAAAATTATCAACGTTAGGCCCGTGAAAATTGCGTGCATGATAGAGGAGGCATTACCGAAGGAGATCCAAGTATTTTCGCGGCTATAGAGGAGGTGCAGCTCGCAAAACAAGCGGATTCATTATTTGAGGTTATGCGAAGGTGAAACCGGACGCGTCAGAAACAATTGCTAATTTTCGCCAGCAGCGTCCCTTTGACGTCATCGTCAATCAATTGCTGAAAACAAAAGATAATTAATGCCGCCAAAGCGCGAAAATTCAAATAAATACCTGTACGAACTTTGATAATTTCACTTTGTTTTTAAACGTCATATAACGCAATCCTGCATACGGAATCCATTTTGTGTAACATTTGACCTACTTTCAAATATTTTGCTTCTGCGTAGTGGAACTAAACTGTAAACAGGACCGTACTCAAATAATTTGTAAAATTACACAAACAATCAGGAACCCAACTGAGTTAGAGTGATTGCTTTACGTGAGAGCTAGCGTTTATTTATCATTATTTGCAGGTAGATAAAATACAAAAACGGGCATATAACCATTCATTTAGGCATTTAAATAAATACAGCTTACTTTTAATCTGCCTGAGAATTTTAGTTCAAACAAAATATTGTGTGGGCTCTAACAATTTAATATTTAATTTAATTAGAGAGAGCTATCCATCGCAACGGTTTATTCTGTTCAAATGTCCTTTTCAAATTTCCATCTGTAACCAGCTCCAAAAGCTGTTTTTCTTCTGCATTTAAGAGATGATTTGGTAATGTTAAAATGTGACGGTGTAAAATCGCCCTTAGCTCTCTTATTACGGTGTAAAATCGCTTTAAACACATCTCTTCGTATTTTGCGAGTCTGTCCGCCTTTTTGGCTTTGCCGATGTGCGCTGTTTTTCATCTGGCATGATCCTGGTATCTGCAATGTTTGCGCATGGGTTGGTGTTCTTTTCGTTTTACGCTATGTACCCGCAAAGAGCGTTGCGTTTCGATTTTGACCCGCGCCCTTTTTGCTGATTTTGGCTTGTTAAGGACTTTTTTAGAAGTTGTTCTTGTACGCCTTGTCAGCGGATTCAGCAGCGTTTTTTTTGCGAAAAAAGCAGAGCTGTTTTCGGCCCAGTATTAGGCCGTTGGCATCGGGTTCAGAATCTCGACAGGGTTTGCATTTGGAAGCCCCGCTGGAAGTTTAACAGCGGCTCCTCGTCTCTTCACGTGCAGATTATATCAAAGCAACCTTAACCCAGTTAGTCGAGATTTGTAACTGGTAAACTTAGAACTACAATGGCTTTTGACCAGGAGTAACAATCTCCTCTAGGCAGCCAATGGAAGTTTTCTCATGTAACCTATTTGTGGTTTTAACTGTTATTCAATCTTTAATATTTGTGTGCACTGTGTTCGTGGATTAGGCGTAAATTGGTCTGTAGCTTTACACTTAATTGTTTATTATTTATACGAATTAGAGTAGTACTATGTGTTTAGCGTTTTGTTTATTGGGTACATCCATAGTATTGTAGGACCTACAGGAGAGTACTCCTGTACTGGCTTTGCTTTTATATAATGCATTGTTATACATACATTGTTACGATTTAACACTTGCCTTATTTACTACTGCTACCCTTTTATTTAAATTATCTTGCAATTGACTGCTGCTTTTGAGTTTATAAGATTTCACTTTTATCTGAGCATATTTGTTGTATAAAAACTCGTTGGTGCCCTCAGTATTGAATTCATTTATTAATCTTGTAAAGAACTGTATGCCGTCTCCACTGCCTAGCTAGCTGGCCCTCAAATTTGCCCATGTAGTCTCCTTGTTATTTAGAAGTATATAAGACCAGTCAAAATTTGGTATCAAAGAAACGATATCTTATCCATTTAAAAGTGTACCTTAATTCAAAAAATAAGAAAAATATTCAACTGCGTATCTCATGAAACAGAATTATGTGGCACTAAATTTAATGTGCATGTTTTGCATATGTTTTCAATGCGTATTTCGAGATATCTCCGGAAAAGCTGTAAAAATAGTATGTTAGTATTTCAATTAAAACAATCACTCTTTGCATCATCTCCACTGATGCGGAAATTCGATGCAAAAACTTTGAGAAAAACACGTAATTATTACATATGATAAAATAATGCTTCCTGTGCCAAAATGTTTAAAACTCAATATTAAGAGAGCAACAGAGGCTCAAGTTCACAAACTTCTATAAAAAAAATGACACATAGTTGACCTGGCAACTTATCTTTATGGTATTAAATAGCTTCCTTTTTTACCACGAAACCTGAATTTTACTCTAACAATGTGTGCATGTAGATTAATATATTTTGATATTTTTTTTAGCTTTACTTTTCATCATCTAGTATAGTATTAGGCATTACCAATACACTACATTTACATATCTTCTATTCGAACGTTCTGTATATACATAATGACTAAACTTTAAATAAGAACTTTACAAAAAAATCTACAAAAAGCTATATATTTATCCTTATATACAAAGTTTTCTTCGTCACCGATCGGGTGCAATTCGTTCACCATCGGTCCTGTCGTTACCTTGTCTTTAATAATGCAACGATAAGCAAGTACTCCTCTTGAGAGCACATTCAGATACCAAGGACGGCGGTGGTTCTTTTTTCGTTGTGAATTAATGTAATTCGCATTATTAAGTGTTCTTTTTTACTGTTTCAGTATTATTGAAAACATTAAGACCTTATTTTGCACATAATTTTGAACGCTCTTCAACCGTTATTCGAACTAGCAAGTTAGTTTGCCTTCGGTGCTCTTTCTTTATGAAAGACTTTTAAATTCGTTTCATTGGTACTTTGCAATTTACAATTAAATTTTGAAAAGCAAAAATTATTTTAATTAAAATAATGCACCTATGTGGTGCCTTAAAAACTAATTAAATATTTTCTTATGTCATAACATCGTAAATAATGAGTATTTTTACATTTTACAATCAAAAAATACCCACAAAATTATATTATTCTTTCAACCAGCTCAATATACGTATCTCTGCATTTACAATTCGGAACAGGAATAATATTTCTTTTATTAAATGATATTTTACAGTGCGACGTGCAATCACTTTATTACGTAATGGTTTAATAATAGGACTACAAGTTTGCATTCATGTTTTGTTATATTTTACTTATTAGTTGCACTGAGAAGAACAGTTAATAAGTAATAATAAAATTATTTTCCGTTAGATTTTTTATCATGTAACTGCAATTATATTCCTTCATGGCGGTAAGGTCATCAACGATACCGTCATGGGAAGCATAGTTAGACATTATTTAACATGTCATTATGTTTAGAATTCATATTATCATATATATAATGTCTATACTACTTGTGTGTAATTTGTATGACAGTTACTACAGAACTATGCAGAGAAATATTTAATTTGATTGCCATGTAAAAAACTAGAAAGTGAAGGTGTAAAAAATGTGAAATGGTTCTAATTATAGTATTGTTTATCTCTCTCTATTAGTAGATAGTAAAGGTATTGCCTTTACTGATACATTTTTAATTCGTTAGAATTTCAAATTAAACAGTAAGTTTCCCATAGTAATACATCTCTAATAAGGGAAAATTGATATGAAAGCTTAAATTTCCGTTTAGTAGGGTAATAATAGCCCTCTTGATATTAAAATATAGCACAAAGCACTGATTTAGACTCTCCAAAAACTAAGAACCTAATTTCCTGTGTAACTTAGTCGTTAGACGTTCTTTTCTTTTCCACAACTTAACTTTAAGGTTAATTTCATGTAAACAAAAGTTAGTTTATTTTCCTTTCCTATTATTTGATGTCTATGACAAAAATTAATGTTGCTAAATACTGATATATCAAATCATGAAACTATATTTCACATATTAAGGAGAAAAATTTCCATTTATTCAAATTGTATGATTACTCGTAAATAATTTAAAAAGTACTACCAATTGTATAAAGTCTAGAATATCCAGAAATAGGCAGTAGAAATTTGTTAGGTCAATAACTAACATCAAAAAACTACATTTAAACCCCAAAACTAATTCCAAAAGATACAAATCCGCTCTAAAGCGTCTTGCTGTCGTCTAAGCTCTCTACAAATACGCCATCCATCAGTTACACAAATATTGAATTAGTGTTTGCTCTTCTCGGGGCACGTAATTCTGTTTATTTACCTTTTTACTATAATTCTAACAAACAAAATGATGTTATTGAAGTTGTCTGCAAACAATAACCCAAGACCAAGGCTGCAGCCAAAGAAATCCGTCCGTAATTATTGCAGGATTTGGAGTTGTTACAACGTAATCGGTTATGAACTTACTGAATAATTTCGGGACTTAGCGGGACTTAGCCGGATCACCCAATTTGCGGGGCATAAAGTTAACTTAGGTTGCTTAACAGACTGGCGCTCGAGATATGTCGAAACTATTAACAATCGATGCCAGCCCGCCTCGCGCCCGTGAAAAATTAAGTGCGTTTTTCAAACGCCTTTATTGTTGCAGGATGAAAAGAGCGGATGGGGCGGCGTCGAACCCCCCCGACTCCGGGGGAACGCACGAAATCCAGACGACTCCAGGACAATCCGAATCCAGATACCACTTCAAAATCGGAATATACGGCTGGAGGAAGCGATGCCTTTACGTCCTAATCCTAGGACTGCTAGTTATGGTCATAATCAACTTAGCTCTAACCCTATGGGTGCTTAAAGTGATGGAGTTCTCCTCGGTAAGGCAACCGTTAATTGAATGGAAAGGGCAAAGACGGAAAAGTACAATTTCTTTCCCAGAATTCGAGATCCCTTGTGTTGCTTCGCGCTGCGGCCATGAATATATTATATTTTCGCTTTAAAAGAGAACCCAGACAACTGTTGCATCTCAATTAAAAAAGTCTTAATTACGAAATTTTATAAAGATCTTTCATTAGGGATCCTATATTTCGTCGTTATCCCAAGGCCTCCGGCGATAATTACTCGAGAAATTTTACAAAAGCGACTGCGACAAATCATTATCATCAGTCTTTTGTAAGTTCTGTTGCACAAAGGACCTCGCCAATAAGCACCTAGACTTTTTTTGAAAAATTAAGCTATTGAATAGTTGTTTTTCTAAGAAATTACTCGGCGCGTCGTCCTTTTAAAATAATCTGCTCTCGTTGGGGATTTATTTGAATTTCCTAATTCTAAAGACGGGCTAATAAATTACCAAATTTTCTGTTTTTAATAATCATGTGGTAGTCTCCAATTCTGATGGTATGATATTTTGTGAGTATAGACTTAAATTCGAGCAGTTGCCTTGCTTGCGTTGACTTTTATTATAAGCTCTGTTTATTTCTTAATCAGTTCAGTTTAACACTTGTGCCTTTCTACAGGCTGTTTAAAACATACTAATAATTACATAAATGTGTGGAAACCTGAAGTTCACCGTACAAGTGTTAGTTAATTTAAATAATTATTATGCTTAGCACGACAGAGTGCAAACAAGCGCCAGCCACAACAAAAAAATATCAAAATAACAAAGGAAGAATTGAAGAATTATTTAGGAGCTAAAATTAGTCTAGTACACACTCATGCAAAGTCTCAGATACTAAACAAATTGTTAAGAACGAATTCATGGTATCACGAAAGGATCTTAGTTAAAAACTAATCTAATTAGATGCAAAAATTACAAATTGTTGACAAAATTCTACCACGACAGCAATAAGAAGTTCGAATACTACACTTACCGCAACCTAATTAGACACATTTTTCAGTTGTCATAAAACACTTATTACTTTCCATTACCGAAGAAGAAATACTATAGGAACTCACTTCTCACGCCTGAAAACATTTCAGATTAATTAGTAAGCAAATAAAAAAAATACCCACCTGAACCATAGAATCACAAAGAAACCTTGTTAAAAAAGTGAAACTACTCAAATGAAAGTACAAAAAATTAATGTGTTTAACCTCTCAGCAGTGCAAAATCACTAATGTCAAAAAACTAACAAGCCAGGCGCCCAAGAACGTAAATTCTAAAGAAAGGCCGTTGTTACGATCGAAAAGGCTTATTATTATCTGGATGATTTTAAAAAGTGTACACCACTCACGCTTCAGGTCTAAAAGCATTCCAGATTAATTAATATACAAAAACAAAGATACCACTTGAGGACTTGAGTTATAGGATTACAAAACAATGTCGTTGAAAAAGTAAAACTACTCAAATGCAAAGATTGCCAACGTTTGGGCCATACTAAAAATTACTGTATTTTACAGCTCAGAGGTGTGAAGTGTAAAGGTCTCATCACTACAGTTTAGAAACTACCAAACCAGATGCCCGAGTACGTAAATTTTAACAAAAACACATCGCACCCTATAGAGGCGGTTGTTAAAAATTAGAAAGGTGTACACGACTAGCTGCAATTGGGCGGAGTTTTACTCTGAAATACAATTTTTTGCCTATAAAAGTCAGTTCGGTAGATTTTGTTTGTTAGCCGCCACTAAGTTATGCACTCTAACCTGAAGATGTTTACGACGCCCCCAACTCATAAGACGACGTCTCAAAGGTTGTGAGAATTCTTGAAATCTTCTTGGCAATCACCATAACTTCATTTCCTTGGTGCTAATATAACTTGTAAACGCATCTGCATTATCGAATCTGGGTCCGTTACTAAACTATTGCTACGAGGGAAAATCCCTAAAGGTGAAGTCACGTTATTATACTCCGTGGTAAAGTTATTTTGTTCAAGTGGTGTTTAGCCCTCCCAGAAAATGAAAACTCAAACTGGGTGTCCGTTAAGCGAACTATTCTAAATAACACCAATATAAACCGCATGAATGTAGACGCAACTGTTATATCTACAAATAAGGGCGATAGTCTTGCAGGAATTATTCCTTCTTCTTCTTTGCCTTTTATTTCAGAGTTTGTCTTGCTTTCTTTCTGTTTTATTCAGCCTTTTATTGAGGTGAAGGTCCAACTTTTATCTTTTGGGTGGTCGGCTGGGAAGTGTCCTTGTCGATCCTCGTCCATCTTATAAACGTGATCTCTCCAGTGTCGGTGTCTCTCTCTCTCTCTCTCTCTCCCTCTTATCAACCTTACTACGTCTTGCACCTTGAGTTCTTGTGTATATAAGTGCACTTCTTACTTTTATCGTTGTTGGTGTTTTCATTTCTGTTGTTCTCAATATATTTTTCATGTTTGCAGTTTCCGCGTGTCTGCTGCATACGTCAGTACTGGCCTTACTGTGGTTTTATAAATTCGGACTTTCCTGTTTTCCATTGATCTAAACTTATTCTTATAGATAAAGTCTCTTAATAGCCCGATATTCTTGAGGCTTTGTTTACTTGAGTGCAAACCTTTTGATGTAAATTTTTGCAGCTTACTGTATAGATCCCTAGGTAGTAAGTTACTGGATTGGTTATTTACAGCCAGCTTGCATCCCCCAGGCTCTCTTGATATGACCATCGATTCTGTCTTTTCTACTGATATTAATAGGTTAAACTCTTTTGCACTTGTTTGTAGTCGATACAATTGTCGTTGCAAATCTTCTATTTGTGCCATCAATATCGCATCATCCGCATAACACAATATCTGTATGGCTTATTATCTCATTTTTAAAATAGTTGTGGTCATTCTTTCACCTTGAAACATTTCCGTCAGAATGGGTAGTTCTTTGGTTGCTGCTGTGTCTTAATGTTCTTCTTGATCTGTTGAATCTTTAATAAAGTTTTGGTCGATCTTGTGTTGTCAGAGTATTTCTGAAATATCAGGTAGTTTGACTATATCAAAGGCTTTTTTGAGGTCCCCTAAGCAAAGAAACTCGGGCTTATTGAATTCTCTATATCTTTCAATTATTTGTCTTAAGATTTTGTCTTATATTAATTTTACTTATTACTTTTGTATTTACAGCTTTGGTTAATAGTTTTCTTGTACTATTTAGTAACGTTAACGTTCCATAGTCCTCGGGGTCGTTCGAATTTCTTTTTTTGTAAATCGGTGCCGTGATGCTTTTCCTTCATTCTTCGGGGATTTTTCGAGTTGAGAAAATTTTTTAAAACAATGTTGTTATTGCCTTTTCTAATTGCTGACCACCATGTTTAAGCATTTCATTTGAAATGCTGTTCGGTCCGGAGGATTTTCTGTTTCTAAATTTCATCAGTGGTTCATGTACCTCCTCTTGTGCTATATTCCTTTCTTAGGATTGTTCCAGTTGAATATCTTTTTGGGTATTTTAGTTATTTCATTCTTGATCCTTATATAGCTTTTGCACGTAGGATGGCAATTTTTCTTCTTCATTAACAGCTTTTTAAAATTTTTCAGTACATCTCAAACCCTATTCTATTCCCCATAAGGGTCATGTTCTATTTCTACAAATAATTTTTGTTAATATGTCTCCTTCAGTGCTTTTATTTTTTCATTTGCCCTATTTCTGACTAACGTATACTTTTCTACCATCTGTGCGATTTTGTATTTAAGATACGCGGCGTTTTTAGTTTTATAGTATTTTTACATCGTCTGTGAACCAAGGCTTGTTGTTTTTTCTTGCATCAGTGTTTAACTTATTTCTTTTTCTATGCGTTATCTGTTAATTACGCTTTCTTCTTCTTCCATATTTTATCAACGTCGTCATGCTCTGCTAGAGTATTAGAGATAATTTTCCCTCCAATCTGTTTTGTATAGAATTTTTGTCTTTCAAAAACTACACGTTTAACCTTTCGATGCATAAAGGAGGTTTCTTGTTTTGGAGACTGGCCTTCAAGCGATATTTACAGAAGACTAGGCGATGTCCTGTTTCAACATCTTTATAAGTTAATGATAATGCAAGAATTACGCAGTGATGATCCAGCTCAGAAGTGCAACCTTAATGGGTAGTGATGTTGAAAATACCATACTCTGGGCAAGTTAACCTGGAGGCCTAACGAAATCACGGCTCATGGAGTTCGACAGCTTAACTGGGTACCCTTCGGGGCGCGTAATATTTTGTCGTTGGCGTTGAAGTTCGGCCAGCTTTGAGAATAAACCAAATCCAACGAATTATCCGGGGTGATTCGCAGATCTGATCCGATAAAAATATATCCTTGGGGATGACGGTAACTCTATCAACGGAAAGTGGATTCCCGAGAGTTAAGTACTACAGAAGTTGTAATTGTCTGAAAATAACCCAAGCGTTTGCAAGACAGTAAACTTATTTCTGAACGCCACTTGAACACGGAAACCTCGCCGGTCACACACCTACTCCAAAGGGAGAAATCCCAGCTAAACCCATGTCATAATGCGTGAGGTGACGTAAAAGTACCTGCTCCGCAAGTTACCTCCCTGTTTGAGGACAAGATTCGACTGACGAATGAAGAGTTGCAACTATCGATCGTCTACTTCGCGTTTCACGTAAAATCATTCCTTCGAATGGTCTAAAAGCAGCGGCGTGTGCATAACATTGTAAGCGGAGAAAAATAAATATTTCTGTCGATCATTTAACCAACAACGTGTCAGTCTCTAGGGCCTCGTTTTCATTAGCAACAACCCGACAGCAACTGAACCAAAACGTACTACTGCAAGTTCATTTTTTGTATACGTACAAGCATTAGAACAGTCTCTAAATGATAATCAGCCATCAAATTCTCATAGCCAACAAGACTGTCTTCTCAGTCAAGTAGTCAAATCAATTTAAAAACTATTAAGACTTCATCACAAGCAAATACAATCGCTAATACTCACTTTTTTACCTGCTCTTTTGAATAGATCACAGCAAAACCTGGTAATCACTAATCTCAATACAAATGTATCTCAAACAATAACCAAATGACCATACAGTATATAAGATTTATAAACGATCGCTTCATAGAATTTGTTTCAGACAGAGTTGCCACTATTGTAAAAAAATCTATATCCACCCATCCACTTGACTACCAGAGTTAATAAATCCAGAACAGATGATCATAAAAATAGTGATATTAAAGATAATAGTTGTAAGACAATAATTACCCTTTACTTTACTGGCAACCAAATAAATCAGTATTTACTAATAATAAATCAACGTGGGCTGTTAGCCACAGAAACTTTAGCGAATATCCAAAACATGAGTAGAAAAAACACCGTTTGAAATTTTGCTATTAGCATTCAATCAAATCCATTAATTCGTAATGTAGGAAAAGCATTCGACACACACAGAAATTAAAACTGCAAAAACTACATCAAAGAACTAAAACCAGCAAATCAGGCTAGGAAAACAATACTGAAATAACCAGCTCACCTTCACTCCCCTATAATTTCAACCTAGAAAGTAAATGATTAGGCATATCATTAGTAAAAAATGCGATTATTTGCCGAACATTTAACTGAAAAATTTCGTACGGTGTAAATAATAGTAGATTATGAGTAAAAGTGATACTTTATGTGGCGAAGCTGAAGTTTATTTAGCCGAACGTTAGTCAGGCAAATAATTCAGTTAAGCCACATAAAGTATCACTTTTATCCGCAAACGTATTCAGATAAATTTCATTAATATAAATTTAAAAAAAAATGCATCGGCCGGGAATCGAACCCGGGCCACCCGCGTGACAGGCGAGCACTCTACCCCTGCACCAACCTGGGTTGTTTAAATAACGCGCTACTATAATGATATATGAACATACTGAGTCACCCGAGCTAATAGCACACGGCCACAGCAGCTATCACACCATAACCCATGGCGACAGATGCTCGGATCCGCTGCTTAAAGGTTTATTTAAATTAACACTTTT
The DNA here is from genome assembly GCA_940337035.1 of Agriotes lineatus. Classification (NCBI taxonomy): domain Eukaryota; kingdom Metazoa; phylum Arthropoda; class Insecta; order Coleoptera; family Elateridae; genus Agriotes; species Agriotes lineatus. The sequence continues at coordinate 160,407,289 of OW679197.1, forward strand.
TCGTACTCTTTTAAAAATAAAAACCGGCCTACGATCTAAGTCTAAAAATTAGCAAAATTTTAAGCCATCATATAATTTAATCGGTCCAGTATCTTCGGAGGAGATAGCGAACAAACATAGAAAAAAAGAAAGAGAGCAACGATTTTATGTGGTTAGGCACATAAAGTACGCAAAAGTTGCTATTTTATCTGTTTAATCAGATAAAGTGACACTTTTTACCTTGTCAATAAAGACATAAGTTGTCACTTTTATGACGTTTGCGGATAAAGAGTCATTTTTCAACAAATTTTCCTGAAACTCCCGAACAGAAAACTTCTATATCACCAATAGATGTGCAAGCGTTTATCATGTCGCTTCCTTTAAAGAGAGCTTCTGGGCAAGAACTTATAACAAACGTAACTTTAGAAAACCTTCGTAACAAGGCTGTGGCATATATGTATAACATCAATATTTAATGACTGCCTGAGTATTGATTATTTTCCTACAACGTAGAACCACGCTCTTCTTCTTCTTCTTCTTCGGTCAGAGTTTTCATCCCCTGAAGGTTGTACACCTCTTACACGCTTTTCCACATCTTCTTATCCTGTGCTGTCGTCATTCATCTCTGCAATTTTTGCGTGCGCGAAATAGTCGCCTTCATTTTCTTACTAGTTTCATAAATAGCTATTATCGCATGTCATATGGTAATGCACTCCATTTCTACATTCAAAATCGTTGAGTAAAGTGGTATTTTACAACATAGAAACCATAGCAACGACATGTCGTTTTACGTTAAAGTGTAATCTTGGTAGCACTGTCGGTCTATGTCATATTCGAAGTTAGCAGGTTAGGTTTTGAGTCAGTCTTTTAACCTCGAAGTTGACAGACTTACAGTGCCACCAACAATACACTTCAGTACTACTAATCACATAACATCGACTAAAGCTGCTTAGTGTGCTTCAGTAGATAAAAACAAGTTATTTCGGAAGGCTGTTTAAGTACTCGCTACGCTCGTACTAAAACCAGTCATACTTGTTCAGTAAAACATCACTTTTCTAGACTAGTAATTAGTATTAACGTATAGTTTTTTCCAATAATTAAGCTATTACTTTGTTGTAGTAATCCGAACCAACTGACCTGCAAAATCTAAATTCGAAGTTTCTACTGCTTATAATGAAGCTTAGAGCTACTTTCCGTTGAATTAATTTTATTGTAACCATCCTTTAAGCTCGCCGTTTTATTACACGAGCTGGCTGCAAATTTTATTTAATTTTTGTTCCATAATCTACCTATACCATTCTAAAAATTGCTGCTCGACCCTTTCCCAAAAAGCAAATGCTTATCTTAATAATAGTGTAAATTAAAATAGTAATAAATACTTTCTAAGTTAGCTTGATTCAGGTTTAAGAATTTAATACATAGAACATCTTAAACTAATCTCAAGCACAATATTTGGTGTTTATTTAATCACAACTCTATGGGTAGACCTCCCGATCCAGAGATGATTTGCCATTTTCCATTTACTGGGCTGGTTTTATTATTTCAGGAGATGTTATATCCTTTTTTATTAACAGCTGCAAATGTACAATTTATTCAATAGTTATTTAGAGTAATAAGCAAATTAGTTGATTGTGTTGTCATTAAAGAAGAATCCGTCCAGTAACGTTATGCGCTCTGCTTTTTTGGATCACCTCTGTCGTCTACATCTGGTTGCATCAATTCCTTATGCCATTTCCTTTTCAGTCTCTTGATATCCTGCGGCTCTACCGAGAGTTGTTGGATTATAGGATTTCTATACTGGAAGCTTTGCAGTATTTTTGTGTTGGATGGTTTTGCGCAACCCCACTGCTGGACTCCATACGTCCATATTAATTTAATAGTAGTTTTCTATAGTAAAACTTTTTTTTTAGTGAGAGTTAAGAGAGCCTTTCGAGGAAGGTCTAGATGGAGATTTAGGTAGGTACTTCACTTCGGTGTTTGTGGGAATAGAGTTATTGTTTATATGCACTTGAAGACATGTATTTCGTCTGTTAGTAAATGTGACTTGTGTCGATTTGTATCCATTTATTGTTATCCTCCATTTCTTTAGCCATTCGTTTAATCTGTTTAAATGCTGCTGTAAGTTGTCTGATGTTTCATGTGGGTCTTCGCTAGTGGTTAGGATCGTCGTGTCATCCGTGAATGTGGTGTTACGATATCAAAACGACTTAACGACACGCATCCAAGATGAGCGTCGCACGACTGGATCAGTCCTGGAAAACTGGCGCACTTGCCCTGAGATTCGTTAAAACAGACTAAAGGCCTCGGATGAAGCGCTCAGGGAGTCGGGCGGGGTTCAAACGACACGTCGTTGGGCAAGCGTGCTGGATATATACAGGGTACGTCGAAATTATAAGGGCGCCACCAAGCCTGTAGTAAAGGTGTGACCGAATAACCGGGCATGGACGGTCATCGGTGGCGAAGTATTCGAGATACTCCGTCGATAAAGGTACTCGCGAGCGGTAAGCTCGAACAACAATTTCGTGACTGAAAATACTGGAATTGCAATATTGGGACCTTTTAGCCGCGGCGGTGCAACGACCAAACTTACCTGCACGCTCCGAACTCTCAAGTCCCGTCGTACACCAATCTTTACACTGAGGGGCACTATCTGAAACAGAACATGCACAAGGCGAACAAGAATAATACGTCCCTCAATTAGTTATGCGTCTATTAGTCGATTAATACATTCGGGCAGCAAATCGTGCCGCCAAACTTATGTTATCTCTTTAAAAAAATACGCATCAGCTGATGGACGCGCTAATGCTACGGTACAAACACACAACATGTGACTGGCCGCTATCGGTTCGTCACTTTATAACAAACAGTACAGTGAAAAACAATGGGCGTTAGTTCATAACAATGAATCATACGCCTGCGTAGGCGACGGAAGCAATATAACTATTGATAAACACGGCGCCGCAAAGGTATGCGACGAATTAACTCGCGGCCTAATTTATTAGGCAGAAGAGGGGGCAGCGTAGCTGCAATACTTGGCCAAAAAGGGGCTAGAATAGCCTCGCAAAGATAGGTGAATTTTGAATATACATTCCAGCCAGTGCCACGTCGCCCATGCATGCGATAAATGAACTTAAACGAGGCACGAAGCCAGCGCACATATGAAAAGTCTCGAACAAATCGTGATATTGACGGCGTCGCACGGCTATGCGATGCGTTCGTTCGCTAATTGAATGGTTAGGTATAAACAAACCCGCACACATGCAGTTACTAAAATGAGGGTTAACAACGGCCCTTCACACAGACATCTGCGAAGAGTTCATGAATTTCTTTGTACGGTCAAGCGCCAAGCTCGCACCTTGGCCACATTTAAGTGAAAGTTAGCGACGGCAGCGTCACAAGGCATCGTAGCCCCAGAGCGCCGCATAAAATAGTAATAAGCGAGCAAGAGGCACAAGTACGCCCCCGCAGAAAAACCACAAACCACAAGTAACTACGATTATGTTCAAATGGTTCTATTACAGGTACCTTAATTCGGAGACGGTCCTTGAGAATGGCGTTTAATCGGTTGGCAGTCAGCTGCAATCCGTGGCGTTGAATCAGCCGCGATACGGCATTTTTGGGGCAAACGAACTAGGATCCGTCAAATATGGCGGCCATGAAAAGTGCCCCTACGAGCACAACGACTGCGGCAAAAGCGGTCCACTACGTCCTGCTGGATAGATCCTCGAGCATCGAGTTAAAGGGGACAATCCCTTACTTACGGAAGCAGAAACGGACTCGCAAAGCTCATCGCAGCCACGCCTAAAAGTGATCACTGCCACTCGCACAACACACAACCTCTCTTGTCTGTAGTCCTGCCGAAACTCGCTTGCAAGCACCCGGGTGACGCCACGCTATATCCCCTCGGAGCAACAACCAATGGCGACGCGGAGTCTACGTCAGTTCAAACCAGTTCCTCGCGCCTTAGATGGGCACGCGTTGTACAAAGGGTGATCTAGAAATGATTGAAACGAGACAGCTACGCCCATACACAGGGTGTTCGGATATAAATGGGAAAGAACAGAGCTGGTATCTGTGAATATTTGCTAAATGAAATTGAAAGTGCTGACCTCTGATTCGAGATACAGACAAACTGTGCTGAAGGTTTAGATGCTCTAGTTGTTTGCCTAAGGCTGCAAAATGGCTTAACAGTGGATAATATTTTATTTCCGCCGGTGTGTTGTCGGCTGGGAACAACAGGTACAAAAAATGCCCAAATAAGCTACCTTGAGGGACTCCTGCATGTATTTCGTTATGTTTCATTGTTACACTTAGTTTGATAGTATAAACTGGGGAGGTGGAGTTTAATTTTATATAATGCGCTTGTTCTACGTCTCTTAAGATCCCAAACAGCATTTGCGTTCTTCTAAGCTTTTTGAAATTGCGTTAGCTATCCGGTGTAACTTCTGTATGGTCGAATGTCTTTCTCTGAATCCAAACTGTTGGTCGGGTATGATTTTGTTTATGTTTGTGTCATTTTTTAACCGCATGGAGAGTAGTTCTTCGAATGCAATGAGCAGCAGACCTATGGGTATATAGAATGTTGTCTGGTTAGGTGGTTTGCCCGGTTTGAGTATCATAATAATTTGCGAAAATTTCCATATTAGGGGATAGTAGGATATGACCAGCATGCCAGTAAATATAGTCGTAAATAGAACCAAAGTTTTCCTGGATAAGCATTTTAACATTTAACATGTGATGAGATCATATCTCGGAGATTTATGATTTTTGATGTATTTAATTTTTTGTTGGATTTCTCTAGGGGTAAAGGCTTTTATTGGGAGCTAGACCTGGCAGGGGATGTCTAGAAAGTTTTCGATTTCGTTATCGTTGGTACCAGGGTCTAGTTTGGTGGGTCTAAAAATTTGAGAGAGATATTTGGCGAATGTGATCGCTTTCTCGTTGTTGAATTTGGCCCAGCTGCCATCTTGTTTTCTAATTGGTGGCTAATTGTGGCTTTCCAGATTGCGCAGTCATCTATAGATAGCTTTGTAACGTATTTTTTTAATTCTTCAGTTCGCGTTTGTGAAATGATCCTGTGGAGTAGGTGGACAATGCTGTCACATTCAGTTTAGTCTGCTTGATTTTTTAAGGTTTGCTACCTTTTTCTAACTCTACGTTTTTCTACGACCAGCTCACGTATATGTCGAGGAATATTATCAATTTCCTTTGGTATTTGTGGGTCAGATGGAGATGCCCGAGTTGCTGCCTCTTGGTGGAGTTGTGTCAAGTAGTGTGCCGCCCTATCTAGGTATGCTTATTGTCTTAGCCGTAGGTTTAAGTTGGTATTTTCCTCAAAGAATTGTGAGTATAAGGTCCAATTGGTTTTGTTGGTGCAGATTTTAGGTGTGGTAGTTCTATTTTATTTGAGCTAAGGGTTATTACTATTGGCGTGTGATTTGATGACATATCTAGGTTGGATTCTATTTTAATGTAGGCATCTGGCAATCCATGGGTCACAGCGAAATCCAAAAGATTGGTTAATTTATTCAGGTCGCTGGGCCAGTATGTTGGCTCTCCTGTTGATAGCTAGTTAAAGTTAAGCATTCGTAAAGCTTGTAATAGATTTCTTCCTTTGATATTCTGGAACCACATTCGGTGTGTTTGGCGTTCCAGTCTCCAGCGATAAAGCTTTTGTTTCCTGTAGTAGCAAGAAACTCTCTGTATTCTTCTGGTGTGATAATATGTCCTGGAGCTGAGTAAAGTGATGCTATTGTTATCGGCCAGGGTTTGATGTTCACTTGAAGTATTACAGCTTGTATTTTGCTCGTACAGTATGTTGCGAGTTCGTGGTAAGGGAGGGCATTTCTGGTCAGTACGGCTGATCCACCGTGGGCAGTGCCGTCTGGGTGATCAGCAGAGTAAATTGTATAGTGCGGGATGTTCAGCACAGTTCTCTCAGTAAAGTTGGTTTCGGAGATGAAGATAATGTCTATTGAGTTAATTTGGAGAAATGTAATTAGTTCTAGTTTGTGGTTAGTCAGCCCGTTAGAGATCTAAGTAGCTATGCAACATTTCTCTCCATTCTTTTAATTATTTACTTATGATTTCTGTTACCGTGTTGTAATCATGTAATCATGCTGTTTTACTGATCAACTGATTAAACATGGCTTTGAATTCTCCGAGTAAATTGGCTAGTATGCCGGTTGCGTTGTCCATTGTTGTTAGCTATGTTTCTGTTCGCTGCAGTGTTACTCCAGGGGGTATTAATTTGGGCGACGTTCGCATGAGTATTGATAGGGACAACTGCATCAATTGGATGAGTATTTGAATTTTGTTCTGGTTTGTTTTAGTTTTTGGATTTAGCGTTTTGGAGACTTTTGTATACGGAGCAGCCCTTTTAGTTAGCCGTCGCATAAAGAACGTCTAGCTGGTGTATCTCTGGTTTTTTTGCATGTAATTGAGTCATGGTCTCCACAACATTTGACACGACTGAAAGGTTTGTGCAGTAACTTTTAGTGTGACCATAGCTTTGACAGCGAATGCATTGTACAACATCATTCTTCTTTCTTGGAGGCTCTATTGTTATTCTGTGGTTGTTAAAATATTCGAGTTTAAATATTTCCGTGTTGTTGGGTTTTGGCTCTATGTCTACGAAGAATACTGGGAGAGGTTCTTTACTTTTTCTGTGGCGAGTGTTATTGATATTTCGAGTGATGTGACCTTGTTCTGTTAGTTCTTCTTTGATTTCATCGATAGAGGTAGCGTGATGAAGGCCTCGTATCACTACTCTGTAGACACGGTCTTCCTTAAGTTGATACGTATGATGAACTATGTTTTCTGCTTTAAGGTGGGGGTACCAGCATATGCGGTAGGGGTTAGGTTCGCGTGTGTTCATCTTTATCATGTTGTCTGACAAGGATCTAGTGTAGTACTGTTCCTCTTCAATTACATCTGCTATAATTTTTATCAGATCATCATAATTTTCAACTCCTTGGATACACACTGGTGGTGGTTTTGCTAGTTTAAGTTGGCCAGATTGTTCTTCTGTTTTTTTATTGACGCATTCTGTTGGTAGGGTATTAAATCTGTTTGATGTGCTGATTGGATTTGATCCGTCATTAATTGGAATTAAATTATGGTTTCTTTTACGCTTTTTAACTGCTTGCCAAGGATGTGTATGAATTAGTCGGCCTATTTCGACAGTTTATATTATTGTAGCGCGACCTTTAGGAAGCTAATTCTGCTTCCGTCATCAGGCCTAGTCTTGAGAAGGACTGATTTCGCACTTGGAGTTGGTTTTTAACTGCACAAGTACTTGACACACTATGTTTACACTTAAATGTCAAAACATTTTTAAGTAACATCGAACCTGGAACCTTTCGATTTATAAGTCGGATGCTTTACCACTGAGACACCGGGGGATCTGATATTTATGTAGTTTAGAACTTATATAATTATATACGCTTTCCTTTTTGATTGTGAGTAGTCTATTGCGCATGGTGCGTAGTATCTTTATTGCGCAGGTGTATTGCGTCTCAGTTCTTCGCTCATTATTGGCATCCAGATGGGTTTCATTTCTATGCTGGCTTGGCTTATCGGTTCTTCTGCCAAAGCTATGTAAGTGGCTTCTTTGAGCTTTCGTCGAGTTTTCTTCTCTTCCTTCGCCACTATTTGAATGTTATCCCACTGGATTCTGTGGTCTTCATTCCAAACATGTTCGGCGATTTTGGATTTGTCTGTTTCGCGCTTTCGGATGTTGTTTTTGTGTTCCAAAGTTCTGACTCTTAGAGGTCGACTACTTTCGCCAATGTATGCTCTGCCGCATTCGCATGGTAGGTTGTATACACAATTTTTGGAACTTTGGTCTTCATTGTGTGGTTTGGTTTTAGTTAGTATTCTCCTGAGTGTTTTTGTGGATTTGAAGGTAGTGAGTATTTTGTATTTGTTGCCTGCTCTTCGTATTCTGTCCGAGGTACCTGGTATGTATGGTATTACCGCCGTATATTTAGGTTCTTCTTTGTTTTCGTTGGTTACCCTTTCCTTTCTGTTTAGGTTAGTTGTTATATCTGGGTAGCCATTTTCTTTAAGTGTCTGCGCGATAGTTTTTCTTTCTTTTCTCAGGTCCTCTTGGTCTGAGCATTTCATCTCAGCTCTATCGTACACACATCTCACCACACCTAATTTCACACTTTTGTGATGATTGGAGCCGAAGTGTAGGTACCTACCCGTGTTAGTAGGTTTCCTGTACACACTGGTACCGAATGTGTTCTCATTCCTGTGTACTAGTACATCTAAGAATGGAAGTTTGTTCTGACTCCATTTCCATTGTGAATTTGATAGAGGGTGCGCGGCTGTTAAGATGTTCTAGGAATCCATCCAATTTGTGCCTGCCGTGTTGCCAGATTACGAAGGTATCATCCACATATCGAAGCCATATCCTTGGTTTGTCTGTGAATTCGGATATCGCTTGTTCTTCGAAATCTTCCATGTATATATTGCTCACTATAGGGGATAGTGGAGAACCCATAGCCATTCCAAACTCCTGTAAGTAGAATTTATCTTCTACTTGGAAGTATGTTGTTTTGATATATATCGTCAGTAGTTCCATGATCGTGTTTACCGAGAGTTGCGTGCGTTCATCATCATTTTCCAGTCTGCGTCTTATGATAGTTAGTGCCGCGTCTGTGGGCACATTTGTTAATAAGCTCATAATGTCGAAGCCTACCAGGATTTCTTCGTGGTTAGGTTGGATGTCTTTGATGGTTTCCACGAAGTGCTTTGTATTCCAGGTTCGATGTCACTTAAAAATCAAATATCAAGTTTCGACATTTAAGTGTAAACATAGTGTGTCAAGTACTTGTGCAGTTACAAACCAACTGCAAGTGCGAAATCAGTCCTTCTCAAGACTACACCTGATGACGCAAGCAGAATTAGCTTCCGAAACGTCGCGCTACAATAATATAAACTGTGGAAATAGGCCGACTAATTCATAAACAATGAGACCACAGCTACAAAACACTTTCAGATCAAATTTGCCAAGAATGCTCATTTAAGGGTGGAAATTAATCTTCAGTTCGGTTTTCGTTGTTCTTAAAATGCCCATTGCCATCTGGCGTGTGTCTTTGTGAAAGACAATGATTTGATGGCTGTATAGAATTCTGATAAAAGGATTGCGGTTGCAAAGGTAAACATATTTTATTAAGATGAACAGATGATACCACCATTTTGGACGAATTTTGTTAACTGCCATGCGCATATTGCAGCTAGTGGTAGTATGTTTGATTTGGATAATTAATGTAATTAAATACCTGGTTTGGTGGATTTCCAAATGTTGTTTGAAATGCCGCTATCGGAGTTATCACAAGGCCAGGTGGATGAGTTATTGAACTTAAACTTGCCACAATATTAATTCACTTCCGTTAGCTTTTACAGTTACGGTCGCAGTGTGTGTGTTATATACTGAATTTTATCATCCACAGTGGGTATTTACTATCTAGGTACAGTCGCGGAAACATAAACCGGGACAGGTCCTATAGCGCCATTTTTCACTATTTGAATATTCTAATTTTGGCTTCCTAATTGTTTATGAAATCCTATCTATCATGTGCCAGTGAACCAAAATGAACTGGTTAATGCAATATAAGCAGCTTGGGATAACATCAACAATGAGTTCATTTAGACAATTTAACTACGGCAAATTTTAGTGTCCCGCTTTATGTTTCCGCAGCTGTACCTTATTCGTTTTCACATTCTAGTGACTATTAAATTAATCCTATCCCATCCAGAGTTATCGACACTCACATTTTTCATTTCCAATCTTATCTACGTCTTGTACTGACATTGCACCGGTTTATTTGCTGCACCCTTCGCTGTTCGATTTTTTTTCTCTGCCAGTTTTTGTGTATTGCTTCCTATTGTCGGTATATATTATTCAAAATTTTGCTATTTGCTCCGACAACCAGAGTTATTGGCCTGTCAGTATATATACAGTCAAATAAATCTGGAGCGATTTTTCTTTCGAATGTAGGTTGTATTAAAAATGGAACATTTCCATGAATTTCTATTAAAAATATAATTACTTTTCTGGTACTTCACATACCTAGATTTTGTCTATAACAAATAAAGTTTGAAAATTCACTTTTCTGATAAAATGAAATTCATAGAGAAATAGTTCAACCTTTAACCCAATCTACATTTGAAAAAAAATCCCAGGTTTATTTGAATACGATTGTACATATTTAACTTTCTTCACCTACATCGTTCATTACTGTTTTCTCGAGCTTTTCAAAAACAGAAATATAAGTTATCGTATTTCCTTTGTTTTTGAAAATTATATCTAGTTTTGCAGCGAAATGATTTTATAGAAAAACTTCGCACACTCATTTTTAAACCCTTTTAAGTTCTATTTGGTATCCTACTTGTAGCAGACCTTTTCTAGCATTACTCTTTATTATAAAGTTTTGTTGCAGATATATTGGACATTTTTATGCTCATAAAATATTCTTTGCTCATTTCAATCAGTCCTTCTGTAACTGTCAACGTTAATTGACAATTTTATATTTCATAAACAATTAATTTTTGAACCACGGCCTGCTGAATTGTTTAACAAACGTCAAAGTGATGTATAAACTTAACTCACTGCAATATCGGAACCTTCAATTTACTTGTAGTACAACATAAATTAGTCATGTTTATAATAGTTTATAATAGTTATTAGTATCTATTGAAATTTTAAATTAGTTAATATAAAACTAATGTGGGTTACTTAATTAATAAAATCACAAATAAGTTCCTAAAATATTACAAATTTTTTGACATTTCTTTTATGTTCTAGAACGCAAAAGAGTTTTGCGTTCTAGAACATAAAAGTATTTCGCTGTTAAGTGACAAAAAAGAATCACTTTGCTTACTGAGAATATAACGAAAATGTCAACATTTGATGACAGTTTTCGAAAAAACATATTTTTGTTCATTGGTCTGTCAGTGTGTCTGTGTGTGTGTCTGTCTGCCTGTGAACAGAATATCTCAAAAACGAAAAGAGGCATGGCGTTGAAACTTCATATATAAGTTTTGTGTACTATGTAGATGCGCCAGCAAGCTTTTGAAGAAAAATCGCCTAACTGGAAGTAGGTGTTTACTCTTTTGATTTTTCAGTTTATTTCGATTTTTTCAAAAACGGCTCTAACGTTTTTTCTAACCTTCCATTTTTATTACATTTTTCATGTGTATTGATGTGAGATAGTTGATTTTCCAGTTGAATATTTCTAAACTGGGTTTATTTTGTTTTTTTTTCTATTTCTTTTATTAACTCCTAGTTTAAATAGAATACCCGGTATATTATTACATTTTTAATTCAGCTTAAAATTTTAGAGAAATTTGTCTCTTGAACTAACGCTCTGTTTTGTAGAATTTGCAATTTTTGACAAATTATAAGATCACTGTAAAAGGAAGTTGTGTGAGTGTATCACACCAGAGTTTTGCTTTTGCATTATCTGCAGGCGCGAAATGCAAACACTGTCAAGGTCGCCGCTTACTTTCATCGTTATTAGAATTAGTCGCTCTTTAATATATTTTCAGCTTTTTATACCTACACATTAGGTATTTTCTTTAACCAGTATGAATACTTGACATTTGACCTTTTCTATCTATTTAAATTTTTTGCAATTATTATTATTTTACGAGAAACAGGAAACAAGCATACCACCACAATCTTCAACCTGGGAGCGTGGAGTGATTAATTTTACTCATGGTTGTCTGCCCTTACTGGAGTTTCTAATTTTCAGATATTGAGATTTTGTTGTTAATGATCAAAATAATTTTTCAACAAGACGGAGCATCACCCCATTTGATGAATTTTACGATATTTTGGGTAAAACATTTTCTGAGCTATTGAATACTGGGCACCCATTTACCCGACCAAGTCACAAACTCTAGAAGTACTTGAATAAAGACTTCAGCATTTAATTATATAAAAATTTGTGAAGAATTTGAGCTTGGAATTCAACTAATAGCTACAGTAGATTAATTTGTGTTATTCTATGTATTCCCATTTCTAATATTGAAGTAGATATTTTTTCTTTTGGTATCATTCATGTATAATCATTACGTATGTATCCATAACTTCACCATGGTTTAAGATAATAATTTAATTTCATCCCCAATATAATTTAATTTTACAGGTCCAGAATTTGCTACAATTTGCGATATTAAATTAATTCCTTAACGTACTAACAGTCTTCGAATTCCATAATTTAATAAATTCCTATTTCAGTTAAAACTAATTACAACTGAAAGTATATTTTCATATTCTATCTGAAAATCAATTTTATATCGAAATCTAGATCTCAGGATAGTTTGGAAATAGAAAGCGATACACTTAAACGAATTAAATTATCTCATCAATAACCCAGAATGATCGTGCAGTCCCAAATTAAGTTTGCCTTGCAATTTCCAACCACTGCCTTAGCAATTCCATGATCAAAACCGACACTCTCACCCTACCTGCCACCTTTTGCACGGCGGAGTCGCTGGCAACAGCAGTAGAAGCAACTCCGGAACCTTGTCAGGCAAACCGGAAGAGACTTATCCCCTTACGCAAGAAGGGTGGAAACTGGGAAATAAATTATATACCGAAAATAAATCTTGCACAGTCCCTTGATTAAATTTCGAAATATTTTATACACACGCAGGGCCGTCCAGAACTGACACTATTTTCTTTTCCAGCAAGGGATGGGGCAGTTGCGGATCGTCGCGGGAGGACTGAGGCTGGAAGGGAGGGCCTTCGTCCTGGACGCCCTCATCGCTAGCACGATTCGGTCAAGAGCTGGGCAACCTATTGTCATAGAGTCTAGTAAAAATTTCACCGTTACAACGAGAGACGCAGCTGGAGTACTTGATAATCGGATATTTTTAGGTACTTAGCAACTCTTGGCTTCTCTCCGACACGAACAATGTTAACTTGTGTAGAAGTTAAGCTCGGCATTACTCCTCTTCTAGAGACGCGTTTTTAAAAATCAAAGTTTCGATTCTCCAGTCGAACTTTGCAACACGTACTTCAGCAGTAAATTTTTTAAATTGTGCATTATTCGATCGTCACGTCCATTCCGCTGCAAAATCTGGCCGTTGCCCCCGTTACTGCAAAATGGCGTTTTATTTATCAACCAGGCGAATTTCATTAGTCTTGATCATCTTTGGAATAAAAAGGCTTGGACGTGTTCAGAATCGGAGCCACTCTTAACTTCCTTTTAAGTTTCTTATTAAACTTATTTATCAAGGTGGGATTATACTTCTTCTTCGAGTTCTTAAACAGGAATTAGGAACAAATTACTAAAGAATGCGAAAGTAATGAGGGCGAGTAGCTTTGTAAACGTTATCGGATCCGAATCTCAGTGATTAGCCCCAGAATTTTGTTCGGAAAACCGACATTTCCAAAATACTAGTACACATCTGAAGTGGTTTAAAACATATTTTAGATAGTAAAACTTTTAAATGCAAATCTATTACATGTTGACATTAGTTGAATGAAGAGTAGAATCTAAATATGTCAATCCTAGACAGAATTATTTCCTTGGATGGCATACAATCAAATTCACCGAATGTTTCATTATCAATATCTGAGCATTAAATTGCCAAATATAAATTTGTAAAACATATTTCGAGACCAGAGCTATAACGATTTCAAATACTACTGTAAATTACTGTAAGTTCTCAAATAATATTTTAAATTTCCTAACCTCAAGGAAATTTAAATTATGTTTGTGCTATTTATCCAAAATAAAATTGTAATGCAACAACGTACGTTATGAAGTGGTACAACTAGAATTCATTCAACTATTAGCAAAACACGTCATGGCATATACAAATAAGTAAAGTATGTGCTAAATATCAGCATTTAGAGCAAGTAAGAGACAATAGTGATTAATGTTTTGGTTTAATGGCAGCCATTTTATGACGAATACAAATTTTTTAAAGTCAAATATATATTCCGGCTTTCGCAGAAACAAATGTTGAAAGGCATGTTGAATGGTGCTTATGTAATTTCGGTACAATTAAAATTGACAAAAATATTCAACATTTTGTGCGCGTCAAAAAAGATCACTCTTCAAATTAAATTTGCACATATTTGCACGTGCAAAAAAATCGCTTTTATATTGTGTGTGGTAGCATAACTCTTAAGGAAAAAATAGGCCTATGGTGATTGCTGTACGACTTCTGAAACCTGAGTAAATCAATTTCTGCGAAAACGTATTTTTTTCGAAAAAAATGAGTTATGGAAAAAGTTTATTTTTGCAAATTTCATAAACATGGGTTTTTGTCTCACCGAGTACTATGCTTTCTCAAAATTTCAACGTTATATAAGTTTGTTTTTTAAAATTAAGAACAATTGAAAAAATCGGTCATTTTTAGCGGTTTTTTAGCGATAACTTTTTTTCTAATTAATCGATTTTGACCATCGACAGCTTAGTTTATTTTTTTTAAACTACATAAGCCTATTTTTTGAACAAAAAACATCGCTGTTTTGCTCTTTTATATGCATAAAACCGTTTTTTCAACACTTTGACCGCAATTTTGAATCACTTCTCCACTGATTCAGCTGTTACTTTGTAGTTCATTCGATTCTACGTGATTTGTTCTATAAAACTACATGTTCACTTTTCAGGTAGTATTTTTGTCAAAAAACGAGGTATTTTCTACAATTTGACTCTCCTATAGCGCAATGTTAAGTCTAGAAAATGTATTGAGTAAAATTATTTTCTTTCTCTATTGTAAATCTTAGTCTTGGATGAGTTGATTAAAAGTTTCAAAAATATTATTTGTCATATTTGTTGTATTTGCGCCTACTATGATGTCATCTACAAATCTTTGACAAAATGAAATTTCTTGTTTGTCCTTCAACTTGTTGCATTACTAGGTCAGCAATGGTACTTGATAATGGTTGAACGTTGAACCATTGCAACACCAAATTTTGTATTATATATTTGACTATTATATAAATAATAAAAAATAATTCGAGTTTAATATATACTGCTCAACAAATGAACTGGACCACCCATAAAAATTGGATTTGTTACATTACGTTACATTATAAAAATATATATATAGAGTTTTTGTTTTATAGTCTACTTATATTAATCATATTTAATTTCACTATTCTCAAATATCAACTGAAGCATTAACAAAATCATATTCAAAACATTAAAAAAACTATATTTAACAAAATTAGGAGAAAGAACAAAAAAGGGAAATTAATAATTTTGGAGTCTTCTCGGAAAGTTAAAAAAAATTTCGCAACGATTTGGCATACTTTGTATGCAATGTGCTGTCAGCATTTGGCAAAAACTAAAAATTTTTAAATGATAATATTTTCATAATGGACTTACTTTTATTTTGACCAAATTATGAAAATAAATGCTTTTTATAGTGACACAAGGTTGCCAAAAATGCCATGACAGTCATGGAAAATATTTTTAAAAATTGCATCAATATATGCAAATGGTCCAGTTCATTTGTTGGGCAGTATATATTAAACAGCTTTCAAACATTTTGCCTTGGGTATTTTGGATAGTTTTTTATATTTTTTCCACTATCGAACAACGGTATCTAGCTCTAAATGTATAGATATGTTGATATAAGGAGATACTACATCTAAAGGAAAGAATTCGTGATTTTAGGGTAATTTAATAAGAGCATTTTTAAATTCCCATAGGCCATTGACGCTATATTTTTTTGAATAATTTTTATTAATATTTTAGATAGGTCTTTTAATACTTTATAAATTGGGCTCGTATACGAAGCAAAAATAAGCCTTAAGGAGAAATGTGTTTATGTAGTTTTGGTAAACCGTAAATTTTAAGGATAAGTCCATTATGCAATATTAATTTTTGTAAGTAATATTATCAGAGGTAATATAAGTAGTACGCTTATTATCGAGTCCAAAGGACGAGTTGTATTTTCTTGCATTGGTATTAGAACGAAATGATATTCTTAAAAAATTATAGACAACAGAAGAGAATGCTGACAGAGTAAAATGCACTTATTTGAAACGATTGTCGATTTACAGTGAAAGATATTACTTCTGCATTAAATATCAGCAACTTGAAAAAAACACGAGTTTTCTGTCTGCGTCTTACAGGATAATGCTCGACCCCATTTCGCTATTCGCACGCTGACTACGATCCAAAAATTTAATTGGACCATGCAGTTCTATTTACCACACATTTCGGACCTTGTTCTATCAGTTTCTTATTTGTTTGCACCCTTAAAAGAGTTTCTAGGAGAAAAATACCTCATTGTAATGAAGAAGTCATCAAAATTGTTCCGAAATGGGTGCAATAGCACCCAAAAGAATTTTTGGAATACAGAAACTTCCGGAAAGATGGCACCAGTTTATTAAAAGAGAGGAGGGCTGAGTAGAATAATGACATGATATACATTAGACTCCTTGCGTTTGTTTTTGAATAAATATTAAATTATCGTTTAAACTTGAACGCTTCTCGTAGATAGAGCGCCACCGTAATTCCATCACGATAAACGATAATGCACAGGTAAACTCACTGAGGAACCGGGAAGCAAGTGAATCTACCTTTTTACTTTACACTTGGCACTTCTTGGAACCGGCAGCTTACCTTGACGCTCATGATTAGCGACATTAAATCAGGCGCAAATGTGATGGGCTGGCATAAGACCCTGTACATTGAAATTGTATTCGCATTGCTTAATGAAAAAAGGGTGATATAACAAATGTTAGTGCATGCTCATGATTAGCGCTGGACGACTAGTACAATACCTTTCACATAACTTCACCTGTGGCGGCCGAAGCGGCGTCCAGCCTGCGGGTTGTGTCCCAAAGTTTGCTAAACCAAGCGAAGAGCCCCAACAACCTCGAAGCGGGGGTATTGATTGCACCGTCCCTCATGAATCCTAACCAGAAGTTGACGATGCCATCAGAATATTCGACCAGACTCGTACGTAAAACTGGACCAGGGGTAAACGCTCTCAGTTTATCCTACATCCAAAATAAGTGGTGGCACGACGGCCCATTCGACAAAACAGAAAAAGCGCCTGGCAACTCGAAGGAGGAACTAACACTCTGCGACCGATTCGCTTCAAGCTTCCGAACACACTCCTAAGCAACGGGAAAAACAATCTCGCAAGCGCCAAGCGAACGCCAACCCCGAAGGGAAAGACGCCGCTGAGCGCGCACCTCCAAAACTGCCCTCTTCTTGCGCCGGATGCTAACTAACTGACAAAACCACGCCAGGCAGCCCAAGCGCTGCCAAAGCTGGATGGGGGAAGCGTGTCTGTGTCTCGCACGAAACACGTGCGACCATCGACAAGGCAGCTTGCGGACTCGCTCGCACTCACGGGCGATTCAGCTCGAGGAATGTTCTAGAAAAGCGTCTGCATACTCAATCGATATTGGAACCCAGCATGCCAACGAATATAAGCAAAGACATGAAATAAGCGCCTTTCAGATTCTATGGCGGCGGACCCAGTTGGGTACGCCATGAGCCATTAACTGCTTGCATGAAATTCGATAAGCGTGGCTTAACAAGCAGAATAATATGAAAAAAGCTATATACAAGTAGGGTCGTAATTTTAGAAAGATACTCTAATAGCCGTACATTCGTACACTTAAAAAATGTCCTGACAACCTAACCTAGAAAAATCAATGGACATTTCTAAATTAGTCTGAAACAAAACCAAGTCAGCTCGAACCAAATCGAAAATCGTGAGTCGCTATATTGTCAGTATGGTAGAAGGTTCCATTGGCCAATGTCCTAAATGTAAGAGATGATGATTAGATCAAAATTTAACGAATTATATTATTAATATAATTATTTATGTACCAGTTGTTATTTAAATTTTCTGTACCATTCCTGAGATTTTTTGTTTCTTTGATGTCGATGTCAGTATTATTTTGATAGATTTAACATGTTTTTGTTGTAATTATGTTTATTTATAACTAACTACATATATTTAGTTTTATCTGATTTAGTTACTATACCACCTTCATTATGTATTAACTAAGACTATGTAAAATACTGTTATGCAAAAACTTGAGAATTGTTGATCGTTCATTTATCAAATATTATCTTACTACTGTTACAGATTTATAAAATAGTATTAACCCTAGAACTATTCAACAGGACACGGGGAGCCTACACTTTATTTTTTCATTAGTAAAGCGTTTGTATGTGGTGCAAAAAATTAAAAAAAAACTTTGTCTATTTAATTGTAGGTTACTTCTAGGTTTATTTTGAAAGGAATTTACAAAACCCTTTTCATAAACAGCATAATTATTGTAGTTTTAGGTAAATCACTTCTATTATATACACGGTTTAATAAATCCAGCAATGTGCAACTTGTCAAAAATACGGTCACACTAGGAGATTCTGCACCAATCAAGCTAGGTGTGCGAAATTCAGTGCAAATCATAAGAAAAATACTATATTAAATCAAATAAATCTCGCGGAACTGCCTTTTTATATAGCGCTTTGCAACCAGCGAATTATAAAGGATGTCAGGTCTAACAGGAACTGAAGAAAATAACATTCCCACTACCTACGCCCCAGTGCCAGGCTCAAGGCTGGTGTCCGTGAAGCGAACACTCATAATACAGATATGTAATAATAATATTCGATTCACTTCTAATTATTAATGTAGATAGGCGGTAGCCACTAGAAAGAAAGGTCCAAACAGGCAGAAACTACAAGCTCTGTAGAAGCGATTCAGAAAAGACTGGAAATGTTTAACTTCTTATATCAACAATATCGACTGTGATTGTAGCAACTGAACAAGGTCAGTCATATAGTCCTGTAAGGAACTGCAATTAGTAATATTACACTGAGTTCTTTAGTACACTTGATGCACTATCCATTGCTGACGGCAGCACCAAATACGGGGTGCAACATGGATTACATTAAACACATTGTTTAAATCAAAACTCACTAGTTGAGTTGTGGTAATTAGAGAACCACTTATGTGTAATATTGAAATTCCCATTATTAAAATCGTTACAGTTATGGGACGCTTATTGAGAGGTATTGAATAAATAGATTAAAGCCACCGGCATTATGTTAAATTTACATTGATTTTGGAAACGTTACTTTTTAAATCAGAGTTCTATAGAAATTTTTGTTCATACCGAAATTACTGTACACTGTGAAAGTGCTTTTAAAGTAATCTCGCTGTGATGTCGGTGTTTGCAGTACAAATCTGGAAGGAATGCCCCGGCATTTTCTTTAATATGAATTTCCGTTTCAGTAAATCCTCAAATCTCGCCGCGATTATAGACAACCCCCAGCCTTTGAATATTATATCCTTCTTTGACAAGTTTCGCCAATTCCGAAGTTTAATGCAAATAAAGCCGAAGGTTCGGACATAAAAAATCGCGTCTCTGGAGCGGGAGCCGCTTTATTCTAGTTCAATATGTTGTCGCTTGTGCCTTCGCTTGCACTAATTCTGTTTTCTTGCCAGGAAACGACCGTTTCGAGTGCCTAACAGATAACTTCAAAGTGATCAATACGAAGGGAACTGTACTTTTCTCAGCGGACCACAAGGAGATCGTCATGGGGGTCGACGTTCTGCGGATAACCGGCGAAGGGGGCACCATCTTCGGGGGCTCCGTGCAGACGCCGCTCGTGCGTGCGGAGTCCGGCCACGACTTAAGGTTTGTGAGTTTTACGATGTCTAGTATGTAGTTGCAGAATTTAGCGGTGGATTAATTTTGAAAAAGTTCATCCAGCAATCATAGTTTTCACGTTTCTGAATATTACTGGCAATTTGTATTATTGTTTATAAGAAGACATAACTTCTACAAGAAGCTTCTATTCGACATATGTGACAGGCAAGAACGAGTAAAGCGCTAAAATATCAAAGAGCCCGATGAAAAACCGAATATACAAATTTAAAACATATAAATACATGCAGTAGCATCTTAGGTATTGCGGAAAAAAGCAGTGAAACTATAGAAAGATAAGGCTAAAGAATTGGAACTAAGAACTAGAGAAATCTATAGATGATAGAAAAGGGACGTGATGTTACGTTAATTTTGATGTTAGCATATGTTTCTTTATTTCCTAACTTTGGGTCTAGTTATCTACTAATTGCTGGGTTTTGTTTAAAGGATATCCTTCTGCCTGCTACTTGTAATGTCGAATTTATGTGCTTGATTTGGATTCTCGCATTTCTCTCCTCGGGTAATGTGATGTTTTCTGGTTTTGTCAGGCACCATTGTAGTAATTCGTTTCGCTGCCGTAAGCCTTAGCGTGCTTGGTTAGCAACTTCCTACTGCGATCAGGCTTTCTAAGGTTACGAAGTCCCAGTGTGGTGGCGAAACCGCTTACCGGCCCCCACTTTTGTTTCATTTGAACGATTTCCGGCATTAGCTCAGAAAAAACAACGTTCTCTGCTACCATCGAAATTTTCGGACACCGCGCGTCTCGCCTTTTGTGACGGATTAATTATTTAATGGTTTCAGTATCGCCGTTATTTTCCCTATAGGCATAGCGTTATACTGAAAAGTTCTGTCATGAAGCACATTTTGACAATTAATTGTCCTTTCGCATTTTTTAACCCACTTTAGATGGTTTTTCAGTATTATTACTCTAAGTGGGACTGAAAATGGATTGCTAAGCCAATTAACACGAGTGTTAGCTATAGTTCGAACGGGGAGCCCATGTTTTGATTAGAGTCACGGTCGTGAGGTCACCGGGTGATGACAACACGAGTGACGAGGCATTCGGTTCTGAGACGTCGAGCGATTCGTATTATTCTGTTATTGTATTAATTATTTCGTTACTGTGTTAAGTATTTCAAACACTATCATATTATATTAATTCTTATCAAAATATTGGGAGAAAATGAGCACCACGAATTACATTGATGGAAAGGGGGAGAAACTTTTCGGCCAGCCCTCGTTGAAATTCGAAGTCAGACACCGACGCTCCACTTCGACGGTCTTGTGCGACGTTCCGGTTGCTTGGGGACACTTACATTGGTTGGCCTGCCAGCCTCGCCGGTTACCACAAAATTAATAAATCTAAGAAAGCATAAAACATGTACATCAACACCTACAAGCATCATACATATAAGTCCAGGAAGTTAAAAACTAATGTAAATATATTAAAATTTAAGTGTGTGGGTAAATTTTTTACATGAATAGTTGTAAAGATGGACTAGTAGCTCTAAATTCTACTTAACAATGATAGGTATGACACAAAAAGTACATTGGTTACATTGAAACAACAGTGCTTGACAAGCCGCACAAAGTTCTGTATGATGTGACGCACCGATGATGACAATTTCGTCTAAAAGCAAGTCACGCTCGTCGGCTCCAAATATGGCTGTTGCCACGTATAAAATTACGTCAGTGTCTGTATAAGTGCCTCACACAGAGGCTCTATAGTGCATAGATAATAGTACTCGTAAAAACAAGTAAAGTATGATCAAAACTTATTTTCATCCCGTATGGCTATGGAATAGTTTCTAATTATGAATGCAACTTTGTTTATACTTAAACGTCAAACTTGAGATTTCATTTATAAGTGACCTATAGTTGCATTCATAAATTATCAAGTATTCCACAGCCATACTAGATGAAAATAATTTTTGATCATACTGAAGATCACATTACCTGAATGATGTTCGACGATGTTGCTGATTCATGCTACCGAAAGGTCTCACCGTCTCGTCCGTCGTCTTCTCTGCAGATGGTTAAAGGACGCGTAGATTGCTGGCCGTCGAAACGACGTTATAAAACAAACCCCCCAAAAGGCTGCGCTTGTAGCTACAAGCATTGGGAAGAGGGCAAAACGACACATAACTACCACAGTTCCCCAGATTAGGCACGTCGACAAACCTCTTTCATAGAAATCCGCCAAAGCGTTAATTGCACACCCAGTGCTACAACACAACGGAGAAGATTGGTTCGTCCAAAACACACACCCAGCAAGAGATTTTCCACCACACACAACCGTACAGTAACAGCTTCAGACTATGAGTCACTTACAACGAAACGCACCACAAGGAACATACGAGCAACGGCTTCATATTAATTTTGAAGACACCCTACGGTGGCCGAAGCCCCCTTGTGGTTGACACAGCTCAATCACTTCGTAACGCTGTTGGTGGGTGCCGCCGCGGTCGGAAGAAAAAAGGGTATGGGGCTCTTGCTTGCTTTTCCTGTCCCGCTCATGGAACCGATTCGCTCTAACACAATATTACAACAGCTTCTTCGGACCAAAAACCGGTACGCCGTGATAAACATGTGGTGACGGAATTTTAAAAGCGAGACATCGCGAAACTCGGTTTATACGACGTGACGTCAACATCTGCGGCGGGTCTCACACGTGTAGTGTAAGTGATCAAAACTACACTATACGAGCGAGAAACGTCATTATTTGAATTTGAATAGAGAGCGCGGAATTGCCAATATTTGAAATAAACCATGTGGAAAAGAGCGGATATTTGATTTTAATCTGGTCTTAACAGCCTGTCTATCTATGTTAATTCAACGACAAATAAATGTAAAATAAATAATTTTGTGGATTGTATAAAAGGTAACTTACTGCAACGACGAGTTCGAAATTACAACTGGATGTAATTGATTTACTTGCACCAAATAACAGTATCGAAACGATAAGTTGAATGTCTTAACTGAGAAAAACAATCACTAGGAATGTAAAGAAAGTAGTCGGAAATGATTAAGGAGTTAATGAGACAATGAAATTTTACAGCTAGTAATAAGAGCAAAGTTTATCTATTCAGTCTTAAATGTAAAATAAAATTAACTCGATTCTAACAATCTGACATTTTTTTAATCCCTAATTTTCGCAACAAACTGTTTAAAGATTGTGATCAAAGGTTTCTAAAATGCTACCTTTTGACTGTCGACTTAAAATGGAAGAACGATTAATTTCAGACATAAAAACGGTCAGAAGCCATATTTATAGTAGGTTGTAATATACCCCCCTTTCAGGTTATATTATATATAATATTTCTAAAATATCTCGCTTATAAGTTTTGACGTGAATTATTTTAACTTACCTCACAAACGTCAATATTTGACATACAAATATTGTCAAGTCATATCTTTACTAATTATTTTAAATATTGCTCCGGCTAGTCAGTAGAACTGATTTGAATATTCCTTACCCTCAGCTGAATGGTGCTTCTAAATAACAAGTATAGCTAATTGTTTAAATAATTGAGTAGTATAAAGTGATTTTTATAGTTTCTTTCAGGCCCCTTACTGATACTCTACATATCTCAATGACATTTAGATATGTTCACTGACGTTTCAATGACGTAAGGATAGTCTAGTTTGTTTTGTATAACTTTTAATAAATATTAAAACCCAAAATCTCTAATTTACATCCCCAATCTTAAATTAAATCAAAAGGTAGAATTTCTAGATACAATGATCTAAACTCGCCGAGTACTCAGAACACTATTAAATTTGGATAATGAATAGTAATTCTTAGTTCTAAATACAAATTTACTAATATTACATACACAATTTAAATCTTTCTTGAAGTATTCCAAATGTTGTTCGTAAAAGTTATTAAACAATCACTGACCTTAACGTCGCTCTAGGGTACCTGATCAGCAGACTATGTAATCCCCTCAGCAAATGAAGCAGGACAGCTAACAGTACCCTGGCTGGTTGAAACCTTAACTCCCCTCCAAAAATCTCTTTGGATGTGATTGCTATCTTTCAGATAGCACTTCTCACTTAACCGCACAACACACACGTAACCACTGGCTCTACTTTAATTATGTAAGTTATTTACTTTGTAATATAACTTCAATATGCAAATGAAAGCACTTCAATTATGTCGATTCGTTAGACAGTATGATTGTCTGAATTTTACATTATACCTATTATTACCAGATACTTTCTGTGTAATAATTATTTAATTAAATTCAGTTGAAAATACTAATTGGTTGGGATTGAACCACCATCGGTTTTAATATGACCGTCTCAAGTCGAGTTTCAAATTGAACTTTTTTATCATTCTGTTTATTTATTTCTCTTTGGTTACCAGTAACCATTCACAACCCAACGACTGTACACAAACTTTTTTAAATTGACTATCTGGATATCTTTTACATAAATACATGTGACATGCAGGCTGCATGTAACATTACAAGGTAACCAAATAAGCAAGTTAAAATTATATTTCAAAGTAACCGCAAACGTATTGCGTCCTACTGAATTTAAAACAACGAACTACAATATCGTAAATATCTAATACGGTGTCCATACAAAACGGCTTCCAATAATTGCCGTCAAAGCGTTCTTAAAGTATATTATAAAACTAAAGAAAAAGTAGCTGTCAGAAGATTTTCACAGAATTAAAAAAGCAAATTAAAGGCAAAGAGTTCAGTTAATTTGAAATCGTAAAACATTTCTACTGACAAAATCAGTTGGGGAACTACGATATTGTCCTTGGCCGGATACGTACAAACCTTGTATGTTTACAAAAATTTATAGTATTATATTACACTTACAGACTCAAAATAGAATATTCTAAATAGTGGGTAGACAAATTAGTTATTTTAATTCATAATTTGAGTAACTACATATTGAGTTGTGTGCCATTCACGTGCAGCAATAGATTTTTTTATCATTTCAATACATCATTACGTTTGACAAATAGATTCAGTAGAAGCCCATCCCACATACCAGCGCTAAATTTGAATAGACTATTGCTATTGGTAAAGCAACGGAGCTCAGCTGGCCAAGAAACGTCGATGTCCACTATTATGTTTGGGTTAGTATTTTATGTAAACGTTTTTTATTTAATATTTTTTAAATCTTTCGAATAAATAGAGTTTTTAATTTTCCCGCGTTTTTTAACTTGTAACGTATAATCGTGCCTAAAATTTACTACTTAGAAGCACTAATTAATAAGGATCATTATAAATCAGTGTCATTAAAGGTGTGCTGAAATGTAAAAATGTTAGTCGATTTTATCAAAAATCGATTAAAAATATTTTAATTAAATTCTATAGTAAAATCGATTCTGTTCTAATATATTAAAATCCAATTACAAAGCAGAATCCAATTGAATTATGTTCTCAGCAGTTGAAAATCGATTTTATTCCAGAAAAATGGAATTTGGCTAACCAACAGTGAAATTAAAATCTAAAATAATATAGAATCTACCTCATTTTTATGATAAATTCAATAGAACCAGAATATTTACATCAACTGCCAATATACATATTAAATGGCGATAGAAAGATAACTTGGTGATTCAATCAAAAATATTAATATGTTTGTGCGTTTGAAAAATCGATTACATTAAGGAAACAAAATTAATACTGTCGGGAAGCTGAGGGAGTCCGGACCTCCTATTACAAGAATTCTTTTTTTCAGAGAAAAAATTGGCAGACGTTTTAGCATAAAACTATAGTACAAGATAGAAATAGGTAAACAAATAACTTAAGCAGTATTAAATCAAATCCATGTTAAAAGTGAAAATACATGTTGCTGTGGATAGACACCGACATATGCACTTTAAAGTTGATTTTGTATTAACAATGGATGATAATTTTTTATCGTTGTATATAGCCGACAAAATAAGCACATTTTTTATTTACAAAGGGCTTTAGCTAATCAACAACATTATGATATACAAACACGCTCACGCTACTCTCCAGACTTTGACTATTGAAGCTATTTAAATAAATTGAAAAATTCTCCGATCTTGTATTCGTTTTTAGAGAACTTTGTCTCATGGTTTTTAGGCAGTTTTGAGTGATCTACTCATTAAATTTGTACTTACTTAAAGTAATCCAAACGAATATGGGTTGTAAACACCTTTACAGCTCATGTGCTTAATAACGATTCCAATAAAAAATTAATGGACAAGAGGGAAAGTGATAAGTGAGGTTATGTGACTTCATTAAATGGTTCCAAAAAACCTTATCCATTAGTAATAATAATAATTAGGCAAAATTCAATAAATGTAGTTGTAGTATGTTAGTTTTCAGTACTTCATTCTTGTCTATAAGGTAAAATTTTGCATCCACATGCCTGTCACTCTTTAATTATAACGATCTTCTCAGCCAAATCACGTCGAAATAAGATTAAATATTGTTCACTTAATATTTTACGTTCCATAGATTGGATATTGCTTCTTTGTTTGGTATAATTATTTTAGCACAGGATGCGGTATTTAAAATGAGTATATCGGTAACGTTCACATTATAAACATGTTTGAAGATAGAAAAAAAGATGCATAAATAAGAAATTTAGGGCTATATGTTATTCGACCAGTAAGATGTAATTGTTTAAACAAATAACTATATGAAACGTAGTTTTTGTTGTTAAATTGTAAAGAGGGTTCCTGCTAATATAAACTGTTATTTTGTGCTCCAGTAAACAGACAAATTTGTATAACATTTGAAAAATATTTGTTTTGTTACAATACCTAGTAATTGGCAGTTGGACAAAAATAAAAAAGATTTTTGCCCATTAAAGGTAGGTACTGGGTGTTTGATTCTTCCATAAACAGCAGCTAGTAATAATAACAAATTGAAGACATCAGGGTTCTACGTAAATCTTTGACTGTAAGTAAGTAGGCACACATAAATACATTTTGGTGAACTTCGACAAAAAAAACACAACTCCACGATACCAGAATCATCGACAATAAACTAAAGAATATAAGCAAGAGTGAGCAAATTATTGTTGAACCGCAACTGTAACAACTTACCTGAAGCTGCTAGATCCTGATAGGCAATTCAATGACTAAAAACCAATTTATCCTGTCCCAAAATAGCTAACTAAAGGTTTTGACAGAGTCTTGCAGCAAAATGTTTCCTGGTCTTCGAGAGATCTTTACAAACGCCAATTTTGTCGCTGAAAATAAACTACGTTGTGGACGCTGTGATTGAGTCAACGCGAAAAATCAATCCTTGGAATAAGGTAGAAATTTTTATTTTGTTTACAGATTAATTGGTCCAACTTCGTGGGTATGGTTAAATTTAATAAAAGATGGGAAGGTTTTCGCCTCGACGCACATATTATTTAATTAAAATTAGAAAGTTTACATCTGTAAAAATTCGAGGAATGTAAGTAGCTACATATGTTTCGACGTCTAAATTACATTAACGTCATAATCAAGCAACTACAAGAAGCTAAATAAACTAGGTCAAGTGGGCTATTGTTTAAAAATTATAACAGACTACCATATTAACATTATGGGAAGTGCATTTAGCACTCTCGAGGTGGTTATTGGCTATGTATATCACAGGATTAAATGTTTACACAATGTAAACTTTAAATAATATATGTGGGTCAAGGCGCAAACCTCTTTTTTAAAATCATGTGCTTTACGTAGCCAATAACCGCCTCAATGGTGCTAAATGCACTCCGCGTGTTAGTATTGTAATTTGTTATGATTTTTAAACCATTCCCCATTTACCTCGTTTATTTAACTTCTTATACTTGCCTGATGATAGCGTTAATGTAATTTAAACGTCGAAACATGTGTAGCTACTTACATTCCCCGCTTTTTAAGCAATTTAAACTTTTAAATTTTAATTAAATAATATAGGTATAAGGCGAAAACCATCTCATCTTTTATATTCTTTTGTACGTTTAATAAGTATATGAGTTTGTTGAGGAGATAGAGCTTAGTTTATTTTAAAATGTTATAGTCCAAGAGCAGCCATGTATTGTTATTGGTATCTTTCTTTTAATTCAAGCAAAGTCTCAAAGTTGTGTGCTGTAGTAAGTTCGGCTTATCATACAACGACATTTGCATTTATATTAAATCCGGGGTTTGCCCACCAATATATATACACAGACATACTTCAACATTCTGGAGATTTTTCTCGAGATGTTCTCACAGAAAACACAATTGCTGACCGTTTTTCCAGCACGAGGCTTTAAGCAAGCGGCGTTGTTACAAACGAGCAGTTCGCGTGGCGTCCATTTCTCGGCTTGAGGTAGAAACAATGTACGTTTGCTAATTAACTTTTCTGGCATCTAGTGTGACCGTTTGAAAGGTTCTGATAGAAAGCTACCTACTTGATTTTATCTTTAAAAATCGATAACCGACCTTTAGTTTGTTCTTGAGCCCTAAACATTTAAAAACCAAAATGTTTCATCGATATAGTATTTGCCGCATTTCCAATCACAGAGAATGCTATAAATATATTTTTTTACTGTTGTTTTCTTTATTGAATGGTTTGATTTTACTAAATATTACATCAGTTTGTAATTTCTGATTCAAAACTTATTTTTGCAAGATTGCAAAGGAAAATATCACTTTAAATACATTGTTCTTTGTGCTGGTCTAAATCTATACGTATAAAAATAGCAGGTTAAAGTTATATAGAATTGTTTAGCTATTCAGTTCAATAATGTACGAATTTCTTTGGAATTGGACAAGGAGTCTGTTCTAAATTTAACAATGAGTTCATTTAATTCGACACTTAAGTCGATTGCCGAATCGAATCCATTGAGGATGTGATTAGACTAATAACTGAAGCAGGTTGCGCCTTCTCCTTGGGTCCTCAGGGGCTCGAGCCTCCTAGCCGTCAAAACCCTATCTGTCTCTAGAAAAAAAGTAACTATTCTATAATTAAAATATGCTTTACTAGCTTTTGCCCGCGGTTTCGCTCATGCAGGAAACCTACTTAAGAAAGTACCTAAGGGTTAAGACTTTTTTTATGTCATGTCCACCGTCTGGGACTTAAAAATAAATGCCATTTTCGCAAGCAACGTCCCAAAACCCCCCAATAACGACACTCATATCGATTTTTAGACTTATTTACCCCATTTCGCCCCCTAAGGAGTTGAGTTTTGGAAAATCACGAAATGCGTGTTTGCTTATTGTTTTTAGGAGTAATCCTACAAAGTTTCAAGTCGAAATGTCTATTTAATATTATTTTTTCATACAAAATTGGAACCCCCATTTTACCCCTTTAGGGGTTGAATTTCGAAATATCCTTCCTTATTCCTAGAATAAATCATAAAGGGAAACTCTGTGCAAAATTTCAGCTTTCTAAGTCCAAGGGTTTGGGCTGGGCGTTGATGAGTGGGCCAGGACTTTCATTTTTATACTCGTGTATATACAGGGTGTTAATTAAGTACGTAGACAAACTTTAAGGGGTGATTCCTTGATCAATTCTAAGATAAAAAGTTTATACAAACATGGAACCTAAACGGCTTCGTTTACAAGATACATGGTGTTGAAGTTTAAACAAAAAAAATTATTTTCAAAAATCTGGAAAACGCCTAGAGGTATTTTAATGAAACTTGGTACATGCAAGTATTTCATAAAGTGGCATTGTTTGGCCACAATAAATTTAACTTATATCCACCAGTGGCGTGCATCGGGGCCACCTCAGTTACCTTATTTAAGAAAAATCTGGTACGCCACTGTTTTTTAGTCAATACGATCAGTTTTTTAGCTTTATCCATTGAAACTATACAAAATATGTATTTTTTTGTAGAATAAACCTTTTTCGCGAAAAACGGAAAATTCTGTAACAGCAATTTCGTTCATTGGACTTTAATGCGATCTAAACGGCTTCGTTTTCAGAATACAGCTCAAAGAAGTTTTAAAAAAATATTGTTTAATTATAAAGAGTCTTACAATAGCTACAAAACGTTTGCCTAAAAAACAGTGGCGTACCAGATTTTTCTAAAATAAGGTACCCGAGGTCGCCCCGATGTACGCCACTGGTGGAAATGAATTAAATTTATTTTGACCGAACAATGCCACTTTATGAAATACTAACCTACACCAAGTTTCATTAGAATACCTCCAGCCGTTTTCAAAATGTTTGAAACAAAAGTTTTGTTTAAACTTCAACACCCTGTATTTTGAAAACAAAGCCGTTTAGATCCCATATTTGTATGAACTTTTTATCTTAGAATTGATCAAGGAATCATCCCTTAAAGTCTGTCTACGTACTTAATTAACACCCTGTATATATAGATTATTTATTTTATCGTTATATTCGTATCCCATAGCTGGGCGTAGGATTATAAAGCACGCTAGATCTAGCACTCGCTCGTATCATACGCACTAAGAAGCTGTGGGCTTTACGAATTTGAATTCCACCAACTTGACGCGACAGCTTACAATTTTTGAGCCACCACTGTCACAGACTTGCGGTCTTATTGTAATATTTACAAATATTGCACTTCCAAACATATAATGCAAATGTAGCCTGGTGAATTAGAGCATGCTTGTATCGTTGTGTCGTGTTTGAATGATCTCACATGGTAAGGGTTGCAGTTGGGTGATTTCGGTTGTTTCGTGCAGTTTTTCTAAAAAAAAATGCTGGGAGAAACATAACTAATATTCTCAATATTCATTTTAAAACCTTACCATTAGCTGAAAATTTTTAAATAAAAACTTGGACGACCTATACCAGCATAAAATCTCAATCAGCGAGATCAAGTTGGAAAAAATGGGATTTTTCATGTCATGCAGCAAATGCCCTGCTTTGTTTTTGTTAAACACATTACTATCGTGTTTCCTTTTTCAACTCTTATGTGCATTTTGTGTTGTGTTTGAATACATTTTTCTGTGCGTGCGACGTTTCCTTTTGGGTTGTGAAAATCAAAAGTCATCGCTAAATTGGGATTAAAACATCGACGGAATTTAGGCGAGCCATTAATTATTTTTTTTTGCTTACAAATTGTTATAAATTTAGAGCTCCCAAACAAAATTATCAGGAGCCGCCACTGAATTGAAATCAATCTATTTATCAATAAAGTCAAATTAAAATATTAGATTTTTCGGGGGCTTACCAAAGCTATACTCCCGTTCCATGAAGTATCGCAGTCCTTTTCGCATTTCTGTTGAAGCCTTTTGATAAAATGAGAACAGTTACAGATTTTTTAGCAATTGCTGTATTGGCATTTACACTTTCAAAATTTTAGATTTTTGCAAAAGCACTGAGGGCGGCCGTCGTCGGCAATGTAGCCAATAATTAAACGCCATCTGCTGCCCAAGACGCTTGCATATTAATTTAGCTTCCTTGCAAGTTTTACGGCGATCTGGCATGTACAACCAGCAGTTTTTGCAATCTGTTTCTTCTATTAAATCGCTCAGGGCTCCTTGCGCCCGTTTTATGACTTAGTGCATTTCTTCTGTCAAAGTTGCTCGTTTGTGAAGCTCGATCCGCAACAGATGTGCTTTGCTCGTATAAGATATACGGCATCAACATCGTCAAAATGCAAATTCAACTACTTCTGCACACTTTCTTTATTATAAAAATAAAAAGAACGAAAAGTTTACGGCCAACACTCAGTTTTTTGCCGGAATTACATACTCACACCCTTCGCCCTTATACGCCCTCAAAATGCTAGAAAAATGTCCTTTTTGTTTTGCTTTATAAAGAAGCGCTTGCTGCAAGGAAATTCCGCGCCATTTTAATAAAAGGCCAAAGCTCGGAGACGTTGTTTAAAATTACCATCTCATTTACTTTTAGCCGAAACTCGTTAATTTTCTGTTTAGAAAATTGAAAGAACCACCTCAAAGTTCAAGAGGACGCGTCTATTCTTGTAGACTGTCTTACATTCCATGTATATCATTATTATTCAATCAACTAATCAAACAAATTACAAACACGGCAGTTGCAAATGCCGAAAAAAGTAATCTGACGTTTCAGGTAATATGGAAAAAGTTTCTACGATTTTAATCTATTACTACGTTTGAATAAAAAAATATATAAAACCAAACACATTTAGAATTCTAATAAAAACGTAACCCAACCTAACAGAGCATTTTATTTTCTTAAAATAATCTTTAGTTGCAATAATTTATTTATGTACAAACTTAAGAATAAACGTAGTAATAGCAGTGGATGACGACACAATTTAAAAATAGTTTTCAAAGCCATTTTAAAACTGTAACAATAATTCCTACAGTTTATTATTTTTTGTAACTGAAGATCGCAAACAAATTCACAAGCTACTAGAAAATAATTTTAAAAAGGTAAATCACCCCAATAGCTTACTTCAAACGTTTACGCATTAATTTTGACATTTTGTTTAAAACAGACTGTGGTGTTTTGATTTTTGGTACTATTTGCATTAAAATGGCTTTGTCTGTATATTTCTAAGGAAAGAAAAAGGCCATAAACCATCGCTGAAATGTCAAAAAAGTGTACATACTCAGCAAAATTGACAAGTAAGTAAAGCTTAAAGTGCACGGTTCTACGACCTACAGCCACGCACTCTTACACCCCGCAGAACTATACGGAGTAGTAAAGATGCAACATAACAACAGCTAGTGCTTAACGTACACACTTTCAGCAGTTAACCGTGATACACCAAAAAATATACTGACAGGCCCCACTGTGAGAGACAGACTCAATACGAAACCGAAAAGTATATAGATTAATAAGATAACCTTCGTAATACCATAGAAATACTAACTCAAACTCAGCTTCCTTATAACACATTCATCGAAAATTACAACTTTAGTGACACCACATAAAAATTCAAGGTTTTAATAGCTTCAAATAACTGTTACATTAATAACACCAGGCTCATTGTGTTCACTGCCAATCCAGAAATGAAATAAGTAATTTGGATTCAAATGTTATTATATAAATAATATATATCAAAGAGCTACTATATGAAAAGCATACGGGGTTTTATAGCAAGGAAGGAATCGATCAAGCGAAGTATATAAAACCCTAACCAAAATGAACATGACCTAATACTCACGAATACCTCTTCTTCCGATAAAGTTGTTTAGTTTCGCTTTTATTACAAGTCTGTTGTCATCTATTCTACTTACGTGCTTATTCCAGTATTTCCTTCGTTGTCTTATCCACTCAAGAAAACCAATTCAATATAATAATCCGCAAATTCCTCCTCAGGTGTACGCAATCACAGAATAGACCCTATTTATCGTATTCCAAGCAAGAATATCGCTTAATTGCTGGAGAAAGTACAGGCGTCAGAGGGATGCCCGTCTACTATTTTATCAGTTATAAATTACATCATAAATCCGGAAAATACACAAAGCAAGTGACATTGGAAATATCAAATTATACACTAAACCTACAATAAGAAACCTACATACCGAACGGAATTCGACAAGCGGTTTCAATAGCAGCGGGAAGCGACGAAATGTTGAATAAAATACGCTTGACCTGCACTGCTAACCACGTGCTCAAAAGAGAGGAGAAGTCGCAATCGGCCAGAACCGATCTTTGCTACAGGTGGTATCGCTTTTCCCCAGCGTTCGGTGCAGCTTAACAGACAAGAAGCCCCATTAGCGGTTCTTTTAGTATTCAAAGAAATGCGATAGAGTATTGGGAATAACATGGAGAATGTTGAAAAGGTGATTCCAACAAAACGTCAGAACACCTGAGGGTAGAGCAATGAAAGTTCCGTATTTGCGGTTTCGTGTGGCTGACATGTGAGCTTACTTTCAAAATACCATGAAATCCTGATTCAAACAGATACGTGCAGGTACAGATACACCAAACAATCATACCAAATCTGTATCTGCTTACTGCTGCTTTTCGAGATAGATTTCTTTATTAAATATAGCAACAAGACGCCCCAAAGAAGCGTCTTACAGCATTGAAGATAAAATGAAAGTAAAGTAAAATTTCCAAAATGGGTACTGGAAAAACAGCCCCACCCTGGTGGTATTCATTTGAAAATTTAAAAAAGGAATGCCAACTGCTAATCCATTAACAACAACTAAAGTGTGATCAAAAATCATTTTCATCTCTAGTATGGTTATGGAATAGTTATTAATTTAGGAATGCAACTACAATTATACTTAAGTGTCAAACTTAACATTTACGCAAATAAAAGTACAGGTTTCCGCAAATTGTTTGTTTCTAAGAAGAAAATTTAAAATTTCTTGGATTTATCAAGATGATAGAGGTACGTCAAGAACAATATAGACCAAACAGTAAGCAGACCTGAAACATCAAACGACGAAGTATGATATGCACTCAAAACATGAACTGAAAATGTGTTGACCCAGATGAGTTGCCCTTCGAATTACTTCATTTATTTTACGACAGCGACATACCACTACTGACAAAGCATTTTAACATAATTTACAACGACTGAAACTACCAAGTAAATAACTGGTGTGTTTTATTGCGATTCCAAACACAAACAGTGCAAAGAACTCAAAATCAATAGCTTAATGAGCCACTCGCTGAAATTATTCTTGAAAACCATCTATAACTATATAAAACTTCTCGACAGCAGAAACGATACACAATTTTGATTTCGTAAAGGAGTTGGTGCTAGAGAAGCATTATTTAGTTTCAATGCTTTATCCCAAATTTGTCGTGGCGTAAATAGAGACATATACGTCTGTTGTTGACTACAAAAGGGCATTCGACAAAGTCAGACATGACATGAACATACTGACAGAAAAAAATTACCTGTGATCTCAGCATACCATGCGTCTTTTAGGTGTCCCACGTTGGGCGCCAAATTGTAATTCGGAGATTTGTAGCCCCGCCCACTTTAGTAATTTTTCCTTCTCTTATTGCCAGCCATACCAATAGCAATAAAATCTCTTTTATTCTACTTATCTTAGTTAGTGATTAGGTAAAGTTTTTGTTGAAATGAAGCAAAAGTCGACCTCTGTCTAAACTGGAAATGTTATCTCCAAAACTCTACTTCTTTCGACACAAATCAGCAACAATAGCTATATTTCCTATAACATATAACGCCAAATAATAATAAATCTAAATGCTAAACCACGAAGCACGCAGCTGCTTCTGGAATAGTCTTTATATTAAACATAATTAACATACACCTGCTTCTACTGCGTATATGCTCAAGCGCGGTGTGCACAGAACCTTAACATTAAACGACCTGAAGATAGCTTTTTTTAAACGACGCTTTTGTGCGGAAAACCTACTGCTCGTATACTCAGGCGCAGTGCGGACCGAATACAAGAAAGCGTGAGTTTATGCACGTTGGCGCACAATCACTCAGCCGGCTTCTAGGCTACTTCGATAGCTGCTCTTAAATTATCAAATATGGTGTGAAATCACCAACTTCCAGTGATGACTAACGAATACTAGTTACCAAATACCGAGATCTGGCTCTTCCACTATTGTTTCACTCGATGACACGGCTGCTTCCGTTCTTGTCTAGTTGAGTATCTAAATCGACAAATGTATGCAGAAATTTGGCACTCTCTGGCCAGCTAAATGACCACTATTGAAGACTTTACTGCTCTCAGGGTTCCCTAAGAGAAGCCGTCGCGCTTACCTTCAGCTGATGCTCATCCACAATGGGAAAACTAGGTCCACCGGCGTGCACTTATAATCACACCAGAAGCACACCTTCGCTCTCCGCGAGCTCAGAGCCAATTCTCAGCACAGAGCCTGGCTGCATACGCTTATTGACGCAGAATCCACACACATAGGCGCGTTTTTGAAACTTCTAATTGCGCATTTAAAACTAATTATAAGTATGTAACAGCAAACAACAAACAGCTCACATGTACAAATCGGCTGCATATTAAAATTCTTTTCTGAACACACTCACGCGAGCGGTGTCAGACTCGTGATAATAATTGCACAAAAATTATACTATAATCAAACAACTACCGTAGAAATATACAATTCGCTATTAGATAAAGAGGGAAGTGTATCAGGATTGTATTCTCTCTGCTCTACTCTTTAACGTATACTGAGAAACAATCATAAACGATATGTTAGCGGACTTTCATAATGAAACAGTAGTAGTCAATTTAATGTCGAATAATAATATAAGATAAGCAGACAAAATCGTGCTGATGGCAGAAGACATGCAAACAAGTATTCAGAAAATGTATGACGTTAGCGAGTTCTATGGTCTAAACGTGAAGTTAAACATAAAAACATGATCAAGCTGTTACTGCCACCAAGATGCTGCTATGTTCATCTATGTATACTGCTCACAGTGAATATTATGTACACTAAACAGCAGCTCTCCCTCGCTTAACATTGATAATAATTATGATACGGACAAGAAAAATAGTAAATGCAAATATGCAACAAATTATAACTGTAGCTATATTTTAATGCAATACTGCAGAAAACCCATAATAAATTAGAATGACTTATCGGCCTTTCTGTTAAATAAAGTTTTACATATGCGCATCAGCTAATACTTACTTACTATGCCATAGATGTTTATTTTTGTTTTATAATCCGGCGAACTCGCGATGTAAAATGCACAGATTACAAAATAAGATGTTTGCAAAGTAGAAAAACACGTACTTGTTTACATTTGACTTGAATAAAATCAATAAGGAGGCCCCTAATAAATATATTTTCCAGATATTGTACTGGCAGTGCCTACTAATAAAGAGGTATATTTTCTTTGCGAATTTCTTAACTATTAAACTTTAACATATTTACAGAGCTTAAAGAATAATATTTCAGAGCACCAAGAACGTAATAAAAACCTGAAGCAGTAGTGGTGGCAGACGCTACTGATTTCAAAATAACGGGCACAATCTAACCAGCGGCATAACAGAAGTAACTTATCGTCGAGAGTTTCGTCCACAATCTTAGTCTTAAAAATCCACAATGGAACCGATAGGTTGACGAAAATTAGAAATCATTCATAAGTTTAAGTACGAATACTTTAATGCAAACAATTAATCATTCGCAAAGATACGAAAATAAATTTGGGACAATAGGTATTAGTGTTTGAGCCCAAAAAGATCCTAGTCGCAATTAATTACAACCAGAATTAGTAAAGTATTAC